>VRVR01000024.1:192798-214803 GCA_009859145.1 Andalucia godoyi
CTGCAAGAGACGGTCCCTGAGGCGTTCTGCTTCGGGGTTGGCTGCCCTGCGTGCTGGGGATTGGAGATCGTGTCTTGGAAGTTCGCCTCTTGGCAGTGCGCTGAACGAATGATGGAATAGATGGCCACGGATGTTGCGTTAAATAGCGTCGAAAATGCGGAGCCTGTGTCACAGGTCGCGTCTGTTTATGTGTACTTTCGTATGCATGACAATGGCGTGTTATTATTCATCGGCTAAACTGTCACCGACGACAGATCCAAGAACACATGTTTTTATTTTAACTTGGAGCGAGCACCAACTCTTCAATGCAGATTGCTGGTCATCGCAATCGACATATTCCCCAATCGATTCATCATTCAAAATGAACGCTGGAGAAAAGAGAATCAGGTCGGCGGTGGGACACATTGCGCCTGATGACGCATTTTCCTTTGCTCCTTCTTGTTCTCTGACTTGAGAGCGCATTCCGAACGCAAATCGATCACTTCTTCGTGATTTGATGATCATTACCCTTACTCCTGTGGAATCCCTCCCTACCCCTGTTTGCGTCTTCCTGACTGCCCGGGGCATACGCAACCTATTGACATTAAAAAGAATCTGACACTGCAGGAATGTCAATAATCCCGGGGGGGCGTGGTTTCCTTTTTGGCAGGCTCAAAAGACTGCATCGTCGGAAGAAGCACCTGCAGAGGGACCAAAAGCAGAAGTACGAAATGCGTGCAGGAGGAGATGGGGCTGAGAAAAAGGAAATTTACAAAATGGAAGAAATCTCGGACTTTCTGAATTCAATTTTATGGAAGCGTCCTTGCTGAATTCTGCGGTTTCGACTGCATTTCTCGTCGTGTCTCGAGTGTACTACTCGCTATTCGAGCGAATGCTGCATTCGTATGCCCCGATTTCTGCAGTCTTCCGGAACACTTCGGCTGCGAATGTGGTGGTCGGTCGCTGCTGTTCTTTTTGTAAATATTTCTGTTTGCGGGAAGGTGTGGAAGCATGGCCGTCACTGTTCGTAAGCAGCTGCTTGTTTGTGGAGCTTCCCTTTGTGTGCGGTTTTTATATTCTAAATATTTAATTTCAAATGTATCTTTTTTTTTTTTTTTTTTTTGTTTTCTTTGTTGCTGTTCTTGCAAGAGAAGTTGTCCGTCTTGCGAGAAGCGACTGTTTTGCCAGCCTGCAAACAGTATTTTCGAAATCAAAGCGGATCGGGCGCAGAGGTACGAAAAAGCGAGCGAGGAAATGGATGATGAATTTCTGGCTGCTCTGAGTCAGCTTTCCGACACGGATTTTCAGATTGTTCGTGACTTTGTGTTTGCACGAAATCCACATGAACAAAGCAATGCGCAGATGTCCGCGGAAGCAGCGAACAACACCAGTGCAACTGAGTATTTGTTCTCGCTTGTGCGTCGAGATCTTGCCAAGGCCAAGAAAATGGAGCATCAGCTGACAACGCTCTTGACCGATCAACAAACTCAGATTGACCAGCTCATGGCACGATCACGGCAGCTTGAATCGGAGTCCTATCGCAAAGATGAGCATATCGTGCACGTCGAATCCATGCTTCAGCAAGCCGAGCAAGCTTCCACATCCGTCCATAAGATTCATGGAATGGTCGATGCAGCACTCACCGAGGCCAAGAAGCTCGATCACCGTGAAACTGTCGTTCAGAAGCAAGCCGCGGAAATCGATCGGCTGCAAATCCTCGTGAGTAGCTTAACCAACATGATCGAAAAAAGCTCCCACTCTTGATCATCTTCGTGTCGAGCAAGCATTCATCCCTGCGGTCTGCGCATGATGAATTGTACAGCATTTTATCACACTTGCAACAAAAACCCGTCCAATTCTCCCCTGTTCAATGGCAGCAACAACGACAACGGTAGCTCCTTGTCTTATTTTTGTTTCTTTTATTTTAATTATTAACTATTTTGTCTGAAATGTGTAATGAAAGCAGCTGGTGAGATGCGTTGCAATGAGATGCGATGAGGTTTGGTCAGTGATGGCCGCTACCGTGTCCATGTTCGTCACCATGACCGTGATTTTCAAAAGGCGGTTTAAATCCCTATCCACAACCACGTAATAACCAATGTGCGGATGACATAATTAGAAAACCAGTTGCTTGCACTAAAAACACGAATCCAAACGAGAAGACAGTCCACAACAACCAAGTCAGAGCAGGGAGAAGAAAGGGGAAAATGCATACAAAAGTAGCTGCGCCATCGTGATACGCGCGATAAAACACCCAGAACCACATCATTGCGCCAAATGCCTTTCCACCGACTACATGCCAATCGGACACATGTGGAGCCTCAAACTCGCCAGCACGCGCCGACGACGAATGCGAGTGTGAGTGCGAATGGTCGCCGCGAGTAAACATTCGTGAAGAGCGAAGTGCCGATGAGGAACGAGAAAACAGATGACGAAGCATGGTACGCTCAACAACAACAAAAACAACAGCAACAGCAACAGCAACAGCACCAGCACCAGCACCAATATATGTTTTATAAGAAAAACTAAGGATAGTAATAATATTAGTCAATGCAATGCAATGCAATTTCAAACCAGCGTTTGAAAGGTTGGAGCTTGGGAATTACTTTCAGTGGGACTGCAATTGGCACAAATGATGGAAAACGATAAAGAAAGGGAGGTTTTGTTTTTTGAGCAGTGCTTGACTACGGCAGATTGAATTCTGGGGGAAGAGGAAGGAAAGCCATGGGGAAGCCCCCGGAATGAAATCTAGAGCTGTTGCCTTTGTGGATGTGGCTTGCTGTTTATTGAATTGAAAATGCTATAGAAGCCTCTTGCTTTCATCGTCGTCGTCGTGGTCGTTGCCGCCGTTGCCGTTGTTGTTCTCGCGATCAGTTTCAGTATTTGGAGACAGGGCGAAATCGGGAACGGCGACTTTGTTGGGCGGTCGGGCTCGGTTGGGTGCCGGAGCAGAGACTACAGAGGCCGTGGGATTGGAAGTGGAGTTGGCCATGGACTCCATTGCGATTGCTCGGAGATGCGCGGCACTTGAATCTCCGGTTTGAGAGACCATGGAAGCAAAGACGCCCGGAGGATTCATGTTCAACAAGATTCCTGGCATGCCAGTTTCGACGATTCTTCCACCGTCCATTACAATCACACGGTCATAGTCTACAATCGTATTCAGACGATGTGCAATGGTAAGAATTGTGCAGTTTGAAAACTCGGCTCGGATTGTTTTCTGGATCAAAGCGTCGGTGTCGCCATCTACCGAGGCTGTGGCTTCGTCCAGGACAAGGATTTGTGCACTGCGCAGCAGTGCTCGAGCAAGACAGAATAGCTGACGTTGCCCAGTAGAAAAGTTGGCGCCATATTCCATTACAGGAGCACAGAGCTTCAAAGGCAGCTCCGATACAACCAACTTCAAATGGGCACGCTCCAGCGCCATCCAGATTTCGTCATCGGTGTGCTGATCAAAGGGATCCAGGTTCGAGCGCACCGTTCCGGAAAAGAGAAAGGGATCCTGCGGGATGATGCAAACTGCGCGGGTACGCAGAGTCTCCAAATCAACTCGTGAAATGTCAATGCCATCGATGGAAATCGTCCCTGCCTGCAACTCGCAGAATCGAAACAGCGCAGCAATCACACTGGACTTTCCCGCACCAGTACGCCCCACAATACCAATCTTCTCACCACCGCGAACTTGCAGAGATACGCCCTTTAGGATCGGATCTTGGTCATCCTTGTACGACATGTAAACATCGTCAAACTCGACCGATCCAGAGGAAGGCCACTGTCTTTCTGCTGCCTCCTCATGGTCCAAAGAGTTCTTGCCGGACGGCTCCACTGGCACATTTTCCGCGAAATGCAGCAATCTTTCCACGGAATTCAGCTGTGCCTCAGATTCTGCAGCCAACCGGATGCACAAGTTTAAGAACGCTGTCATTGCCTGCGCATACATGAGCACGAGGCCCACCAATCCCCCGTTCAAATTCTCTCCGAAAATGATGACAAACAGTGCAACAAGACTGACAATCCACGCGGCAAGCATCTCCAAGCGAATGACCAGCCATCGTTGTGCAATTGCGAGTGCCCACGCAGCTCGCAGGTTGTTCGTCAACCTTTCGTGATTCTGGGCACAGAAATCAGCCTGCTTCCCGTACGCACGAATCGTCGCTGTCCCGCCCAATGTTTCAGAAAAATGGGTGTAAAGTGGGGTCCGCGAAATCGAGTCGAGACGTTTCAGCTCGCGTGATGAACAACGGTACAAACGCTGAAGGAAATAGTATACCCCGACCACCGGCAAAAGAATGATGGCAAAGAACGGCAACACGACACAAATGACAATAATGAATGCAGCGAGAATCATGAACGTATTAAAGAACGCCTGCAGTGAGGGTACAAGAACATTGTCGACTGCATCAACATCCTTGGAGAACCGGTTGAGAATTCGACCCACAGGTGTGGCATCGACGAAGGACATCTTGGCCCGCAGTACTCGACTCAAGGCTTCCAAATGAAGAGTCCTGGCCGCACGCACTCCGGCAAAGGAAAACGTGAATCCCCTTACGATTTCCGACACAAACGCACCCAGTGCAAGAAGGCCGTACACCATCATGTACTGATGAACCGTCAAGTCTATAGAATCGGTTGACCAAAAAGAGAGCCAGAGATCGATTGCGGTGCGAAAACTCTGTAGAGACAGATACAGCAGCCCAACAACGATCCACACACAGTATCCGCCGCCCGCTACCATGTAGTGTCGAATAACATGACGATCAACGGTTCCCGTCATCCTGTCTTCCACGGCAGTGAGCTTGCCTTCCGATTTGTGATGCACGCGAGGTGTTGCCATTTCACCTGAAAACGCATCGTGGGACCGGTGCGCTGACGATTCAACCGGAGAATTCTTAGTGATATCGTCGTTGGACGCACTGAATCCGGTGTGGCTAGCTAGCATGGCTGAGAGAAGGCTGCCTTGCTTTGAGGTAAGTTCTGCATACGTCCCAGACTCTACAATGCCTCCCTGATTCATCACAACCACCATGTCTGCTCGTGAAACGTACTGCAGTTGATGTGTAACCAAACAGCGGGTTTTGCCCGAGAGTGCCCCCACAATACAATCCTCAAAGATGTGGCGACCAACATGGGCATCCACTGCCGATAAACAGTCGTCAAGAAACAAAACGTCAGCTTCCGAGAACACTGCGCGTGCTAAGCTGATGCGCTGCTTCTGCCCTCCAGAGAGATTGATCCCGCGCTCCCCGATCTCTGTTTGATCACCGGCTGCAAACATCCCAATGTCCCGTTCCAATGCACAAACACGCAGCGTGTTTTCGTACTTTTGTTGATTCCATTCCTCGCCCATCAGAATGTTCTCTCTTACAGTTGCATTCTGGATCCAAGCCTCTTGCGCTACATATGCTTTAGATCCGTGAACTTCCACATGTCCCGAGTGCCGGTGCATTTCTCCAAGTGCAGCGGCCAGTAATGAGGATTTTCCAGAGGCGATCGGGCCGACAATCATCACCAACGCACCTCGGGGAACTGACAGATTAATATTTCGCAGCTCGCATGGAACAGGTTCATTTTCTCGAGCCTCGTCGTCCACTATCAAATATTGCGAAGACTGCGAAGATTGCAACAGCTGTTCCTCATCTCGTCGGCTCGAAGCGGGAGAAGTGCTGCGTGTTTTTTCGTTCCAACAGAATTCTCCATCACGGATCACGACTGCAAGACCAGGAGCAGCAACAGCTGCGGTGGTGGCGGTGGCGAACTCCGAAGCAGCCTCGAGCTCCGACGAATCCAAGAATGCTGCAATGCGAACGGCAGCCACATGGGCATCCGCAATAGTTGAAACAACATTTGGAAGCATCATCATGGGAAACCGCAGAATGTTGAATAGCACAAGAGACGGGAAGACGACTTCGGCAGTGAGAGCATTTCCTAAAGCGGCATAGGTCTCAAACGTGACAAGAGCAACCAAGGTCGGAGACAGCATCAGCAATGCCATGTTTGCTGCTCGAACCAGTGTTGCCGCTCGAACCTTGATCATTTCCAAATTGCGAATACTGCTGACCTTTTGAAGGAACGACGCTTCCCAGGCAAAAAACTTGATAACGCGGATTCCTTGCATGACCTCATTGATTGTCTTCACTCTTTTGTCCGTAAATTGCATCATTTCTTTCCGCAAACGCGCCAAGACCGTCGATACCCGTCCCTGTACTGGTAACAGCAGCATCATCATCGCGAAACCGGCAAACATGGAGGGCCCCACAAAGATATACAGCAAAGAAAGGGCAATGAGGATCTGCAGACTTCCAGACCACGTGACATGTAGGAATTGCGCCAATGCCTCGATCTTCGCCGTATCTAAGCTCATGAGCGTTGTGATTTCACCAATCGTCTTCCCTTGGCGAGAAGAATTGCTCAATACGAGAGATTTCCGGTATATTGCAGACACAAGCCCAGTACGGGCATGCATTCCCGAGCGCAGAACGCGTGTAAAATACGTATTTGTCAAGCATGCTTGTATGTTCAAGACAATAAACAGCACTGCACACCAAGTAAAGGCGGCAGTTGGATTGATCGAGTCCCCAGAAGCAGAATAGGCAATAATAGACCGAATGGCAATAGGCTGCACAAACGTAAGAATATCGGAGAGGAACTTGATGAGCCCGGAACGAATGAACGGACCGCCGTATGCGTAATACAATGCTCGGGCAACCGAACGTTTTCCTGCGGGGTACCGTTCTGAAACTCTGGCCCACGCATTCTGGAACTTCAGTGAATTGTCCTCTGGCTTGTCCTTCTTGGACAAGTTTGCAAGATCTGGCTCTTCAAGTGGCCGTCGTCGCCCAATCCATATTAGCGGCGTGATGTACGAGAAAAACATTCGCCCAAAAAAGCCGCATCCATCTTCTGAAAATGCTTTTTTCTCGCTTTTCAGCTTGGCATTGGTCATTTCATGGAGCACATTCAAACGAAAACCAGCCGCGGCGACAGAATAATTTTTATTATTATTAGAAAACCAAAGAGAAGAATGATGACGTATGGAGAATTGGAAAGGAGTAGAGGAGTGTGGGAAGGTCAATGTGAGTTTTTTTATGTCCCCGTCAATTGTTTTTGGAATTCTGCATGACAGAAAAACACGCAATGGGACGATCCTCGATTGCTCGCACTTCGGGAACGTCGGGGCGGTGGGTGTTTGGACGACAAGACAGTCCTGGTCGCAGATTGGCAATGGACAGAAGAAAAGACCGGAGCTGCAAGTTCGGCAAAAACGATACGCTTTGTAGGAGCAAAATCTTTTCGAAGTGCGAGCTGCGTGTGTAAGCAGAGTGCTCCGGAACGGAAAGTGGCAATTCTGCGATGCGCCTGCGGTTAAAAATGGTGGCTGTACGGAGGCTTGAAGGTCTGAAGGCGTACAGACCACCAGAAGGACGAGCACTGCATGTGAATACAACAACAACGATTCTGTCGGCAGACGTGTGATGTCTCTCCCAGTTCTTACGCAGTTGCTGGAATTTAGATGGACGCTTATCAAAAGTTTCCGGAGTCGGGGTCGCAAGCCTGCATCGTGTATCACGACCAATCGATAGCGCCACTGCCCTCTCCTGCAACCCGCAGCACATGGGACTTTGATCCTCAGCGCCTGCCTCTAACTTCTGCCAAGGAAAGAATGGTTCATGCTCGCGAATGGGTGCGACGCGGGCCGCATATCATGCTTGCCATTGGAGTTAGCAACATGGTATCAGTGATCACTGCAGGTGCAGAAGGAGCGGAGTCCCTGGCGATCGCCCACGGAACCTGGTGTGCATTGTTGATCGTTCTCGGTTGCTACACATTCTTCACAGGAAAACGCAAGCGAATCGTGATGCTGACAAATGAACGACTGGTCTTTCGGGAGATGTCTGCTTACTGGGGCCTCAATCCGAAGCACGACAGCGAAACGACACTGCGCATACGAGACGTGTCTGCAGTGGATGTGGCCTCGCGGTGGATCAACTTTTTGCTTGTGATTGCTCTTCTTTATCTCATGGCCGGATTCTTCACGTTCACCTCCCTGGGAAATGCAGCAACCATGAATTCACTAGTATACGGTATCTTGTTCTTGGTGGCGTACATCCTTATTGTGTTCCGCTTTCCGTCCTACAATGTGGTTGTTTCAACGACGCTAGGAAGCGCATGGGACTACTCTATAAAGGTCCCCTTTCGATCGGCCGATGACGCATTTGCGTTCGCAGATATGGTCAAGGCACTCCAAGAAGAGCTTTGCTGCCACCCAACACTTGTCGATTTCCTCCATCCTGTCTCAAAAACAACAGCTGTGACCGGTAATCATTCACTGCCCCAGGTGATGTCCACCCTTTAGTCCCAGTCCCCGCCGTGCAGGATACATGACTTCTCCCAGTGCTACCCGTTATTATCGTCCCACCAACGACTCCTGTTCGGTTTTTGCATGCACTCTCCACAGCTAGCCGCAGGCGCGATATCAATTTTTATATTAAAATACTCCTTTGAAAGTGACGGTCCGGTTTTCCTTCCTTTTTCGTAGTCCGCCAGCGCTTCGTTGTATTGCTTCGGTTCCCCCCTCCCTTCTGCACCTGAATGCTTCCACTTTGTTGACGAAGGATCCCGAACTCCGCGTCCATGCGTACTGATTATTGCCATGAAATGGCCTTTATTCGTTGTTGAATCAAGAGGGACTGGTGACGTCGCAAAATGTCGGTTAGTCCGCTGTGACGGGCGGAAAAACTGCGCTGAACATTCGTCTTTTGTGTATGCCGAGCTGTGCATGGCCGCAATGGATGCGTCGAGGGGGGGATGCGTCGGATGATGGATCATGATGACGCCACTGTTGATGATGATGACGATGAAGATCAAGCGCACAACATAAACAGTGACGGAGTGTCGATGACGACGGACACTCACAGTTCCACACAAACCTACCTGGTTCTTCGGAATCGGCAAACCCGCGAAAATCTGTATTTGTTTCTCTCTCTCTCTCTCTCTCCTCTTCCAGGATTTCGCTTTTTACTTGTTGTTATTTTCGTTCGTTTTGAGAGTCGGTCACTCCTGGAGACATGTGAAGCGATGATCGATCGAGACGGGAATGGAGCGCGCAACACCTGGGTACTACCCTCCAACCCAAACGTCTGGTGGACGGTCGTGATTTCATCGGATAGTATGGCTGAGTTGACAGCCGCCGACTTCAGACGGAAAATAGATTGTTTCTGTATTGGCGCGGTATGCGTGCCCGAGAGGTATGCGTTTGAGGGTTGCATCTTGAAAGAACACAGAGCGCATGTACAGTCATTTGTATTCGAATCCTCGGCCGAATTTTTCGTCGATCTCAGCACTCTATGAGATGTGGACTTTTCCCGATATTTGCAATTGGGAAATTTGCCGTTTTTAAATATTTAAATCATTGTTCTTATTATTCTTCTGTGGAGAAATGGGGGACTGGAGTTCGATATTTGCTGGGGCAGCGATCGTGCTGGTTGTTAATTCATTGTGGAACCGGCTGTTTGGGCATGTTCCTTCTTCCACGGTTTACGATGTTCGAGAAGCGTATTACGACCCGGATCCATATTCCGGTCGCGGACGACGAGACCCGCTACGAACACCCGCGCTTGATAGCATTGCGAACCGATGGGATTCATCCTAGGTTCCCCCGCCGCAAAAGCAAAACGAAGCACTTGCGGCCAGCTGTCTTTGGCTCGAGACCGAAAATCAATCGTAGACGACTTTCGCCCTTTTTGCGGGTATGAATGATCCGTTTCCAATCTTGTTTTGCTTTTTCCGTTCTATTTTGTTTCACGCATGCATATGTATGTGTGTGTCTGTGTGTGTGTGTGACTGTATTTCTTCTATCATTTCTCGGAACAAAGGATTTGTGATAACGGGGATCGTCAGGGAATGGTAACATTCTTTTGTGAAGCATGTCAGTCTTCGGTTCGAAAGCCGTCTTTGCAGAAGCACATGCAAACTTGCCGAGGCGCTTGGAACTTTTCGTGTGTTGATTGTGCGAAGGATTTTGATGGAAATACAGTTCATGCGCATTCTACATGTGTTTCAGAGGCCCAGAAATACGGACATTCGAAAGGAATTGTAAGAGTACCTCCGTCGCAGAACACCACAAACAATAACATCAATAAGAACAATGTGGATGCAAATTCAAGAAAAAGAGATGCTCCAGGAGACTCTCCAAGCTCGGATTCCTCCCTCTCCTCCTCCTCGTCGTCTCTCAAGAAGAAATCAAAGACTGTGGGTGTGCAGAAGAGTGCGAAGAAAGTCATTCAAGAAGAAGTGAAAAACTGCTTGGCAAAGGATGGAGCGATGGACATGTGTGCGTTGATGGACAAGATTGCGTCTGTTCGCGAGACAGTTGGCATGCCAAAATCGAAATTTGAAAAGAAAGCGCAGAGGATCATTTTGAACAAGTTCAAGGTTGTTGTCCACCACAAATAATAAATAACAAAAAAAAATGGCGGCGGTTCTTTGTTTACTAATTCCGCGATGTCACGTCACGTTGCAGGGAATGCTTTCTCGTATTGGAAACGATTCTTCAAACGAAAAGCCAAGGTATCGCACTCCGGTGACGACCGTGATGCTAACCGAAACGGATCGCTCATGCGCACAATTTCGCCACACGTCGTAAAACTGCAGTCCTCGCTTTTCCGAGTCAATCTGGATGGCATACCTTCGCCCTTCCTTGGCAGGAATGATGACGGCACTCTTGATATAGTCAACGAGAGTGACTCCTGTCGTGACGTCCACAACGTGCAGAGTGAGGTCCTGGATTTCAAATGCCACAAAGTTATCATTGCCCACGTCCATGGAGAAATCAAGAGCGATGCGCACTCCGTAAGTATTGAGAGCAGGATAACGAGATAACTCAAGGCTGGGAACATCCACGAACACATCTTCAATCTTCGGAAATCGAGGAAACAAAAAATACAGCATCAAAACGATGCTAGCAAGCGAGAAGATCATCCCTGCAAAGAAAGTGCAGACAAGTTTCGTTTTCTTCCATCGAAAACGTAGGCGTTTTTCCAGCAAATACTCGTCCAAAGATCGATCTTTGCTGTGGGGATCAATACCGGGCACATGCGCCACGATGTCGTCTCGCGGACGACATTCGCATATCGTCGAGTATGTGCTCTGCGCCACGACGCCGTAGGAAGGTGCGTCGAGATTGCTCACTAACGCGGCCCGACGTGGATGCACGTCCACAAATGGTCTGCTGTGCGGTGACGGTGACGGTGACGGTGACGACGATGGCGATGATAATGATGTCGCACGGGACTCTGCAATGGTTTCCGCCACTTCGGAAGGACTAGAGGGTTTCTCGATCTTGCAAGATGAACGCATTTTTCACCTGTTGCTTGTTCTCTCCCCCCTCCTCCTGGTAATGAACTAATGGCCACTGAGACGGCTTGGGATATTCCAGAATACTTGTCTACTTCAACACAAGTGTGAGTATTCAGACAGAGTAAAGGCGGCGAGACCGCCGATCGTCTCTCACTACAAGTGTGTGAGCTGCTGGTTGCATCGTGTGGACTTCGATTAACGATGGATGCGACGTTCATCTCTTCTCCCCCATCCAACAAGACGTTTTTTTCGCGCTCTATTCTGAGCGAACCCATAGAATCCCCCCTTGCACTGCGATAGGCAAATGTGATGTGGCACTTCACGTTCCCATGCAACTGCCGGGGTCGATCGGAACGTCTGCTCGTATTGTTATTGCAAGAAATTTTTCCGGTGCAGTTCTGAATTGCGTGAGTTCGTACGCTCGTGATGAATAATGAAAAGGAGAGTAACTGAAACATTGGCTGGAATTGTCGTGCAACCACACCGAGGGAGTTCAGAGCCAGCTCCTGCCTTTATTTTCATACGAGAGTGTTCCGAAAGATCAGCACTGCTATTCGCTCAAGAACCGCAGAGCTTCCGAAAGTGCATCTTTCTCAGTAAGATTTGAATCTCGGAACTTGCAGAATGAAGCGTCGTAGAGCAAAGAATGGGTTCAGTGGCCATTAAACAGAGTGCGCCGAAATCTTCCATCAGAGCCTTCCTCATGGCCAGGCTTTCTCGCCGGCGTATGACGACGCTGACACATCTTTCGGTTCGATCAAAAATTCGCAACGCTTGTAGCGCTCGCCCCCTTCCCCTTTTCTTTTCTTGCTGCATGGCGTCTTTTGGCGTCTTTTGGCTTCTTTGTCCCCGCTTTCTCAATTTTCTTTTTTAAAAAATTTCTTTCAAGCCTTTTGTTTTTCAGCGCAAAACTCGTTTGAGAAAACCTGCAGAGGAAACGCTTTCCCCAAAAAAAGAGCCGTACTTTTCTCAATGCTTCGTCGTTTTGGATTATCCACGCTTCGTCCATCGATTCGACCTGTTTTCCAGCGTTCTTATCATCCTTTTCTCTCCGAAGCTTCGTCAAATGTGATTGACGGAAGCGTCGATACGTCCTCGGAAGCATACCGCAAGAATTACGCATACAACCACGGGCTTGCGCAGACGTTGCAGCAGCGGATCGCACACGTAAAGCTTGGTGGAGATGAAAAAGCAAGAGAGAAGCACGTCGAAAGAGGTAAACTGCTTCCACGACAACGTGTCGAATTGCTCCTCGATCCTGGTTCGCCGTTCCTCGAGCTTTCTCAGATGGCTGCGTACAACGTGTACAATGAAGATGTCCCTGCAGCTGGAATCATTACAGGTATTGGAAGAATCCATGGGTATGTCGCTTGCAAAAAGCAAACTCGACATCAAATTTGTGTTTTTTCCCCCTTTTTTCTTTCTTTTCTTCTTCTTCTTCTGTTGCGTCAACGTTTTTTGTTTACTGATGTTTTGATTTTTTTATTTTCTTCTTCTTTTGACTAGACGTGAGTGCATGGTTGTTGCGAACGATGCGACCGTTAAAGGAGGTACGTACTATCCGTTGACGGTGAAGAAGCATGTTCGGGCGCAAGAAATTGCGCACACAAACAACCTTCCCTGTGTTTACTTGGTCGATTCCGGTGGAGCAAACTTGCCGAACCAGGCAGAAGTGTTTCCTGACCGCGATCATTTTGGCCGGATTTTCTTCAACCAGGCCAACATGTCTTCTGCTGGAATTCCGCAGATTGCTGTGGTGATGGGATCGTGTACTGCCGGTGGAGCATATGTTCCCGCGATGGCCGACGAATCTGTAATTGTTCGCAAGAACGGAACGATCTTTTTGGGAGGCCCTCCTCTGGTGCGTGCTGCAACTGGAGAAGTTGTGAGCGCAGAGGACTTGGGCGGTGCAGATTTGCACTGCAGAACATCCGGTGTTACGGATCATTATGCATACGACGACCGACATGCATTGTACCTGGCGCGCCGCATCGTTTCCAATCTCAACACATACGGCCAGTCTGGTAAGAAGGTGTTTGATATGCGCCGCGATTCCGAGGCTCCGTTGTACGACGCGGCAGAATTGTACGGAGTCATCCCACAGGACGTCCGCCAGCCCTACGACTGCCGAAAGATCATTTCTCGTTTGGTTGATGGATCTCGGTTCGATGAATTCAAGGCGATGTACGGCGATACGCTGGTGACTGGGTTTTCAAAGATCTACGGAATGCCGGTTGGCATCATTGCGAACAATGGCGTCCTCTTCTCGGAATCCGCCGTCAAAGGAGCGCATTTCATTGAGCTGTGTGCACAGCGCAGGATTCCGCTCTTTTTCTTGCAAAACATCACCGGCTTCATGGTTGGCCGCAAGTACGAAGCAGGAGGAATCGCAAAGGACGGAGCAAAGTTGGTGATGGCAGTTGCGTGTGCAAAGGTTCCTAAGATTACGCTCGTGACGGGTGGGTCCTTTGGGGCTGGAAATTATGGAATGTGCGGTCGTGCATATGATCCGCGTTTCATGTACATGTGGCCGAACTCCAGAATCTCGGTTATGGGTGGCGAGCAGGCTGCGTCTGTGCTTGCGCAGGTCAAACGGGACAATATTGAGAAGGCTGGAAAACAGTGGACCGCTGAAGAAGAGGAAGCTTTCAAAAACCCCATCCGTGAGAAGTACGAACGAGAAGGAGACCCGTACTACTCCAGTGCCCGACTCTGGGACGATGGCGTGATTGACCCTGCGCACACCCGCCAGATCCTTGGTCTTTCTCTCTCAGCTTGCTACAATGCACCGATTGAGCAAACAACATTCGGTGTCTTCCGCATGTGATCCTGCTTCTTCTCTCGTCGTCCACTCCTTTTCCTTTCATCTCATCCAGCTCAGCGCCAGCTTTGTTCTTTATTCTCGTGTGTGCGAATTCCTACGCAATTAATTAAAATAAAAATAAAAATGATTCCAACCCATAGACATCGAAAATGAAAAAAGAGGAACAGGTTTTCCAGGAACCCGAAGGTCAAGCATCCTGTAGCCACGAGACACGACCTTATTTTAAAAAAATAAATAAAATAAAATAATCATTCTACAGCCTGGACCCTCAAACCAAAAAAAGGTCCGTTTTTGGGTGACAGCTTTTGACAAATGCCGACAGCATAAATTAAAATAAAAAGCCCAAAACAAATCGAGGATGTTGATGATTCTGCAGACGTTCAGTGCTTTTCGAGTGCACCATTTCCCCGTTTCCAAAATAGTCAACAACTACTTTCCTCGCATAGTGGCATTACAAAAAAAAGAAGAAAAGAGAAGAGAGAGAGAGAGAAAAGAAGAGAACGCGCAGTTCATTGCAAAGAAGAAAGAAAAGGAGAAAAGCAGTCCTTTAGTCTCACCAGGTTGCAGCGAAACACAGACACACACACACACACACACACACACACAAACAGACTCTTTCTCGTATTGCGCTGAGGCACACTGACTCTGTTTTTCACTGGATCCTTCCGAACGCAAAGCAGCGCTAATTTACTCAGCATTGACGTGTCTCGTTCTCTCTTCACAGCTTGGAACTCTCTCACTTTGTGCAGGTCTTCATTTTTGCTAGACGCAGCAGTAGTTTCCTCTTCTTCTTCTCTTGATTGGATATTTGTATGACGCACAGGTGTTCGCTTTCCTCGCTTGTTTCTCGAGCTGGATGTGCCGAACGTCCGGATCGGATTTGCGTACTGCTGCTAAACGCGAGTGTCGATGTTGCGTATTATGTGTTGAAACGAGAAATGAAGGCATCGAATGGTTCTTCGCGACCGATGCTGGTCGACTATGTCGGAGGCGAGGAACACGCTGCAGGATCAGACTCGTCGTTTCTTGTGGTTCAGTTTTCGTGTTCGGATCCTTCAGAGCTGAACAAAATGGGCGTCTCTCTTATCAAGGACGACTATCGTGTTTTCTTGTTTGATGGTTGGGGAGACGCCTTTCTCTCGAGGATTACAGTCTCGTTTCCTTTTGTAGAACTCGATATCCCGACATCCTTGGTCCTGAGCCCCGGTACTCATGTCCCAGAGCCGGCGTTTCGCGTACTCTCGGCTGCCGAGCAAGCGCAACAGTTGCAAGTCCAAAAGGACCTGGAAGATCAGCTGAAGCTCAGAGGCGCACACGCGTACGCGCAGACTCAGGAAAGCATGCAGATGGTCGATGACGATGACGATGACGATGACGATGACGATGACGAAGACTCGTTTCCAATGGAATTGGAGAATGACACTGGGAATGTGAACCAGGACGGGAGCGGCGTCAAGCACAGCGAGCAGACGAAGGAGAGTATGAGGGAGAGTGAGGTTGCCGGTTGTTTGGCTGTGTGCCCTCCTACATCCCGAAGATCTTCCGCAGAGAAGCCGCCTGTTCCCCCTCAGCGGTTGCCCAATAGCTCGGCGACTCCTGGAAATAGCGCAGGTCTTAGCGGAAGCTTCGGAGCAGGCTACATGTTCAATCATAGTTGCATCCAGAGTAGTGGGAGTTTGGTGGGTGCTTCACCGCCGATGTTTCAGTCCATATCCAACCCTATTGATATCCCGTCCTCCAATTCGTCTTCGCAGACCACGGACGACTGTATACAGACGCCGCCGTCGCCGTTTCTGATGCGTTCGCCGGCCTCCGTGTCCAAACTCAAAGAAAAGCTCCGGAGGAAAGTGAGATGGTCTGATGAGGAGGACCCAACATCAAGCGATGACATTGATGCAATCTCAAATGGAATCCGAGACATGGTACAAAAGCAGTCCATGAAGGTTCGTGGACCTGCGCTGAAGTCCCACAACGTTGAGCGATTTTCAAAATCTGCTGCGCTCGAATTCCAGTCCTACATGACCGCCAAGAAAACCATCACCAATAACTCTTAGCACCCGGTATTTGTGGCCAGCTGAGCATGCTCCAAGTATCGAGTGCCTTTGGACCGCACACGTTTGTTTATAGTGCTGCCTTTCCGCTGCCTTTCCGCTGCCTTTCCGCTCCCACCTTCCGCGTTCGAAAAATTTCACCACGTGCACCCTCCGTTCTTAACCTCTCTTTCAACATGCGCTGTACATATATTATTGCACATTGTTCATACCGATGCCAGCCTCCAATCTCATCCTCCTTATCACTTCACAGTATTTTGTAAAGATCTCCATCGATGATCGAGCATTCTGCAGTAGCAGTTTGATGCATTTATCCAACAGTAAAGCCTACAACAGTAGATTTTTTCAGTATGGATGCAGCTGAAAAAGAACAAGGATACGCTCCGATTGGAAAATTGATTCGCTTCCTACGATGGGGCAGCTGTTGTTTCTGTTAGAATACGCCAACGACTGTTCCATGCCCGACGGTGCTGTTCAGAGAGCTCTGGATGCCAGGGGTGTGCGTAAAGACAGACTGGCCCTCTCCACCGGGACCCATGATCTTGATAATGTGCAATGTACACGTAAACATTTCCATTTTGTCTAAATGGATATTCACTCATGTCAATCAAATCGATTTGGGGCACGGCTCTTCAAGTGCACCACCTCAGCCACTTGCTGTAGTATTCGCGGACCGCGTGCGTCCCTCTCGGCTTGCCCCAGGTTTCCTTGAATAGTCCGCCGTTCCTTTTTGGCCATTCCTTCCGCTCGTTCTCACGCAAGCAGCACGCGTTCTGCAGCATTCCTTCTGGCTTTCTTTGCATTTATTTAACTCATTTTTCCTGTTCTGTAGTTTGGCTTTCCCACCTTCCTCTCTCGTCGTAGCAGAAAAAAAAATGCTGTCTATTCGTCTTCGTTATCCGATTGCAGCACAGTATGTGTTTGTTTTCTCAATCCGCTTATTGAATTGAAAACGGAGAATGTTTTTCTCACGAGTGTTTGTGCTTACTTACCTTTATGTGTGTGTGTGTGTGTGTGTGTGTGTGTGTGTGTGTGTGTGTGTGTGTGTGTGTGATATATTGTGAAAATAATAATGCATGCGCTCGTGTTTGCATGACGTGGTAGATTTGCGACGGAGAGATGCTTTTCGACTTCTTCTTCGAAGCTTTTTGATCGGATTTTGGTTGCCAATCGTGGAGAAATCGCATGTCGAGTGATGCGAACCGCTCGGAAGATGGGGATTGAGACAGTTGCCGTATACTCGGATGCAGATAAGAATGCAATGCACGTCCAAATGGCAGACCATGCTGTTCGCATCGGCAGTCCTCCTGCGCGAGAGTCGTATTTGCTTGCAGATCGCATCATCCAAGCTGCAAAGTCAACTGGCGCACAGGCGATTCACCCCGGATACGGATTCTTGTCGGAGAATGCAAAGTTTGCAGAGCAGTTGGCTGCAGATAAGCTGGTTTTTGTGGGGCCTCCTGCTTCTGCAATTCGTGCAATGGGCTCGAAATCCGAGTCGAAACGGATCATGGAAAAGGCAAATGTACCGTGCGTCCCGGGATACCATGGAGACAACCAGGATCCAAAGTTTCTGGAAGAAACTGCGAGGAAGATTGGGTATCCCATTATGATCAAAGCAGTGTCTGGAGGTGGTGGAAAGGGAATGAGGATTGTGCATACACCCGATCAGTTCCATGAAATGCTCGAGTCTGCAAAGCGCGAAGCAAAGGCCTCGTTCAATGACGACGTAGTGCTGCTGGAACGGTACATCTCAGAACCCAGACACATTGAAGTCCAGGTTTTCGTAGACAACATGAATAATGCCGTGTACTTGTTTGAACGCGATTGCTCTGTGCAGCGTCGCCATCAGAAGATCATTGAGGAAGCTCCTGCACCAAACCTGTCGCCCGAACAGAGACGCCAACTTGGACAGGCCGCAGTGAGCGCTGCGCTGGCGGTGGGATACCGCGGCGCAGGTACCGTGGAGTTCATCTTTGACAGGACCACGGGCCAGTTCTTCTTTATGGAGATGAACACCCGCCTCCAAGTTGAGCACCCAGTCACGGAAATGATTACGGGTACGGATTTGGTGGAATGGCAGCTGCGTGTGGCAGCCGGTGAGCGTTTGCCAAAGCTGCAGGAAGATCTCTCAATCCGCGGACATGCGTTTGAGGCTCGGGTTTACGCAGAGGACCCTGCTCGTGGCTTCTTGCCGCAGACAGGAAAGATCGCGTATCTGCGCACACCAGAGAATCTAGGCTACGCGCAGAACGCCAATGTGGACAAGACGGTCCGTGTGGACACCGGTGTTCGTGAAGGAGACACTGTTTCCGTGTTCTATGACCCGATGATTGCAAAACTTGTGTGCTGGGGTCCGTCGAGGTCCGAAGCGCTTCGAAAGTTGAACTCCTGTTTGAACTCGTTCCGAGTCGTTGGAGTCAACAACAACCTTGGATTCTTGCACTCTTTGGGGTCACACCCGTCTTTCCAGGCCGGGGATGTGTGGACTGGATTCATTCCGCAGCACGAGAAATCTCTGTTTGCGGATCACACCCCACCATATGCACAGGCTCTTGCCGCTGCCGGGTCGGTGATCTTGGACTCTTTGAAGGCTGCCCGGCAGCTGAACAAGGTTGATCCCTGGAATTCTTCCGCATTGCGCGATTTTCGTGTGAACCCAAATGCAGCTCCCATGGAGTATCCCATCACTTTCAAGAAGGAAGGCCACAAGAACACGACGTGCAAGGTGACAGCTGGTCTTGGAAACTCATTTGACGTTCACTCACCGCATGGGGATTTTGCGTTTGCAGTTTCTGCTATCACGCCGGATGCGTATAATGAGTCTGCTGTGGATATCACTGTGCAAGTGACCAACAAGAAGACCGAGGCAGTGAGTCAGCTGGAGGCTACGATTGTGCGTCATGCGGATGGCCGTGTATTCGTATTCCTGCCAAATACACCAGAGATTGCTTTCAACCTGGACATTCCCCAGTACGATGCCGCATCACTGGCTGCGTCTGCTGGCGGACGGAGTGCCCTTGGCACGCTGATTTCGCCGATGCCCGGCAAGATTGTCAAGGTGTTCAAGACCCAGGGCACGACTGTGAAGAAAGGCGACGCTATCGTCATTCTTGAGGCAATGAAGATGGAGCATGTGGTTCGTGCGCCGTTTGACGGTCTTTTAGAGCAAGTCGTTGCAGTGGAGCGTGAGGGGCAGATGGTCCAAGAGAAATTCTTGCTTGCAAAAATCACTCCTTCTGCATAACACGCATCATTCTTGCTTCTGTTCTGTTCTGTTCTGTTCTGTTCTGTTCTGTGATTATTAATTTTTTTAATTTTTTTTTTTTGGTTGTTTTTAATCCGTTCCGCTCATGATCACTTAATACATCCTATCCCGAAAATCCTTTGTATGTTGCTCTTTGTCAAAGATAAGAAGAGTAAAAAAGAAAAGAAAAAAACACGTTGCTATGGTCGCGAGCGAGGTGGACTCTCCACCAAATCCTTCAGCTTCTTTCTCGGAGAATGGAGAATACTCTCAAATTCCTCCACAGGAAACGACGAACGCAAACTGCTTCTTCTGGGAGAGATGTTCGGCGAGCGAGGTTCTCCAGTCACGTTCGAAACCACCGAGTCCAACACGGAGAACGGATCCACCTCTTTGTAACTGCCACGGCGACCCTTTTGCAGCTCTCGATTCACTCTTTCAACCAACAAGATACCCTCTGGAGTTCTCTTGTCAATATATGCAATCCGCGACACCACATCCGGTCGCATTTTGTTGATCTTCTGCAAATCCTTCGTCACATCAACCCTGCTTCTCGCAGAAACCGTCACAATCTTTCCGACCTTTGGAAGTCCTCGCTTCTTTGGCTCAATCGACTCACTCTCCCTCTTTCCGGGCGACTCAGGGGCTGCGGCGTCCCGTCCGGGAGACATTTTGCCAGCAGTTGCAGACGCTCTGAGCGTGCTGGCATTTGCGGGCGTTCCCGGGACCACCGCTGTTGAAGAAGAAGAAGAAGATGCACCAGCACTAGCTGGAGGAGGAGGAAATGAAACGACATTCCTTACAGACTTGGCTGCCGCGGCCTGCGTTTCCGTGACGGTGGACAGGTTGAGAAGCGGAATGATCACCTTTGCTGGGGACTTGGGTCGCGGATTTTTCATGAATGGAGAGTACGCAACCTCCAGCACCGGTCGAATGTCTGTCATTGTCAAATGGACTTGAGAGTTCGGTTCGGAAAACGGGTACGCTGTGGATGCATCTGTGTGCAAGACTTCTTCTACACGTGCGATTTCCGGATCATCCAAATCTGAATCCGAGTCTCCATCTCCATCCAAACCCCCATTCCTATCATCGCTATTATTGTTTTTGAAACTACCTCTGCTTCCCATCCTGTTGGCAGGCATTGCCGTTGCGGACGTGCCACCTGTTCTTGACGAATCCGGTCCAGCCATGCCCAGTTCATAGGCACGCCACGGCTCCTTGATGACAATCACCTCATTTGTTCTCTGCGTCAACAAGAGGTCTCGAGCAGCATCAAACTGTTTTTCCAGTTGCGCTGCCCTGCGACTCTTGGTTCTCCACATCTCCGCCGCTCTGTACCAAGCCGCGATCGAGTTTCCCACGACAAGCAGCTTTCGGAGCAAATGTAACTTTTCCTGCTTCTTTTTCGCGACAAGAATGGCAGCTCGGCGAGCAAGTTCTTCCGGATCGTTATCTAGTATCGAAACTCTCTTCACCGGAGCACCACTGCTGTCTTCCAGCCGCTTCATCTGCTCGACATCCACGGCGGAAGCTCTCTTGGTCCCAATCGGTTTGAGATACTGGTCAAGCTCCGCATCGTCAAATTTGAACGAAGACTTGACTGCATCTTCGTCCAAATGCTGCATAATGATGTGAGTCGGAAGCAAATGCCCTTTTCCCGCTTCAAACACCTTCTGTATCTGCTCTGGCTTCAGCTCCCCCGCGTTCATAAGCAAGCCCCGAAGCGCTGTCGACATCTTCTTCTGTTCAACTGCAGCATCATTTTCATTATCGTGACGCCGGTGCAAATGATCGTACTTTTTCAACACTCCCTTGATCTTCTGTTCCTCCTTTTCATCCGCTACTGACTTCCTGGTCTTGTTCATCGACAGCCGTGTCTGAGACGCGCTCATTCGAATCAGCGACTTTCGGCGCTCCTCTTCAAACTTTACAAACCGCTGTTCCGATCGCCGAAACGTCCAGTTGATCTCATCGATCTCCGTCTGAATATTCGAAATAAGTGCCGCTGTATCTGTCCGCGATGTCGAGCTCATGATGTTTCAGCGCATAAACAACGGGAAAAAATCAACAACACTGATAGTAATGATATTAATATTAATAAATAAAGAGAAGAAAGAATAAAAGAAACTCTTTTCCTCCTCCAGATAGTACACACACGCACACACACACACACACACACACACACACACGAAATGCCAATAAACAACAGTACAACATTGGAAAGAACAAGATGACGCACAGTCCATTAATGACGCAGACTGTGGTCTCTCATCGAAGAGTGAGGAACGCATATTTTGTTTAGAGACGTTCCCAACGTTGGGAAACTTACGCCGGACTTTTCTCTGCATTGAAAGAACAGACGCAGAAAGAACAGAGGGATTGAAAGAGAGACAGAGAGACACAGAGAGAGAGAGAGAGAGACACAGAGAGACAGAGAGAGAGAGAGAGAGAGAGAGAGAGACACAGAGAGACACAGAGAGACAGAGAGAGAGAGAGAGAGAGAGACACACAGAGAGACAGAGAGAGAGAGAGAGAGAGACAGAGAGAAG
>VRVR01000024.1:214869-329407 GCA_009859145.1 Andalucia godoyi
CAACACACACACACACACACACACACACACACACACACACACACACACACAAAACTCAGCCCCATACAAAAAACAATAAAAGAAAACAAGGACACTCAATACAGTCAGGAGGAGTACGAAAAAAATTAGAAAAAGAGAACACATCATTTGACAGATTTCCACCACTGACATTCAAACGAAAAAGAAAGAAAAGCAAAGGCGGACGATCTCAAGCTACCCTTGAGCATTTCGAGAATTGTTTTCCAGTTGTGCGATCTTTTCCGTCAGAAGCCTTGTCTCTGCTTCTGTTTGTCCTTTGAACCTGATGAACTCAACGTCCTTATCTTGCAATGCACGGTCCGATTCATTCAGCAGATTCTGCAGTGCTTCGAGACGAGACTCGGCAGCAGCAGCCCTTTCGCGCTCCTCATTGGTCAGCGCAGCACTACCAGACTTCCCCTTTTCAAGCTGTTGGATCTGTTCCTGCAACTCGGCAACCTCCCCTGCGTGCTTCTCTCTCAATCGGATGAGTTCTATCTCGGTATCTTGCAGCTTTCGATCAGTGTCGTTCAGCGTGTCTGAAATCGCTTGTACCCTAGCTTCTGCAGCATCCGCACGCTCTCGTTCATCCTTCAATGCGCTCGCAGGACTGTCCTTGTGAATCTCTTCAATCTCTGTCTCGAGACCCTTGATGCGCGCTTGGAACCGTGTCGACTTTTCCTTGGTAACCGCAAGCTCATCGGATATCATTGTCTTTTCTGCCTTCTCCCTTGCAACTGCACTTTCAAGCTCGGCAATCCGGTTCTTCAACACACCAATTTCTGCATTGGAGCTCTCTCGAATTCGGATAACCTCGATTTCCTTTTCCTGGAGCTGGTCATCGGTCTTTCGTAGCACGCTCTGCAGCGCAACAACCCGCGCTTCGGCTTCATCAGCCCTGTTCTTCTCGTCCTGGAGAGCGTTTCGGGTCTGGACCGATCCATCTGCCTTCTTTTTAAGATCTTGACACTCCTTATGAAGTCGATCAATCTCGTTATTCATAAGCCCAGCGTCTTCCCGGAGGTTTTTCGTAAGAGTTCTGAGATGAAGATTCTTTTCCCGAAGCCTGATGATGAGCTCCTCCTGTTCTTTTGTGGTCCGCAAGGTGCTCGTTTGTTCGGCAACGGTAGACTGTTGGTGGGAAACAACGACCCGGAGTTGCGACGAGAGCTCATCCACAATTTTCTGCAGTCTACGGGATTCTGTATAGTATGCTTTGAGCTCCGTTTCGAGCTCCCGGACGCGAGTGTGTCGAATGTCCGTCTTCATCTTTTGCATCGCCTCCTCCTTTTCAGTTACGGACTTCTCCAGCATTCGAACGCGCATCTTCAAGCTCTTGACCAAATGCATGGACGCACCACCAGCGCCTTGTCCAGCTCCAGAACCGCCGGCGGAGCCCAGCGTCATGCTCATGCCTGACGACGACGACGTCTTTTGAATATCATCATCCACGTCATGACTGACTGCTTCCTCCAGCATTCGCTCCTTCTTCGCAAGCTCGCCTTCTGTCTTTGTGAGTTTCGTGCGCAGCTTCAGCACCTCTTCTTCCATTACTCGCATGTTCTTCTTCATGTTGACATTCTCCATATACAGCGTCTCCGGATCCTGATACATGTTTGCAGGAACCTGTCGCTTCTTCTGCGTCCGCGAGACGTCCTCGTAGAAGTTTTTCAGCGGGCTCGGTCCACGCATCGCAGGAACCGAAGACGGCGGAAGCTGATGCGCCAGAGATGCCGACGATGGCCGAGAAGTCGCCGAAGTCGGCCTTGCGCTCGAAGGCCGTGACGAAGATCGTTGCACCGGAGCTGTCACATGTAATAACAATCATAATCATGACAGTCATAGCAACAACAACAACAACAACAACAACAATAATAATAATAATAATAACAATAATAATAATCATAATCACAAACCACCACACCATCATTAGCAATTGCTGTACAGTTACCACTATCACGTACATAATAAAAGGAAGAAGATAAAAAACAAAATGAAAGAGCAAATGCAAACAGAGCAGGTTTTTCTTTTTTTGCTCGAGAACACATACCAGACGGTGGGCGATTCGATTGCTTGTGAGCGTATTGAGAAGACCCAGGCTTGCGAACAGCAAACGACTCGTGTTCAAAATCATCATCATCATCGTCAATTGCCACGACTCCAAGATCATCATCTGCGTCAAAAGAAGGCGGAGCATCACGAAATGGATCGTCGTCTTCGTACCGACGCCGTGAAGAATGATGAGACATGCTGCTTTTCTGAAGGAAAAACAAAAATTGAAAAAATGAAAATTAAAACGAAATCAAAAAAACAACAGAATAAACACAAAATACGAAACACCCCAACGAGAATCAAAGATCCTTCAGGTAGAGAAGGAAAGAGAGAGGGAGAGAGAGAGAGAGAGAGAGAGAACACGAAGAAAAATAAAAGAAGTGAGAAAAATGGGAAAACGAAAGTGAAAAGGAAGTGGGAAAAGCTTGTAAAATACCAGGAAAAACGGGCAGCAAAGCAGGGAAGCAAACGGAAATTCCTTTTGGAAGAAGCGGTACTACTCTCTAACCCAAACGTCTTGTGGACGGGTCGTGATTTCATCGGATAGTATTGCAGAGTTGACAGCCGTCGACCTCCGACGAAAAATTGGATTGTTTCTGCATTACTGGCGCAGCTATCGAGGGAGAAAAGCGTTGGTTGACTACAGTCGACGATATCGGAGAATTGTTTTGCGAGCCCACACCAGGAATCACAAACCTAAAATAGAAAGAGAAAGGCCCGCCAAGCAATTGACGGACTGTCGTGAACTTCTCTGAAACTGCGTTCTGCAGAAGAAGATTGGCGGCGGGGGAAAAGGGACTTCTTTCCCTTGTGATCGATCCTGGGTGGGGAAATGGTCCAGGAAGAAGTGACGTATGATTCTGCATCGAGTGGGTATTTCATTACGTCGGTTGTTGGACTGACGCTGTGGGTCATCATCTTTGCAGTTTCATTCATTGTAAAGTACACAAATTCCAGCCAATCCGGACACGTGGAGGACAATGACGGCGGTGGTTGTAATGATGATGATGATGATGATGACAGGGATGCTGCACTTCCATTTCGAACACGCATCAAGGGCGCTGCAAAGACAATGGGTCGTTCAGGCACAACTCGAGAGCGCATTCCGTTTGTTGCTTCCTGCTTGCTGTTCTCCACAGGCCTTGACTTTCTGTACTTTTCAAGCGCGACCAACACACCGCTTCCGTTTTGTTTGATGACGAGAACCCAAAAGTTCTTCACAACAATGTTTCGGTCACTGCCAATCATCGTGAACCTTTTTACGTTCCTGCAAGCCTTTGTCCAAGCAGGTCAAAATGAAAATTTCGAAACGACATTCACTGTTTTTGCTGCTGCGGTCGTGGTGTTCATGTTTGCGGAATGGTATTTCTTGGCGCAGTGTCTGGCAAACTATGTCTTTCTTTGGGACCTGTTCACCACAAAGCTCCCCACCGAGGACCGGTCGTTGCGCGCGGAAGTTCAGAAGCATTGGAGATGGTTTTCTACGTTTGTGATTACGTTTTCCATCGTGACGTTTTCTGTGTTTGTCATCTACCTACTGGATCCAGTCTCGACATTTCAGTTTCGTGTCGTGACGTGGTTGCTTAGCTTGCTGTTCTTCTTCGCGTTGACGACGTCGGTGTCGTTGGCCATCGTGGTAGCAGGCTTCACAACGGTCCATTTGCTGATCATGCAGGATATGTTCTTGCGCTCCATCGGAAACTCTGCGCCAGCCGAACTTCGGCTCTCCCAGCCAGGCAAAGCAGTCACAGTCTCGGAAGCAATCGAGGCATTCTTCGATTGCAATAACGCGTTGCAGTCCACGTCGTCCTTGCTGCACTCTTATTTCGGTCTGGTGTTCGTGCAAGTGATTCTCACGTTTTCTCTCCTGGTGTTCTTTCTCTCCGAAGGATTTGCAGTGAACAATGTCGGGGACCTTGTCGCGATCTTCGGGCCTCTGATTTCTTACACTTGCGTGCTAACTGTTGCGGCTTGGTCTTGCGCAGTTGCCAATGGCTACAGCACGCGGTTCATTGAGCTGGTGTCGACTGTGATTGCTGTCGAAGGTTTGCCTGTTTCAAAGGATGAAAAGTGGTCGATTCTTCGTTTTTCCAGAGCGATTACACGGTCTCCACTGGCTGCTGCGTATGAAGAGCAAAGGAAATCTACCAAGTCTGAAAACTGGAATCTTTACGTCTCGCATATCTTGGACGCAGAAGACAAGACCATGCGCCGGCGTCCGCATCCCCCGTTACGCAGCGAACAGAGCAGGGATGCGGCAAACAGCGACAGTCTGTTGTCGGATACGGACAAAGTTCGCATGCACGCATTTCTGGCGCATCTAAAAGTTCGCAGCCCGCAAATCCGCATTCTCGGCATCATTCTGGATGAAGGCACTGTGGTCCGCTCTTCGTACGCAATTTTTGGTCTCACCATGTTTTTCCTGCAGCGCGCGGTCAGTGGAGGTGCATCGACTCTCTAGCTCCGTATTTTATTCGTTTCTGTTTTCCTTTTCTTTTTCAATGTTTCGGTGAGCGTGGGTTATGCCTTACCAACGTGTCTTTGTCTCTTGCTGTCGTACATTCCAGCTTTTCGGAAACCTGTTGCTGTCGGGATCGATAGTTCAATTTTCAGATCTGCATTTTTCCCTTTTTCCCCATGAGAGAGGCCTGAGCACAGACGTTCCGTTTCATCGCGAACTTCTGATGGGAGATATTTCCTCCGACAATTCCTTGTTTCGTACATAGCATAGCATTCTGCTTGTCTTCTCACCTCTCCGTTTCTTCTCGGTTCCCGACGGGCATTATGGAGAGTCAGGCTCTAACGTTGAGTTGAATAGTGTTAAAAAAAAAAACAGATATTGCTACATTTTCCCTGCGGCCTGCTCCTCATTGCTGATTTTAGACGTTGATTGATTCAAATGTCTTCGAACGCAGCACCCCCGATTAACGATGCATCGTCGCCGTATTTCTCTGTGGGATTGTCTGGGATTTGCTATTGTGTAGTCGTATGGTCATTTTCGCTGATTGTCAAGTTCGCTATGGCTTCTTCAACGTCTCTAGAGGGCAAGAAAAGTGATTTTCGAGCATTTCTAAGTGCTGATGTGGAGGGAAGTCGTGTTCGGGAACGGATGGCGATTCCATTCGTTCCACGAGCATTGATGTTCCTCACTGGCTTTGACTATCTCTTTTATGATCAGACTGCCGGTGGAAAGCCAATACGCGCGTCAAAGCTGTCACGATTTCAGAAATTTGCCTTCACTCTGCTTCGATCCGTGCCCAGCGTTGCCTCGTTTGCGTTGTTTCTTTCGTCGTTCGTGTACGTCGGCCTCGCAGGCGAATTCGGCACGTCATCTCCTTTTACAATATTTGCTGCTCTGGTGGCCATTTGCGCTATATTGCAAATGATCTTTTATCCGGCAAGCTTGCTGTCGTTTAATGATATTTGGGACCTCATTACGACGCCGTTGCCAACGACCGATGCCAGTGTGTATTGCCGAATACGATCCGCGTATTCGTCGTATTCATACATGATCTTGGGATACAGCCTTCTCTTCATTGCGAGTCTGCTTTGCATTTCTGTGACCCCGATCGATTCTTTCCAGTATCGATTGCCACGAGCTGTCATTTCTTTGATCTTCATCATCCACTTGTCAGTCTCCGGGCTCATGACGACTCTCGTTTCAAAGTTTGTCGATGAGCACGTAGCCATTCTAACAGACTATTTTGTTGTATCCATTACTGCAAAGGCGCCCCACGTCAACACCACCGTGTCGCTCACGAAGAAGCCGCTGATTCCGATTCCCGAGCTTATCAAATTGTTCTTTGAGTTCGAACGAATTATGCGAAAAACAACGATTCCGCTCCCGTTTTACCTTGGACCGCTGCTTATCCAGTTCCTGCTCATTCTCTCCGTTCTTTTCTGGTACGTCTCCGTGGGGCTCTATGTGGGGAACTTCTTGCTGTTTGTAGATCTCTTCGGTCCGATGTTTGTGTATGCGTTTCTGCTGCTATCGTGTCTGTGGCCGTGTGCAGTCACCAACTCGTCAATCCACCGGTTTATTGTCCTGTTGTCGTCTGTCATTGCAACGGACCAGCTTTCGCTTTCCATCGACAAAAAATGGAGGCTCATTTCTGAGATGGAACTTGCCGAGTCGAAATCGTCGTCTGCAAATCTGGGGAATATCAGCGGCGTTGCGCACACCAACATTTGGACCCAGTACACGACTCGTATTTGCCGACCAGAAGAGCGCGGATCAAAGCCATCCGAAGTCGCAACGCTCTTGTCCGACCAGGACACCATAGCTCTCAAGAGCTTTGTGATGCACTTGCAGATCCAGCGTCCGGAAATCACGATTTTGGGCGTTCGCATCACCGAGGGAATTGTCCTTCGTCTCGCATACGCAATCGTCGGTATTATCTTACTTGTAATGCAGCGTGTCCTCGGCGCCGCCATTACTCTTTAGTCTTCTAGAATTCTTATGCATGTGTATTAAACAATCAACTCTTTCGGACATCCCGCTAAACACTCAAGAAAACAGAGAGACGGAAAACCGCTGCAGGCATTCCATGCTTCTGTGCAAGCAACTTTTGAACTGATCGTGTTTAATTTTTCGTTTTGAACGTTGATCACTCTTGGAGGCATGTTCGATACTGCGCGAACGATCCGAAAAGAAGTACGATGTTTTCAAGCCAGGTGCTTCGCGAGCTATGATGACGCATGGACTTGCGGGGGGGCCTGCCCGGCTGCCCCTAGACGATTGACTCATAGGATTGATTGTTGTGCAGCATTGCAACAGTACCAATTAGAGACAATTAGGATTGATGCAGTGTATGTAGGTGTGTAAAATAATCACTCGAAGCAGTCTCTCTCTCTCTCTCTCTCTCTGTCTTTTTCTTTTTCTTTTTCTTTTTCTTTTTCTTTTCATCTTCATCTTCTTCGTCTTCGTCTTGTTCTTGTTCTGTGTGCACAGCCTCAATAGAGAAGAAGTAGAGTGAAGAAACGTGCGAGATAATCATGACGATGGAAGTGTATCAGACATCCGCAGAAGAGGTGAATGGTGCGCCGATGTATCTTCAGATCGTTCGCATGAATGAAGCGTGGATAGTGTGGTTTGGTCGATCTTCTGCGAAGTTGTCGAACATGGCTCTTTCGCTCCCGCCCGCTTCTCCAAACACAGCGCCGATCGCCACTAGTCTGTTGAAGCCTCAGTCGGACCGCGCGTCGCGCATCCAGCTCATTGCTGCGCGTCTTTCCAAGCGATTCAACAAGCTCGTTGTCCTCAGCGCGGACTGCGATGAGCTCTTTTCCGATTCGCCAGAGACGTCCATCGCTGCAGAGCGGTTTCTGATCGACTCTATCAAGACGTATGCTTCAAACATTTCGTAGGAAACGCCGACCAAAAAACGCCGTTGTACATATCCTCTCCTTCCCCTCCTCTTTATCTCCACGTTTGCCCTTTTTATAAATTTTACAAGGTGTCTGATGACCGTCATCTACCAGAAGATGAAAAAATTATTAATAGTTTACATACTGCTGGTTTGTAAGACTGCAAACCAGCAATTCGTTTTAAAAACACAGGTAATCCAATTTTCCTCCTTTTGCTCTTTGGTGTGATGAGCAGTCTTCCGGTACAGATAAGCAGCGCACAGAACGAGGCGAACACTTGGCAGGTTCCGCAGACAGCGCTCTTTGTTTTCATTTGCTAGACCAACCGAGGGTGCTTCAAACCAGTCGATCCAAAACCTCCTTCACCACGGTCGGTCGTATCGAGTTCATCCGTATAAGTGATGTCGACAACATCGGGAATGCGTTCAAGGATCAATTGTGCGATCCGATCCCCTGCGTTAAAAGACACATCAGCGTCTCCCAAGTTGAATAGTAGTACACCAATTTCGGAACGATAATCCGAGTCAATGACTCCAGCGCCGCAGTCGATTCCGTGCTTCAACGCAAGTCCCGAGCGTGGCGCCACTCGCATATACCATCCTGGATTGAACGACACTCGAAGTCCTGTCTTCACCAAAAGTCGCGATCGCGCTGGAATCACAAATGCCTCCGGCGTCGAAACATCCAGTCCTGCAGAAAACGGAGAGCCGCGCATCAGATCATGCGCCCTGTCATGCATCTTGTGCACTCGCAGCTGAACGTGGGTTGCAGACATTTTAGATACCCGTGAAAGCATACGCACGTCTTCTTTTTCCACTCTTTCTTTGTAAAATGAATGCCCGTTTTTTTGTTTTTTGTGTGTTGTCTTTCGATATTTGCAGAGTGGAGCATCTGCGGCGATTCTCTTTGGTTGGGCGGCACAAGGTTTTCCCTTTGGCGCCATAGTTTTACAACTGAGATGATGCAAATTGAGGAACACTTCCGACGGTCGGTCCGGGCGATGCAGTGTTTTCGCCCCATCGTGCTTGAATCGCATGAAACGAGCACTCGCAGTAAGAGGGATAGAGAGAGGACACGCGGAAAGGAAACAGCCGTCTAAGGTTCTGTTTTTACCAATCAAGGCGAGAAACGGCGGCGACTGTCAGGTCGTCCGAAAATCGATGAATCAGTTGAAACTGGGCTGTCACGAGGTCCAGTCTCCCCAGTAAACGCTCTCCAGTCTTGGCGTCCTTCACCAAAGCATACAGGGCCAGCTCGTCTTCTGCAGCAAACATGGGGCCTGTAGTCAGCGCATCGACGATAGCAACTTCGCTGTACTGTCCAGTCTTGACATTGATGTGAACGAATGCAATCGATGTATCGTCGTTCTGGGCTAGCCCAAAGAGCTGCTCTGTTTGTGGGGACCACGACACAAAGTGAATGACAGACGCTTTAGGGACCATCACTAAATCCAAAAAAACGGCGCTTCCAGGCCGGGTTGCAAAGTCGCCGACTGCCAGTTTTTGTGCCAGAGTCGAGTTCGGCTGCCTGGGGAAGTTGTTCAAGAGTCCGAAATACCTATTGGATCGGGCATCGTATGTGGATGCGTTGACGTACCACATGTACGGCAATGCTTGGATTGGCCGGTAGGTGACTGTTGGGCCAAGAGAGAGCTGCGACAAGATGCGTCCATACATACCATTGACCGCGATTCCATAGAATGCATTCTGCAACGCACTGAACTGAAGATCAAAGTATGAAAGCGACTCTGAAACGTCCAATGACACAAGTGACAGCTTCTCATCAAGAATGTACAGTGCTGCGCCCTTGACGCCGCTCGGATAGGCGATCACGTACACCTGCCGGCTGAGAGGATCCGACGTTGCCTCGGCAAGAGGGAACGGAAAAGAAAAGTGCTCCGAAGAACCCGCAAGAGCGATACCGGTATCATCGTATATCCGTAGTGACGCATTGCCGTTCGAATCCTGCAAAAGAGCAAAAAACTTGGCAACACACGAATGTATGACCACCGAAATCAACAAAATACACAAGAGAAGCCTCATGATGAAATATGGAAAGCGTTACGAGTCCTCACGATCTGGAACGGTGACTCTTGACCCCACACACACGGAGCACACAGAAACCAAATAAAAGAAGAAAACCACATTATAAACGGAGGAAAAAGAAGATTGTCAAAAAATAAAAAATAAAAAAGACAACCCACATGGAATTCCGTGCAAGCAGCTTTTGAAGAAGTCTTATTGTGTTTAATTTTCGTTTTTGGACGTTGATCACTCTTGGAGGCATGTTCGAAACTGCGCGAACGATCCGAAAAGAAGTACGACGATTTCAAGCCAGGCGCATCGGAAAGGGGCCACGTGCGGAAAGGCTGCAGTGTACCCGCACTTCTTCTTACCTACGACTCGACAAATAGCGCCCCCAAAAATTCGCGAGGTTTTATGCGCTACACCACAGGATTAGTGATTGAATTGGCAACTCACAACCCGGCCATCTGAGTAGATGCCGAACAGCGAAGTGTTGGAAGCGCACAGCTGGACAGGGATTCCGCTGTCGAATCGAAAACCTAGCAGGCGCTTGGAAACAGACCGGTCGGAAACCGCGAATGCCTCCACGGCTCCATTCACAACGTCTCCCACAATCAGCTTGTTACCGGACACACATGCCAGATATGGATGGTCCTTTTGCAGAGGAGCATCAGCAGAAGGATCCTGCTCCACTTGTGAATATGCGGAATAAGAGGAGTTGATGGTCGTGCGAAACGACACGGTAGGCAGAAGATCAATGATGCGATCGAAACCTTGCGTCGGATACGATCGGTAAGCATGTACGAACCCTGACGAACGACACGCGTACACCCACATATTATCCGCAAGCACGTACTCCGTTCCAGAAAACGCATCCGGAACCAATTCAACATAGTTGGACACACACCTATCGGCGGAACATGCTGCTGACGATGAAAGATCCCAGACACGAATGGGCGAACGCAGACAATCAAAAGAAACAGCCAATGCGCAGGAATCGAAACAAAAACATCCTTTGCAGATGCTCTGGATGTGCCCTAGACGCACGGCTTCGCGACTACTGTCAAACAACGTCTCGACGACTGAGTTCGTGTTTCGAAAGTCAATTCTGCGAACGGACGAGCTGCTCGCTGCAATGACTTCATTACCCCCAGCCGTTTGCGATGCAACAATTTGATAACGCGAAGCACCAAACGGAGGTTGGCGAACTGCAGATTCGGGATAAGGAAGAAAATTCGGAACGCATGCAGCCAGTTTTTCTGCTCTGGTGTCCACTAGGCTCAACTGCCCATCTTCCGAACACACACACGCAGTGTCCTCGCTCAAGAACCTGACACATTCCAGTCTCTTTCGCTCCTCCGAGATAACAATTCTCGAATCCTCGGCAATTCGGTCCTGCGAAAGACCCATCGAAACGAGTTCACCACTTTCCAGCGAACACGCGACTCGAGGAGTCGTCGCCGAAAGGTCCATTCCAGTCATCTTGTGCCCAAGATCCAGATGAACAACGGAGTCCACTACATTCTGATACTGTCCTGGCGCATATGCCGATATCACATGGCTCTGGATTGATGACGATGCGGTCAATCCTGCCACAACGAGCCCGACAGAACCGAACACCGAGTTGGAAAACCCGTACTGCTTTGGACACATCGCAAACACAAGTTGTGGGCGGAACGGAATCGACGGGAGTTCCAGGGTAAACGAGCCTCGTAGCCACATTCTAGAATCTCGAAACACTTTCCAGACGTCCTCCCTGACGCTGATTCGCTGTCTTCCATACGTACTATTCACAGCGTTCGTCATGTGCGGCACCGAGTGACTCGATACGCTTCGTCGGTCATGGGAGGCCCACACTACTTCCTGGTACGGATCGCATGTAATCAGCGTTTTCCATCCATTGGAGACCGACAGCGCACGAAACAACGTTTCACAATCGCAGAACTGAAAGATCCGTAGCTGGATTCCTACGGGAACTGCATCCAATGATGCGGACTGAGATGAGCCCGGTTCCGATTCTTCTTCGTCCGGAATGTGCATTTTACTGAAAATTCGGTGCTTTCGAAACTCACAGTCTGGACCATGCACGCTTCTTTGTTGCTGTACACACACACACACACACACACACACACACACAGAAGGTAGTTGAATACCCAGAGAAGAAACGATCGATTTTGACGACGTGCAGTAAGCAAAATAAAAAACGGGGGGGAATAAATTATACATAAAAAGCAGAAGAAAAATCCGGCTTAAAGCAGAGATGCCCATGGCGCCTACATTGTACACTATCCACGGATAATCATCGCTGATCACCCATAATCAATGCTGCAGCCCAACAACAACATGCATGGCATGATTGGGAAGGGGGGTAGGTCCCAACAGGCCCCTCGGCATGAGAGACGTTCTCAAGATAGATATAGATGCTGCGCGCGCCGTTTCCAATCGCGGTCGATCGTGCATGTGCACGATGGGCAGCTGTCGCCTGGGCGATCTTCGACGACTTTGGGCCCGACCTCGATCATGTGATCGAGCGGTCATATCCAGCTCCAAACGGGTGCATCTTCACTTTCGCTGCTCTCGCCGCGGGCTCTTTTGCGTCTGTGTTCGGCGCTGCGCTGTCCGTTGTGGCGGGCAACGAAACAGGCGGTGATTGCGCGTTCGACGTGTGCGAGGCTGTGCATGCGACGGGACCCCGGCGTGGATGCTGCGGATCGTTCCGGTGGCGGTGGAGATGTCATGGGTCTTGCGCAGCGTTGCGGGTGTGACGTACATGGTGCGTTGCATGAACAATAAAAATAAAAATAAAAATAAGAAATGAGCGTCGCTGTGCGAGAATGCAACGCGGCGGCGTATTTATATAAGGATTTCATGATCAAAATGGGGGCGAAACGAATCGGGCATCGTGTGACGGAGTTGATTAAGATGACAGACGCATGCGCATGGGCGCGTGGCAGTGTGTTTGGTTTGCGTGCGCTTTAGATGGCTTCATCATATCGCAATAAGTGGCAACTGCACAAAAGAGCATTTGTTTTACAGCAGGTGTATGTGGAGGCGGGGACTCTCGTAATTATATTTTATTTTAAATTTGATTAATTTCTGCCAGGAACGATCTTGACTGCTATTACCTTTCCGAGCAGGACTGTCAAGAAAATCTTTGCACAGCCGTATGGGTTCTTCTTGGAAGCAGCCACAAACCCTCCATTGTCCGGTAGTACGGCAGCAAACGGGTCCTGAAACGTAGCTGCCGAACAAGACTTGTACCAAACCGTACTCTTTTCCTCTGTTTTTCCTGCGGTGTTTCCAAATGCCTTTGGTTCTCCAGTCCATACAATGCCGGATGATGTAGGAATCTGACAGGACGCCGTCTTGGCGAACTGCAAACTTGCCACACTGTCCTTGATGCTTTCTTGTACCAATAGAAATTCATTGTTGGTTACGAGACCCGAAGCATCGTCGTCTTCTGCTACTTGGTAGACAAACGCATACCAACTGCCTGGAGTTGCCCCATCGATTTTAGCACCGCTTACAAGTCCTTCAATTTTCTGCAGTGGCGTATGGCAAGGGTCACAGAAGAAAAGAGAACTGCCAGCGATCTTCAGCACCCCCACTTGAATGTACTCGGAATACGGCATTTCTTTCTCTCCCTCTCTCTCTTTTGTTTTGCTTTCTCCTTTCTCACTCAATGGATTTACGTTCAGGGGGTTCACGCAAACTACAAGAAAGACCTAGATATGGAAAACCTAGAAATCACAAGGGAAAAAAACCAGAGGCGATGGGGCGATCGTCCGATTGATATGTTGGTTTTTGTAAGAACTGGTCAATCGCTTCTTTCACTGCTGTCAACAACCTCTGGAATTAGCAAGTGCAATTCCGACGACCGACATTCAACAATCGATAATCGACAACTTCGAAATTCAAAATGGAAAAAGAACGAAGAAAAAGAACGAATAATAATAATAATAATAATAATAATAATAATAATAAAACAAAAACCCCAAAAACCAAAGCGGCACATCCGCTGCCTCCGGATGCATCAGGCAATGGACACTACTTTGACCAAGCCACCCATGCCCTGATCTTCATGGGAAGTGATGTGGCAGTGATACATGAGGATGCCAGTGTGCTGAATGAATCGCACACGAGCAGTGACGACGTATCGAGCTGGAACCACGATATCGTCAGTCCAATACGGTCTTTCTAACCACTCCTTTCCCGACAGGTCGCGTACGGAAACGACATAGAACGGATTTGCATGCAAGTGAAATGGATGAGACCAATCATCATCCACAAACAGCAACCATTCTTCTGCGGTCCCCAACGTCGACACATAATTGACCACATTCATCTGAAGTATGTCCTGGTTGACGTAGTAGATCTCCCCCGTAAGGCTACCCACCTCCCGAATCAACGTCTTGTTTGACTTTTGAGCGAGAGACATGTTCATCCACATTGTGCGACTTACTTCTGCGCTTGATATGACAGGCAAGCGAGAGGTCGTAGGGAATGTGCTTGGAATCCCGGGGTCATCCTCCTTTCTGGGCAATCCGCCAGTTCGGAACTTCAGTATGGTAATGGGATTGTTATTACCATTGTCCTGAAGCTCGAATACTTGATTTGAAATATTCGATCGAAACAGAAACTCAATTCGATTGCCAGGACCCAGAGCCAATCCAGCACCAGCTGTCAAGCCCGAGGCATTGGGTGCAAACAAGAAGCCATCTTTCCACGACCACGGCTCTGCCTGCGTAATTCCATCGACCGCAAAGACAAAGGCATCCAATCCAACCGCAGGGGAAAATCGCAATTGCGCCTGGAACTGGATATTGATGAGCATACGAATGCGAACGGTCTCGCCAGGCATGACATCCACAACCGGGATCGCGGAGTCGTTCATCACCGAATTTTGCCAGCTGTTTGTCGTGTATCCAATAGGGATATCATTCATAAGAGCAAACACGTAATGTGGTAGCCTCGACTCTCCCACGTAACCCCCTTGGGCAGGACACACAAAGGGAAGCGGATCCGAGTCCAGGTAGCCCGGAGACACCGTCGAGTTTGCAACCCGGACAAATGAATACGCATACGAAAATTCCCTATACGCATCCAGAAAATCGTCAATGTCTCCTCTGATCCGAAGATCCATCACCATCCCATTTGACATTTGCACATCCACGCTCCCGTGTTTGTGCGGATGAACATAAAAGTATCCTGCGGGGTGGTCGATCGGGATGGGAAAATCGTACAAAAAGTCTTCGCCTGGCTCGATGTGTGTAAACACATTATCTCCATTTCCCTCGACGTTCGTCTGGACGCCATGGGTGTGAAGATTGGTCGTCCGAAATCCATGCGGATTCAAGAACCCTCTATTCATGGGGTCCACAGCAGCCAGCGAGCTGTTCCAACAGCTTCCGAAATATCCAGGCCACAACCGGTTGGGCGGAAGTCGATTTTGCACAAGCACCTTCAGAGTGTGGCCGGGTCGTGTTTCAAGAGCCGGTCCAGGCACAGAATGGTTCCACGCCATCAACCTCAAGTCAAATCCGAACCATCGCACATTCGTAAACGCAAGCTGGATGGTATAAAAATCAATGTTTTCACTTGACGTGGGTTGCAAGCTCGACGAGTTCTTGTTTGGGGCCTCGAAAACAAAGTACAAAGTAACCAGCGCTGCGACAGTGCCGACAATGACTGCCGCAATCGCAAATGAAATCACGGTTCTTCGCCGCGATGGCTTCGCCGAGAAACTCGCATCGACTGCATTCATGGAATTCGGCGTGTTAAGTGGAACATCCGCACGCTCATAGTCTGGAGCACGAAACACCATTTCTGCATCGACGTTCCCACTCTTACCCAGATTCAAAAAATCCACGTGCCTCTCATGTGTTTTGGAATTGCAGACTTTTAAAAATAACAATAATCATAATCATAATCATAATCATAATCATAATCATAAAGTATAAATCATAACAATCATATTAAAAAAATGAAAGGAAAAAGGAAAGAATGCTGAGGAAAAGTCCATTTTGGAGCCTCACTTGAGTTATTGGCTCCGTGTGCTCATTGCTTTTTTGCAGCCGACAGTAGCAAACGTTCCCGCCAGGAAACGTCTTTTGCTTCTGGCTCCGTTGACTGTTTCTGTTGGTTTTTTGTTTGCGACATCTTCTCTGCGTATTATTGGCAGACATTATTATTCATCGTTTTTTGAAAGAAACAAAGAAAGAAAGACACACACACACACACACACACACACACGCGCATACAAAGAGAGAGAGAGAGAGAGAGAGAGAGAGAGAGAGAGAGAGAGAGAGAAAGAGAGAGAGAGAGAGAGAGAGAGAGAGAGAGAGAGAGAGAGAGAGAGAGAGAGAGAGAGAGAGAGAGAGAGAGAGAGAGAGAGAACATTAATCAAGAATAGAAAGGATGAGCAGACCGTCGAGTCACCGCTCGGATGTCTCCGACAAAAAGTCAGTGTCATCATTTGTTTCCGATGCTGATCACGTGCCTTTGTCGGGGGGATCAGCATCGGACTCTGCGCAGCAGCAACAGCAAAGGATCCGGAGTCTTTTAAAAAGTATAGACCAGCTGAAACTCGAGAACCAAAAGCTTGTAAAGATGAATCGTGAATCGACACGATCCAGAATCATCCAAAAGCTGCAGGATGATGTCGATGCAGCGGAAAAGGCCATTCGAATCCTGAAGAAGCAGCTTATGGCGAGAGGAGGAATGTCTGAGGACAGTGTGAATCGCATCTTGTCAGATTCGCAGTTTTATGCAGAGATCATTGCGCAAGATAAGGAGAGGTCCGAAGCCTCGAGGAAGGAATACCAGGAAAAGCTGAATGCTCTTCGGCAAGAGTATGATGCAAAAATCTCTGAATTGGAAGCAAACTCGAGGCATCGATCTGGAAAGGACGCCTTGTCTTCCATTCCACACCAGAGGTCTTCCTCCTCCTCCTCGTCTTTTTCTGCTACACTCGACGATGCCTCTGAAGATGTTCGGCGAAAAGGCGTGTTTTATGAGCGCGAAGTGGAAAGATTGGAAATCGCGTTGGCCGATAGCCTGGCAGCCAAGGATGCGCTGCAGATGAGACTGGAGGCTACGATTTCAAATTTTTCAAAGCTGGACGCAACGTTGCATACCTATAAGGCGGAGAACGACTCATTAAAGAAGCAACTGACTGCAGTGGACAATGTGCAGGCAGAGGGAAGCAAGTACAAGGCGAAATGTGCAGGATTGGAAGTAGATTTGGAGCATGCACAGAGTCAACTGAAGTCAACGTCAGCGAAATATCGAGAGCTTTCCGAGCAAATGGAGCAGCTCAAGGAGAAGTTGCGCACTGCTAAAGAAGCAGCCAGAACGTCTGCCGCGTCGGCGACATCAAGTTCCGCTGCGGATGTTGGTGTGCGACAAAAGATGACGGATCTCTTGAAGAAAGAGGAACAAATTGCAGTCAAGGAACGAGCTTTGCTCTTGAAAGAAAGGAGTGTGGCTGCCAAAGAACGAGACATTGAAGCCCGGCAATCGACGCTTGCTGTGAAGCCTTCTGCAGTTGCCGGAAACGGGTCCGTTGGTGCCTCCAGCGCCTCCGTTATGCCTCCATCGAATGAAGTCGTTAAGTTAAGAGAGAACCTGAGAATCAAAGAGAAGTATATTGAAGACATGAAAGTTGTGTTTGAAATGCGAATGCGAGAAATCAAGGAAAAGAATGCTGCATATGCTTGTCTGTTGCGTTTGCATGGCATCAGCACGACGGCCTCAGGCTCCAATCCTCCAACTCTTGCGTCGCGAGCCACGAAGAGACCTGCCTCTGCTGCAAAGGGAAGTGTTGCAGACGACGCTGCGTCGGAAACCTTCAATTTCGAAGAGCAAATGTCTCTCGCAGAGCAATTGCGAACGTGGAAAGATCGGTATGCAAAGTTGTACGCTCATGTTTCGGGAGAACTGGAGAAGTATGCGGTTCTGCAAGAAGAGGGGCGCATTCGAGAAGAATCTCTGCAGTCGCATGTGGAGGTTTTGCAAAAGCAGTTGGCCAAAATTGAGCGGGATCACTTCAGGATGTTGCCGCAGTTCGAATTGTTGCAGAAAACCCACGAATCTCTATTGAATGACTATTCTAAGGATCGGAAGCAGTTGCAGGCAGTGATGAGTGTCTGGGAAAAGAAAACTGGAAAAGGCGGACAGTCTGGCGACAGCGATTCTTTTGACGGAAAGAAGAAGAGTATATTCCATGACTTGTTGTCTAAAACAAAAGTTCGAGACGTGGACTCGTTTTATGCAGAGCGGCAGCGTTTCAAGGATGAGATTAATTTCCGGGACTCGTTGATCCAAGAGCTGGATACTACCATAGTGGCATTGTCGAAGAAGTTGCAGGAAGTCGAAAAAGAGAACAGTTTGCTTCGTGCTCATGGAACCAACATAGAGCCAACAAATGGGTCTTTTGTTGCCTCGAGTCTGCAGGGGTTTCACGTGCCGACTTCCGGTGCATTTGCTGTTGCAAATCAGCGTCCTACCGATCCGGAAAATGCAGTGGAGGATGAGAGCGCTATGCTCGCGATGGTATCTGAAGCAAAGGCAATGCTAGCAAAGAATCAAACAATGCGAAACGAATGGTGCACCTTGTTGAGCATTCCTGCTCCCCAGGTTGCAGACGAGCATCCGAATTTGCCAATTTTGAGTGCGACTCCGAAGGCCTCTGCGATTGCAGCCACCCACGGTTCTTCTGTTCGACCGACGCCGATCAAGGGGTTTATGGGGGCCTCTGTCGACCAGTTCCCTGTTCATTTTGCTTCTTCTGACACGGCCGAGGCTTTTTATCCGTCATCTTCTGTTCCCAGTATAGCGGACCCTCCATCTTCGAAATCAGATCGGCCGCTTGTGGCGACTGATGCAAACACCGAGGATCTCGAAACCTTTTCCGAGCCAGATGCCTCCGAGCCATCTGTTCATGTTCAAGATCACGATGCGATGCAACAAGAGACATTCTCTGAACCTGAAGTTTCTAGTCCGTCGTTGGGTGGTGAAGATCTCGAGGCATTTTCCGAACCGGATGCATCAGACCCATCTGTCCATGATCATGACGAGCAGCAGGAAACGTTTTCCGAACCGGATGCGTCCGATCCGTCGCTAGGAGAACCGGACTTTGATCTGGGCGACGACGATGACCCAATCCATTCGAAACGATAGCACAGCGTTTTCTTAATTCAAAACCGTGGAATTGCATTTAGCAACATAATGAATATGACAACACTTTGCGAATGTCTTCATTCTGTGCAATCGACAACATGCGCCAAGTAAGACGCCGCGATATTTTCATCACCCGTTTCCAAGCACTGTACCAAAATGCATGCAGCTGTTGCATGCGCCACGCAACCTCGTAATCTTGAATCTTGAACTCCTGATCGATCCAAACGATGTGCTGCTGTACAGCATTTTCCGCTCGCCAAAACATGAATCATTATTGATCGTCAGCTTGCTCGCATCCCCAGAAACCTGGTCCTCCTCTTTTGAAGCTTTGGAATTCCTGCAAAGAAATAGCATACTCCGTGTAATTGCCACACCATCTTACGCCACAACAGAGGGCTTACCGCAGCTGACAGGAATCTTGAAGGACACGGTGTGTCGCGTGTTTGTCACGAGGTTTCATGACGAACCGAGTCGCTTTTCCGTTCTTCTTTTCGTAGCCAGTGCTTTGATCGATGCTCGCGTTGAGCTGACCCGACAGCAAGGCACGAAGCAGCGACTGTAGTACAAGCTTTAGTCTGAAAAAAGGACTGGGATCTACTCCGATTGGGGAAATCGATTCATTTTCCTGGAATCAGTGGTGCTGTGGCAAGACAAACTTCTGGTATGATGTTGTTTAATGCTCTACATTGATACAGAAAACGGTCAACCGCTCTCGATCTTCGTTTCCTCGTATCTTCGTTTCTTCATTTTGTCATTGTTATCATAGTTGTCATTTGTAGTAGTAAGTAACAAAATAGTAAGAATGAAGATTGTGTGCATTGGAGCGGGGTATGTTGGAGGCCCTACGATGGCCGTGATTGCGGAAAAGTGTCCCGAGATCCGAGTGTTCGTTCTGGATGTCAATGAAACCCGCATTGCAGCTTGGAACTCAGCCAACCTGGACGATCTCCCCGTGTATGAACCGGGTCTTTCTGCTGTTGTTGCTGCTCGTCGGAATGTAAACCTGTTCTTCACCACAGATGTGAAAGGCTGCATCCAGGACGCAGATATCATCTTCATTGCAGTGAACACACCGACGAAAACATATGGAATTGGCTCGGGTTCCGCAGCGGATGTCTCGTATCTTGAGTCGTGCGCTCGCATGATTGCGCTTCATGCGGTAGGACCAAAGATTGTGGTGGAAAAATCCACGGTCCCTGTCCGTGCGTCCGAGTCGATCGTTGCAATCCTCGAAGCTTGTGCGTCGGACGATCCTTCGCGATCGTCGTATGTTGTGCTCTCTAATCCCGAGTTTCTTGCTGAAGGCACTGCAATCGAAGATCTGCGAGTTCCTGATCGTGTGCTCATTGGTGGACCGACTACCGAAGCTGGTGAGGCTGCGGTCGAGAAATTGGCGTCCGTGTATGCACACTGGGTCCCTCGACAACGCATCATCACAACAAACACGTGGTCTTCGGAGCTGTCCAAGCTGACGGCGAATGCGTTCCTAGCACAGCGTGTGTCGTCAATCAATTCAATTGCTGCGATCTGCGAGGCAACTGGCGCAGATGTGGACGAAGTCGCTCATGCTATTGGACTCGACAGTCGCATCGGACCCAAGTTCTTGAAGGCTTCTGTTGGCTTCGGTGGCTCCTGCTTCCAAAAAGACATTCTCAACTTGGTGTATCTTGCAGAGACGTTGCACCTGCCCGAGGTTGCCGCGTATTGGCGCGCCGTCGTGGATATGAACGACTTTTCAAGGTTGCGTTTCGTCAAGAATGTTGTGCACAAGTTGTTTGGAACTGTGAGTGGAAAGAAGATTTCGATTCTTGGGTTTGCTTTTAAGAAGGATACTGGTGATACAAGAGAGTCATCTGCGATTTCAGTGTGCAAATTCTTGCTCGAGGAACGCGCAGTCTTGGAGGTGTTTGACCCAAAGGTGACGCAGAGTCGCATGTACGAGGACTTGAGAGCTGCGGGTGCAGAGTTTGCGCCGAATGCGCTCTCGCAGCATGTTCACGTTCACTCGAATGCGTATGACACGGTCAGCGATGCGTCCGCGGTACTCATCTTGACCGAGTGGGACATGTTCAAGACACTCGACTGGAATGTCATTTATGCAAAGATGCGAAAGCCAGCATTCGTGTTCGACGGGCGTCGTGTGCTGGACATCGACGCTCTCAAGAAGATTGGTTTCCGTGCACACGCTGTTGGACATGCATAGGGAACAATGTACTAAACATCAACAGTTTGATTTTTGTTTGAAGTAAACGCAGCAAATTAATAAAACCGGCACTAACCTGAATGCAAATTGTTCGTTTCCACATTCGCGCTGGCTATGTGGGGACTAGCGCTTACTCGGGCCACGTGGCCAAAAGTTCCTCCATCATTGATTTGGTAAGGTTCACTTGCAGAGTCTCGACTGTTTCTGACGTCCGCCGGTACACGATCAGCTGGTGGTCTTTGAACTCATTCAGCATCGACCGCAACACAGTCTCGCTGCTCACCAGGAATCGCTCGCGACACTGAATCAGCAAATCATGGAACGACAGCCCGGACTTCAGCTTGGACGACAGATCTGTTTCAATAAGCAGCTTCAAAACCGATTTTTGATTAAGGGTCAAACTGGCCAAGATAAACCGAATCCCACGATCCACAAGATCCGGTGTAGCGGTCGTCACAATCGAACCCGCCTCGACGCCACGATCTCGACGCTCAATGTCATAAAAACCAAATGTTGTCGCCTCGACATGGATCCATCGGAATCGAGAAGCCTTTTGATGGTCAAACAACACCGGAGCCGAAACATGGTTTACGGATCCCATCATACGCACATTTTCCTTTGATGCCAATATCGCCAACAGGCTCATGATTTCTCCTTTGCGCAAATTCTCATGATCCAAGTCGTACACCATAACATAAAGCACGCCTTGACGCGGGAGTTCCTCCAATCCTTCCGGTTGATTGAGCCTCTTTCGAGTCGAGCGCTTGGATGGCGTACGGTCACGATCCATGGTGCCCGCATCCATGTCCAAGAGATCTGGCTCTTCTCCAGCCAGCACTGCATTGATGGCGTCAATAATCCAATGCGCGTTTGCACGAGCTCCAAACTCGTCGTCATCCACCGCTGCTGCCAAAGCCGGATCCAAGTATAGAAGGATGGCACGAAGAGACTTGGTTAACGAAGTTGCTGTAACAGACTCCCCATGAACAGAAAACAAGTGACCATCGCGAAGACAGCGCTCTCCAAACAAGGTCATCAATCCGCTCTTGTTTCCGTATCCTTCCAGCAAGACATTGCTCTTGCAATGCTTCATGTAAAAGGCCCACTCGGAGAACTTCGTGGACGCATACTGCGTAAGGAGATATGTCTGGAACTCGGAATCGACACGATAATCCGGCCGATCAATGTTAAGAGCTTTTCGACGAAGTGTGGAGGACGCGAGACGCATATCCGCAAGTGTATAGTCCGAAGTCCGCACTTTCCCCGTCACGGCATGATTTCGAAAATAGTCGAAATTCCACTTGTGATCATTGTATTCGTACAACAGCACTGGCTTCTGTGTTACGACCTGCTCCGCCGCGTCGTATGCTGCTTGCTTTTGAGCAGCGTTCTTTGGGGGGTACAGCACATCGAATGGCGGATGCCTGTAAACAATAGATATGCGTCCGGTCAGTGGCGAGACCTGCCGATACACAAAGAACTGCTTGAGACCTGTGACGGCGTCCCTTTGCAATTTTGCAATCGAGTTCCAGTCAATATTCACAGGACCAGAGCGGTGAACAATAATCTTTTCCAAAATCGTTTCGCACAGATTCTCATCGACATTATCCGTTTCGAACAGCTCCAGAGGGTGAGTCTTGATGGTCGAGCGTTTACCCTCGAACCATGGATCATCAATTCCACAGAGCCACTGCGCTGCGAACCGCGGTTCATCATCCTCTTCGTTGGCATTTTCACTGTCATCGTCGTTTTCGTCGTCATCAACATCACTGTTCTTCAAGGATCGCTTTCGTCGGTGTCGTGTCGGTCTCTTCTTTTCCAGCTTCTCATCCTTTACACACCGATAAAGATGGTTCACAAAAGCCACATACTTGTAAACATCTGGCGGCGTTGGGCGCAAGAAGACTGCATCGCCGACTCGAATTTCCAACTTGTACTTTGCAAGGTAGATTCCTTCAAAAAACTCTCGGTTTCCAACACGACGAATAGGACTGCCAACCCAGGTGTACCGAAACTCATTTCGGTCCTCTGCCGTCATACCAGCTCTCCGAACACGAGCCTCCTCGGACTCATCTTCTGAGGAGTCCACATAAAACCTCCAGGACCCAATTTCACTGGGGATGCGCGCTGCAATGTCCTCGTTCTCTTCCAGCTCTTCGCCATCCTGGTTGAGCGCAGAATCAACAATCTTTCCAGCAGCGCCCTTCCTTCTTTTCATTGCCGGCTCACTAACGGGAGTAGTCGTCTTGCGGTTATGTGAAGGCGCGGGCGTCACAGGTTGCGGCGCAGGGATCTTCAGGCTTGACGAAGGCGACATCGAACCGATGCGGTCATTCTTGACGAGAGCCTTCGTAGCGCTACTCGGCGGAACATACGCAGATTCCTTTTTCTCCTTCAACTTTGGCAAATTCTTAATGAAGGAGCTCTTCTTTGGTTCTGTCGCTGGTTCCTTGGTCAACTTTGCTCGTTTTGTTCCAGGCGTTCGAACGCCATCACTCGGTACATCTACTGGCACATCTTCAGCACTATCCTCAGACTGTGATGAGGACGACAAATCCGAGTCGAAGTGACGAGGTGGTCGAATAATTCTCCCTCTGCTGGATGACTGCAGCACAGTTTTCGGAGGGCTGAGCCGCTTTCTGCTTTCCTTCTCCAATCGAACCATGCGCTTCTTTTCCAGCTCATCGTCCTCGCTTTCTGACGGACTCGTTGATTTTGGTTTGGATGGAGTCTTTCTGTGAGCTGCCTCGACACTGCCGTGCATTCCATCCCCATTATGAACACTCTCATTACCATCCCCATTGCTCGCCCTGCCAACAACCGCGCCCCTTTGCGATTTCTGTTTCCCAGTCGCTGCAACTTGTGCAAGTGGACAAGCAGCAAGACCCTGCGCACTCGAAGTCGAATGCTGCGCGGTGGTCTCACTCTCAAGGGGAGGTCGCAGGAACGACGGCAAGGGCACGCGATGGTCTCCAGCTTCAATACCATACTTTTTCGCGAACGGCAGCAATCTCTGCAGATAGTGCTTCCGAATCCAGTACACTCCCGACGTGCAGGTTTCGTTCAGTGGAAACTGAGATGCAATTCCCGCCCATGCAGAAATCGCGTCCGAGCCCCCGGCCTGCTGCACAGCAAAGTAGAGTCGCCGAAGATCGACCTGACAGCCGCCCAGCGTTGGATTCCACACGGGTGCAGAGATCTTTTGCAATTCGTAGTATGAACGTACAAACGACAGGAACGCCTGGCCATCTTCATCGTCCCCCATCTTACTCCCGTCTTCCCTTCAAAATGTTGTTATCAATCAATCCAACCAATTTCCTGACTCGCCTCCTGTTGCCGGTTGTCGGAACTCTGGCATACATCCGAGAGAGTCCACCGATCGAAACTCGGGAACTCCAAAACTCCAAAAACCACAAAAACTCCAAGATGCAGTCTTGCGAAAAAAAAAAGTATGTACGTACAGCAGCCGGGCTGTCTATTACCTATCGGGACTTGGGAGATGCACGATGATTTTCGAACAGCGTATTCTTGCATTTATGACCATTTTATTCTTCTTCCTTCTTCAATCATTGCCGACATTCCTACAATATAAAAAAAAGAAAACCTCTCTACTCCACAATAAAAAACAAAAATTATAATATCAAAAACAAAAGGAAAAAAAAACGGAAAAAAAAACACAGGCCGTCAAACAGAGAGGAAGACAGAGAGGAAAAGAGAGATCTGCAGTACTTCGAAAAACAGACCGTCTACCTCCCAAAAACATTCTCTCCATTTCGGTGATTTTTCATTCGATTTTTGATATGGTTCTTGTTTCCTAGAGCTGATGACGGCTTCTCTTTAACCGACGACGATTGTGGTATCTGTAGTGAACTTGTATTCGGGGACCTCGAGATTGAGGGGGGCAGGACCCTTTCTGATTCTTCCCGAGATGTCGTAATGGGAACCGTGGCACGGACAGAACCAACCATTGTGGTCACCGGCGTTGTTGATTGGGACACAGCCGAGATGAGTGCAGACACCAAGAACGACGAGCCACTCGGGGCGCTGGACTCGATCTTCATCCTTTTGCTGATCGCGCATAGGAACAGAATTCTCGCGTCTTGCTTCTTCGATTTCTGCGGCAGTGCGATGGCGAATAAACACGGGCTTTCCACGCCACTTGACCGTGACGGCCTGTCCTACAGCAATTCCCGAGATATCGACTTCCAATGAAGCAAGGGCGAGCACGTCGGCCGACGCAGACATCGAGTAAATGAACTTGAGAGCAAGAAGACGGATCATGGAAGCATACACAAAGCGGCCTCCCGTGAGGACTGCATACGACAGTGCGCGCTTCGACGGGTCTCCGGAATGAGCATGACCAACATGGTGCACATGGTAGTCCGCTGGGTTGTAGCCTGCATTTCGGGTTTCCGACGCCGGGTACAAAGCCACAGGTTCCGTGGAGAACGAGCGGGCCTGGATAGAAGATCCCGAAAACGAGCGGCGAACAGGTGCTGAAAACGGAGACGACACAAGTCCAGCAAGAGAAGCACGCGTCAGTGGGGAAAGCGAAACGGAAGACGACGCGCTCGAGGAAAGAGGCGCAAGTCGACCGCAGATGTTGGACGAGGGTTGCGAGCACAGACGAAGAACTGGCCCAAGGACTGTACGGACGGACATTCTTTTCTACGTCGACACCAAGGCTGAACGAACGAAAGGAACAAACCAAGAACCAAAAAGAGAGAGAGAGAGAGAGAGAGAGAGAAAAGAGAGAGAGAAAGACCAGATTAACAAAACCAAAACAAAAAAAAAGAGGGGAAAGATGAGGCATTGGTCTATTTGGGGTGTTCTGGAGAGTGACTTTTTCTTCGTTTTGTTCTCTCATTTGTTTTTTGTTTTTGCGTTTCGGACTGACATGTCAGCGGATGTCGCCAGGTCGGTCCGCGCCGCTACAACCGTTGTCGCGCTTTTTTTTTTTTTTTGTTGTTGTTGTTGGGGGGATTCGCGGAATCGGACGGCCTTGTTAGGAGGGAGGGGCGCATTCATTTTTTTATGGATTACACTGCGTACAAACGGAGCGGAAAATACATGGGTTGCTCAGCTGGATTCGTGTTGAAGGGGACTACCGGCGTCGTTCTGGTCATCAGCTTCTTCTTCCTGCAATTCCACTCCATGTTCATGCTGACCCCCTGTTGTTTTATCCGTCTCGGCTTCCGTTTCCGTGGGCTGGCTTTCCCCACCGGAGCCAGGATTCGTATGCCGTGGCCGCTTTGCAGGCGGGCCACGGAATTCGGCTGCAGTGTTTTGTGTCGTTGCATCTGTTATATTCCGCAACTTCTCCTTTGCCAGTCGCAGCTCTCGCTTCTTTTCATTCAGCACGACGGCATATGCCTCTACAAGAATTGCGATTTTCCGATCCCAGTCTCCCTTGAGCGTCTCGAGCGCGGCATCCGCCCTCTCTGCCCGATCTGCGGCTTCTTTCAAGCTCAATGCTGTGCGTCGCTGCTCTCCAAGCTCCTCGCATGTCGCATGCAGCGTCATTCGGATGCCAAACAGTGCGCTTGGCTCTGACCGAACCGGCTTTAGCTCGATAGAGAACAACAGTAGACGAACAGCTTCGTTTGACGCAGACTTTGACGCATGAAACATGGAGAAGACATACACCGGCTTGTAGCGCGCACTTTCAAGCACCAACCTACTGACCCACGAATTTGAACTGGGACCGCCTTTGAACTCGACATTATGCTCTTTTGTGGAGCGGTGTGATTCGACGTACGGAACCATTCGGACTGGATACGTCGACGTGCGGACAGCGTCGAAGAGATCTATTGTGCTGATTGCAGAAACAAGAAGCTCGACACGAGTTCTGGAGAGAATGGGACTGAGCAACGTGCATCCCGCATAGATTCTCTTACCATCCGTCACGCTCATCTGCAGCGTGTCCGTCTCTGCGCATCGATGCACGACACACGTATACACGCTGTCAATGCAATGCTGAATTTCTGCGGACGACGGGAGACTGGGCATCGCAGTCGACGCCGCACTGGTGTCTGAGGATGACGTGGCCGACAGGTTGTGTGTGTTGTAACTGAGCGTGGAGAAGGTTGTGATGGAATGGTCGGAGCTCCCAGAAACCACGCTGTCTGATGCAGGCAATCGCAATGGCGATGAGGATGCGGGACGAGGTTGAGTTGGCGGTGACAGTGACGATGCAGGCGGAATTGTTCCCAATTGAAGAAACCTAAACACATTCAACATTTCCGTGTTTCTTCTTCTTCTTCTTTCTTTCTTTCAAACTATACAAATCGAACTGAAAAAAGCGCTACGATCAGCATGCAGCGCAGCGCCTGTGTGTGTGCATGTATACAAATGTATGTGCGAGTGTGCGAGTGTGCGTGTGTGTGGATGCGTGGATGTGTCACTGCATGGAAATTCCAAGAGGAAAGCATGCAGCAGTGCGCACTCTCTGCGTCTTGCACTTCCAGGTCGTTTTGCTGGTTCGGGAAACTGCAAAATGATCCGACATTGCAGCATCAACCGATTGATGCTGCTTTTGACAGCGGGAATAAGCTGGGAAAACTCCCGAAAACCTGTCAGTTTTCTTTTTCTTTCTTTGGTTCTCTCTCATTCTCTCACTCTCTCACTCTCTCACTCACTCTCTCTCGAAGTGGGAATTCAGTGCTATGATACCGTTGCACATGCGACCAGCGTCGTCAGCCAATTCGCATGTTCAAGCTTCTGAATACAACAATCGAGCATCGGTGTTGTCGACCGTCCATGCATCAGCCTCCTCTCCGTCGCCGCCATCCACGCAAATTGATGATTCCCGACGGTCATTTTTGATCATGGCAGCTGGTTCTCTCAGCTTTTCTGTGTTTTTCTGCATATTGGCAGTCGCTCTTCGCGGATGGCTTCTGTACATTGAACCTCGGTCTGCAGCGAACTCCGACCACGCTCCAACAAGTAACGACCCAGGAGACGTTTCGCTGCTGTTTGGCTTGTTTTCAGTGGAGCGTGTTGAAAAATCCGATCAAGACGACAAACCACATTCCAAAATCACTTCCATTAAGAACTGGGAATCGGAGTCACTGTACAATGTAAGCATCGTCACGTGCGTCATTGTTCTTGTTTCGTGTGCCGTGATTTGCATTGTCATTCCATACTGCGTGAAGCTCGTCAAGATTTCCACATATTCCATGACGGATGATCCGATCAATTCCAGTCCAGCGCCACCGTCGCCACTGTCGCCACCGTCACCTCCTACGAGACAGCCAACTGTGCAGCCTGCTGCTGTGAATGCTGTTTTTGCATCTGCAGGCGCGAACAGCAGTGATGGAGATGCAGATGAAGCGGATCATCGCGGTGTTCACATTGAAACAAACAGCGTTGCCGGTAGCTTGAGTGACCAGAGTGCACAACATGGATGGATGAGGCCCATTGCAAGCATGGAGTCGTATGCAAACGAAGTGATGAAACGGTATTCGTTTGCATCGAATCTTTCGGCGTGCTCTGCGATTCTAATGTTTGTCGCGATTCTAGTGTATGTGACATGCAGGCCCACAGATGGCGAGTATCTGGGTAATGCACGACCGAACTGGGCCGTGTGGCTTGTTGCGACCGCAGGTGCCTTTGGGGCCATTACCAGTATTTTGATTCTGCATGCGAGAAGGAAAGCCCGTGATATGGCAGATATGGAGATCGAGATTGCCACCGAAACGCTGTCGCTGTCACACGGATTTCTCTTGTCGAGTCCGGGATCCGCCGGCAGTCAGGACTGGAGAGGCAGTGTGTATATTGCAGAAGTTGGAAACTGGGATTCGATTCCCACCGTTATTTATTCAGACCGTTCGAAGACCTATAGTAGTCGTAGCCGTCACCAAGAGCCGTCTTGATTTTGTACAGAAGAAAGAAAACTACATGAAAGCCCGGTTGCAAGCAGGTGAGCCTTAACGTCCATCGTTTTGCGGGCATAAGCAAACCACGCCTCGTTTTTTAAAAATTTTAATGAGCATATGCCACAACTTGTTATCCTTATCACTCGCGCTTTGCCCTCGTTATTCCGACGCCCCGTTCTGTCCGTCACGTTTGGGTCGAGATTAGAACGGTGCACAACATCTCTCTGAAGAATGCCTCGGCGTACTCGGGGCCTACCGCGCCCTTCTGAATTGATTTCACAGTCGATTCGGATGCAAGACCGCATATGACTGGTCAGCAATGATTCGCCATGCAGCGTGTACATTGTAGGCGAAGATTCATGAAAAACATCAAAAACTCAGTTTCTTCTCATTGGGCGTGTGAGCTCAGAGGACGTTCCGCATTTTTTATTGATTGCTTGATGAATGCTCTTCTCTCGCTCTGTGTGCATGTACGTACGTACGTATGTGTATGTGTGTATGTGTGTATGTGTGCACGTGCATGCCTTATGAACTCGGGTGAGTGTCGGCTGGAACTGAGCGGGAATACTGGGGCACCATTCTGTCGTATGGAAGCGCGATGAACGGCGACGAGAACAGCCAATCGGCAGTGCTCGAATTGGTAGCAACCGGCACATTCCACACCGACGTCAGTCGCAGCAGTGCTTTTACATCCGGATCATGTGGCTGCGTCTCGAGAGGGTCCCAGAAAAACACGAGCATATCTACGTGACCTTCAACAATCTGCAACAAGCAAGTGAAATGCACCACGCCATGGCCGCACAAGAAGAAAGAAGAAGAAGAAAAAAAGGAATGAAAGAAAAAGAAGCGTTGGTTACACGAAACAACAATATGATGCAACTAAAGAGATGAAGGGAAGAAAAAATAATTTTCTGCAAAGAAGCATACGAGTGCACCGATTTGCTGGTCGCCTCCCAGCGGACCTGACTGCAAGCGCTTCACAGGAAGCCCCAGTTCGTTCTGAATGATCCCACCAGTAGTTCCAGTGGCACACAGCGTATGCAGCTCAAGCTGCGATCGGTGTTTTTTGCACCAGTTCACCAGTTCCTGCTTGCGATGATCATGTGCAACGAGTGCAATGCTCTTTTTCGCAGGAATCTGCGAAGCCAGAAACGTCAACGAAGAACTCGTACTCATGTCCTCGATCCTACGAAAAATATTCCTTGTTCGCAGCAATTGGTATCCTTTCCTCCCCCACCCAACAACAACGGCAACAACAGCAGCGACAGAGCCTGCTCACCCAAACCACGAATTACACAGCTCCATGCGCCTGCGGAATCGGGGATTTGTTTCATCGGACCTTCCCTCTCTGTAGCGCATCGTTCGTAGTATGCATCTCAATGACTGGGACCCATCCCTTTTGCTGATTGTCGTCAGTCACGCAGGGTGTCTGGTTGGCTATGAGAGTGTGTGGCGTGGAAAAGGCACAGCCATGCGAAGCGGGACCGAGATGCGGACACTGCAGGTGTTGTTTGTGGTTGGTGCGCTGGTTGGTGCGCTGGTTGGTGTTGGTGCGGTGCATGCGAGCTCGCAGTGTGTTATTACCGACTACGGCGCCGTTGGGGACGGAAAGACAGATTGCATGGTTGCGATCCTCAAGGCGATTGCGGCGTGCGCGGGGAATGTTCAGACTCCTGTCGTGGTTCCCAGTGGTGAATTTCTGAGCTCGCCATTCAACCTGACTTCAAATCTCGCACTTGTTTTTGAGAAGAATGCAAAGCTGGTCGCGGTGTCAGATGCAAGTGCGTATCCGGTTGTTGCTCCGTTGCCTTCGTATGGAGCTGGCAGAGAATCCAAGTACTATCGGTATGCTCCTTTTGTGGGTTGTTACGAGTGTACGAATCTTTACATCCTGGGCCACGGAGATGGATCTTCTGTGATTGATGGATCTGGGGATTCCTGGTGGCTCGCGCATCGGGAAAAGAAGCTCACGATCACTCGGCCGCACTTGATGGAGATTGCATACTCGAAAAACATACACATTGAAGGGATCAAGCTTGCAAACAGTCCTTTTTGGACTCTTCATCCGTATGTGTGCGACCAGGTCGTAATTCGCAACGTGCATACGTTTGCACCGGCCGTTAGTCCAAACACCGACGGCATTGACCCGGACTCGAGCACGAATGTTCTCATTGAGAACTGTCTGCTGGAAGCTGGCGATGACGCGATCTCCATCAAGTCCGGGATCAACGAGTGTGGGCGAGCGTACGGACGGCCGTCGGCGAACGTTACCGTTCGAAACTCCTTCTTTGGACCGTCCTTGGGTTTTGCGATCGGGTCGGAAATGTCTGGAGACGTGTACAATGTGACTGTCGAGCACTGCACTTTCTCAGGAAGTGTGAACGCTATCCGTTTTAAGACGGGCCGCGGGCGAGGCGGCCGAATGTTTGACATTGCATTTCGAAACAACACGGTTGACGGTGTCGCACAAGCTATCTTTGTCAACGAGTACTACGCGCATGTCGATCACCAGCTTCCACCAGTCGAAACACCTCGCCTGTATAATGTCGAAATCACCGGTCTTCGGGGAGTAGCCGTAGAAGCCGGTACGTTTGCTTGCTTGCCAGAGGCTCCGTGCCAGTTTGTTCTCAGGGACATCGAAATTGCTGCGCCTGTGGGATTCAAGTGTGAAAATGCCACTGGTTCTGCGTCGAGTGTGTTTCCAAAGAGCTGCCTTGTCCCTTCTTGATGCTCGACACTCACTCGCAGATTGCTCAATGCCACTCGCACTCGCACAGTCGCTCGACAATCGCTGTCGCTGCCCAGCGCCCACCCCCAGTTGTCGTCGTGTTTTCTTGTCCCACGCCCCGACACCATTTTTCGGCCTGCTGTAAGCATCCGAGTGAGTCCGTTTTTCCCTCCTCCTTTCATGCGCATTATTCGTGTTCCCGAACCGAGTCGCACTGAATCTTTTATTTGTACTTTAAATTTATTTTATTTAATTGTTCTCATTGAAGTTGAAAAATTTTAATTAAAAAAAGATGGCAATTGAGTTGTTGTATATTCTTGTTGATGTTGGTACGCGTGATGCAGCAGCGTTTTCTCGATTAAAAGCAGTGGTGGCCCGGTATGTTCAGCAAAAGTATCTTTCGCTGTCAAACTCGTCGTATTCGCAAGTGGGATTAATGCTTGTTGGATCGGAGTTAACAAGCAATGCTCTTCGCGAGCAGCTTGGTGAGGGGCAGTATTCCCACGTGAGCGATGCTGTTCCTTTGCAAGCGCCGAATCGATCGTTTTTCGAGCACGTGGAGGAGCTGGCTCCGGAGGGCCAGCCAGGAGATGTTGTTGATGGGATTGTCGTTGCACTGACGGCACTTGGAGAAGCCGCAGTTTCGGGAAGAGGAGCATCTACTGCGACGCGCAAAATTGCAGTGTTTACCGATCTCTCATCCTGTCCATATGTCGAAGAAGGGTTGAGCGACATTAAACAAGGACTTGCGACGTTCAAGATCGATTTGATGGTATATGTTGAGAACCCTCCCATTGACTTTGAAGAGGTGCAGGACAATGCGTTAATGGACCACGACGATCTTTCAGAAACGGAGAAGACAAGAATAGGAAACCAAGTTGTTCTAGCAAGCTTGACAGAGAACTTGTTTGACACACGTGACATGATGGCCCAGCTGCGGATTTTGAAGCCGCCAATGACTGAGCCGAGGCCGATGACGTTTAACTTGGAAATTGGCGACAGCATCAAGATCCCTTTGAAAATGTATGTCAAGGTCTCCGCGGTGAAGCCTCTTGCGCATCGCGATGTGGCGATTCTGGCGCCCTCCATCACGGAAATGTCTGTTGCTGGCAGCGGCAGCACCCAAGGTGTGTCTCGCCAACAACGTTTGATTCTTGATAGTGCAGGGACGGATGTGCTTCCAGCGGATACAATCAAGGCGTACAAGTACGGGAAGCAGCTGATCCCGCTGCACGACATTGATGTCATTGCGACAAAGTTGGAGACTGTGAAGAACTTTCGGCTGCTGTGTTTCTGTCCGGACACGTCTGTTCCAAGAATGCATTGGTTGTCAGCTCCTCGTTCATTCGTTCCCGATCCCAAGGATTGTGTGGCGGTCGAGGCCACGAAGGCGCTTGTGGCTGCCATGATTGCGTCCAAGAAGCATGCTGTTGTTCGGTTTGTCTATCGAGCGGGGCTCGAACCGAAACTTGGTCTACTTGTGCCGCATGCGAAATCGGCATATTCTTGTCTGGAATATGTGGAGATTCCGTTTTCCGAGGATATCCGTGACTACCCATTCCGCTCATTCCAACAAATCAAAGACAATCTGTCGCGCGAAGAGATTGATGCGATGGATGCTCTCATTCACAATCTGACTCCGTCAGATCCGCGAGAAGTGCTGCATCCCAAGGTTCTTGCAGATGGAAACTTGCAGCTGTTTTACGAGCATCTGCACAGCCGATTTCTGGATCCAGCGCACAAGGTCACGACAGACATTCCATCCGACCTTCGCAACCTCGTGTTTCTCGAGGACTCTGTACTACACGAGGCGTTCTTGCATGCCGTCCCTTCGATTTCGAACCTTGCTAGTGTCTTCACTCTCAAGGCGACAGAGGCCGAAAAGGACGTGCGAAAGCGCACACGATTTTGGTTTGACAGCGAAGAGATGGCTGCGGTCGCAGCTGCAAATGCCGAGCTCGAATTGGTGTCCAAAAAGAGTCGAAGCGATGGTGGTGTCGATGCATTTGGAAGTTCTGCACCAGAGATGCCATCTGCTGCACCGCTTCCTGCAGCTGCCGCCGCCGCTGCCACCGCAGCCCCAGTCCTGGCGCCAGCTCCGGCTCCTGCGCCAATCGGAGTGACGGCAGTTAGCGGGCGGATGACGACTGCTGCGGGTGCTGCAAACGTTGCTGCAGTGCTGGGCCAGTACCGATTCGATCGCAACGATCCTGTGAACTCACTGAATCAAATGATGCAGGTTCCGCAACATCGAGGCATGGCCGTGGTGGATATGATCGGTCTTGTCGAACGGCAGCTGGAGTTGGCAGACGACGCAGATGAACCGCGATTTTATGATCGAGCGCTGTCTTATTTGGAGGCCCTCCGCACGCAATGCATTTCTTATGATTTTGCAACCGCCTTCAACGACCAGCTGCAATCCATCTGGCTGAACCGAGCGGAAGCTCCCGAGTTGGCCCACACACGATTTTTCGATCAACTGAAGACTCGCAAACTGATGCTGATTCACGAGGGCGAGTGTCCGTCTGCAGCGGGTGTTTCTATTGCGGATGCGATAGCCTTGTTTTCCGAGGACCCGGCGACCAGCGCACCGTCCTCTTTGGGAAGCGCCTCCAACTCTTCCGTTTCTCGTCAGATGGCGATCATGGATCTTTTGGACTGAGGGTGGGGTGTCTGAGGCGAGCCAGAGACAAGGAAAGCAACAACGCACTCCTTTCTGTGGCGCTACGGTCTTACAGCATTTCTCTTGGTTCCTGTATGTACATAGCTGTTTTTATGATCTTACTATTACGACTACGACGCTAGCTTGTTAAAATGATCCCTCTGCCATATGTTCAAAACGTGTTGCATGCCGTGATTGAGTTTTGCGGAAGGCCGTTTGGATTTTACGGCGTGGAATGCCGATTTCCAGTCTGGAGCATGGCCAGCGGCCACAAGACACGCACAGAGGACAGTGACCGAGCGTCCTCGTCCATACGCACAGTGAATCAACACGGGGCCGTCCTTTCTCTTTTCGGCAGCAAAGAGCACCGCGCGTTCAATATCCGTCGGGCACGGAGGCGTCCCATCCCATGTTGGAATGCAAAGGTACTTGTGTGGAGCAATTTCGACGTACTCCGGCAGTTCGCAAGTGAGATCGACGACTCCTCCCCAGTTCAGCGGGACTTTACAACTTCTCCATCCGCCGACGTACCATCCTGAAAAGATCTCTGTGGCGTCGTCATCCGGCTTTCCAGACAGCTGGTTTGCGATGAGATGGATGCGAGAGATGAGCATCAGAGACCAGAATGCAGGATACGACCAGAAGCTCATGTGTCCCGTTCGGAAGTCCTTTCCCACGATTCCAGAATACTTGCGAAGCCTCATCAGATACGCCACAAGCAGCGTCGACGCACCGCCCCACATGACAAACAGCGACAATGGTCGCGGCACAAGGTAGTATCCAACCGCCAGCTTCACTGATCCTAGCAGCCCCATCATCTTGACTGGACCGCCCAAGTGAACAATCTCTTGCACAATTCCCATGTTTTTCTGCACACGTCCGCGTCCACACCGCAACGTGTTCTGTCTGGCTAGCACAGATCTACTACTGAATAGAAGAAAAGAGAACAGAAGAGAGGAAATGTCAGAAATCCTCAAGAGGACTTGTTTTTGTTTTCTCTCTCTCTCTCTCTCTCTCTCTCTCTCTCTCTCTCTCTCTCTCTCTCTCTCTCTCTCTCTCTCTCTCTCTCTCTCTCTCTCTCTCTCTCTCTCTCTCTTCTTGCAAATTCTTTAAATACGGCAAAATTTGATCGATATTTGCAGTTCTGGCAAAGAGTGAGTAGAGTAGCGACTCAAACTTGACCCTCCATAATGTCATTAGGTGACATCACAAATGACACCACCAATGACACCACCAATGACACCGATTTTTTTATTAAAATATTACCAGTCAATCAAATTGACTCATGTGCCGCGGATGTAGTCCACTCAATCGCTCTTTCAGCAAAAGCTGGTTCATGTCCTTTCCTGCTGACTTTGACATGATGTCACTCTTCCCCATTCGTCTCCCTCCTTCTATTCCTTTCATCATCTTTTTTCATCTTGATCTTTTATTTCTTCTTTCCATCTTTCCGTCACTCCATTCCAATTGTCATCATCCCGTTACTGCGTGCTGGTGTTGTTGGTTGGCTTTGCAAGATGAGTTCCAAGAACGTCAAAGGAAAAGGAGGCAAGAACCGCCGCCGGGGAGCAAATAACACGGAAGGCACGAAGCGAGAGCTTATCATTCGCGAGGAGGGACAAGAGTATGCGCAGGTTCTGCGGATGCTTGGAAACGGCCGATTGGAAGCTAAGTGCTTTGCTGATGCAAAGACGCGTCAGTGCCATATTCGTGGAAAGATGCGTAAGAAAGTGTGGATCAACGTCGGCGACATTGTCCTCATCTCGACGCGAGAGTATCAGGACGAAAAGGCAGATGTCATACACAAGTACACGCCGGACGAAGCGAGAGCTCTCAAGGCTCAGGAGGAAATCCCAGACAACATCCGTGTCAATGAAGTCGCAGACGAGGGAGAGGAGTTCTCGTCTGGAGACGATGCATTTGACTTTGACTCGGTGTAGCACCACAACCGTTTCTGCATTCCGCATTTGCATTTCGCATTTTCTTATCTTCATTAATTAATAAATTAATAATAGTTGAAAATAAATAAATAATAATGAATAAAGAAATAAAAATGAAATTTAAACATAAAATAATAATAATAATAAAGGAAACAGTGCCACGCGGAAGAACATGTTTACAATCGAGAAAGCGCAGTTCGGACGAAGACAAAAGGTTCCGAGTCGATGCGCTGGCGATCGGCCTCGGACATAGCCTCGGCTTGAAACGAGTACTTGTAGGGAGGATAGAACTGCTGGGAAACTTGGTCGAGCGGGACCATGAAGGGCGGGCCCAGACACGCCTTTTCTGGAGACCGCAGCACCACTTCGAGGAACATAACCGAGGATGCCGATGTCTTGCGATGGATGAGCTCTGCGTACCGCGGTCTTGCATCCGGTGCAATCGCGACCATGGATGCCCGGTCGTAGATGATGTCGTATGTTTCTAGCGGGGTTTGCATCACGCGCTCGAAGAAATCGCCCTGCAAGATGCACACGCGCTTGTCGCTTGACGTGTATCCGAGCTCCGACTTGGTGAACTGCAGCTCGGGGAAGCTCTCGGCCATGAGTTTCTCCACCGCGGAACTGACGAACTCGATTCCCGTCACCTGTCTGCAGCCGCAGTCGTAAAAGAAGCGGAGAACGGCCGAGTCGCCACACAGCGGAACAAGCACAGACGCATCGGACAACTTCGGCATCCGTGGTTCCCCAATGCACTCGGACAGAAACGCGAGGTTGGATGCAAACGGCTTGTTCACTTCAAATCGCTTCCAACCGGTCTCGCCCTTGGCCCACCGTGAAGACCAGTATGATTCGCTCGATTCAGCTGCGAACGGATTGCTTGACATTCTTACCGGCACAACAACAGCAACGGGGATTTAATAAAAAGACTGTAAGAAAAACCCAGTCACAGTAAATCCTACTCACGAGCGTCACCCAAAAAAGAAAAAAAGAAAAAAATGGGAAAAATCAACGCCGTTTGCCAGCTGTAGAAGCAATCCGATTCGTTTCAGATGGGATTGATAATTTAAAAAAATTGCAACCGGTAAACGATTCTCTCTGACCAAAACGAATGGCGCCTCTCTGTTTTTTGAATAAACCACTCTCTCTCTGTCTCTCTGTCTCTCTCTCTCTGTCTGTCTTTCTCTCTGTCTCTCTCTCTGTCTGTCTATCTATTCTGAATGTTTTGTTAAAACATCATTTTGTTTCGTTTTCTTTTTCCTGTGTTTTCCCTTCATTCAGTTTTTTAAAATATTTTTGCCTTCTTCTTTCCTGTTTGTAGAACACTTTTCCCCCGTTGTCTGTCTGTCTGTCTGTGTGTTTCCTCTTTTTTATTTAAATTTCTTCTTCTTTTAATTTTGAAATTGAAGTTTTGGAGAGAGAGAAAGAGAGAGAAAAGAAAAGGAAGAAAACATGTCTGCGCAACCTGAGCTTCTGTATTCGTTCTCTAATCTTGGTCTTGCGAACCAGTCGCTGAACGCAAAGAACAGTTCGGACGACGATGCGACGTTTGCATCCATGTACCTTTCTCCTTCAAAATCATCGTCCAAATCAACAGGCGCGTGCTCCCCGTCCACATCATCTACATCCGCATCCGTTTCTGCATCTGTATCTACGACAGCGCCGTCGTCGAGCGCTTCTGCGTTTGCGTCGCCGAGCAAAAAGAAGATTGACCAGTCGTCCACTCTGATCTGTTCGTCTCCGCTGCGCTCTGTTCGGAAAGGGAAAGAGAATATCGCAGTGTCGGTCACTTCTCCGCCGACTAGGACGTCGAAGAAGTCGCTGTATGACTACCTTCCGAAGCCATCGTCGTTGTCGTCGTCGTCGTCGGGATCGGGATCGGGATCGGGTTCACCGGGTTCATCACTTTCGTCAATGATGATCATGTCGCCTGCTGCGAAAAAATCAGCGAGCCGATTCGTCGATTCTGATGGCGATTTGCGCATGCAGGACGCAGAAATTGTTTCAAAGGTTGTGAACGCAGTCATTGCGGATGACGACGAGCACTCGCCGTCGTCGTCGTCAATCTCGAGTGGAAACTTCGGCCATCAGCAGCATCACTTTGTTCAGAGACGTCTTTCAAGTTCGCCGTCTTCGTCTCCGTCTTCGTCGTCCACCTGGAGCACTTCAGCGTCGTCGACATCGCCGGTGACAGGAAATGGAACGACGCTGTTTTCGCCGGTTTACCCAGCAAACGCACATGAGCAATCCTGTGCGACGCAGCAACAGCCTGCTCATGCCCATGCGCACGCACATCACAAGCGCTCTGTGCAGAGCAAGGATCCTAAACAACGGTCGATTACGGAATTCACGATTCCATCTCCAAAGCAGCAAAAGGCTGAGGAGGTGGATCCAAAGGACCCGTGGGTGATCATGTCGCGCAGTCTGCCGTATGAGTATGTGTTCGATGCGTGCGATGAAGACGATTTTAACCCGCTGTTGTTCATCAAGACGGTTCCACCACTGCCCTACGAGTATCGTGTTCGCTCCGCTGTACTTCCGAGAAAGACGCGCTCGACGCCAAAACTCTCGCTTGTTCTCGATCTCGACGAAACGCTCGTGCACTGCTCGACGGAGCCGATGGAAAAGGCAGACCTGACGTTCCACATCACATCAAACGGCGTCGACTACACAGTTTACGCGAGAAAGAGACCCCACATGGACTTTTTCTTGCGCGAAGTCAGCAAGATTGCAGAGGTTACTGTGTTTACTGCGTCGCAGCAGGTGTATGCGGAGAAGCTGTTGGATCTCTTGGATCCGAAGAAAGAATATATCAAGTACCGCTTGTACAGACCTTCGTGTGTTCAAGTCGAGGGATTGTTTCTGAAGGACCTTTCCTTGTTGGGTCGCGATTTGGCATCGACCGTCATTGTTGACAACTCTCCCCAGGCATTCGCGTACCAGGTAGAGAATGGTATCCCGATTGACACGTGGATTGACCAGGATGATGACACAGAGCTCGTGAAGCTGTTGAAGCTGATTCGCGAAGAAATTATTCCTGCCGACGATGTTCGAAACGTTCTCCGACGTGCGTTCCGCATCCAGTCTCAAGTAGATGAGCTGCGCCTTCCGGACTCGCCGCTCTTTAGCGACTGCATGTAAGACGTCTGCGTTGTTTCCATTAGGGCATTGCTGGGGTGAGGAGGACTGGTGGCAGCCCGGTTCTTGGAAACCGATTGCTTTAGATCTGGACCACAAGAAGGATACCCAGAGACGGAATCGAACGGCGACGGCGGGTTGTGTTGCCACTGTCGTCGCCCCCCCCCCCCCTTTTTTTTTTTCTTCTTTCTTCTTCTTCTTCTTCGTCTTGTATTCATTTCTGTATAGCTACTTCTTTCTTCTTCTTTTCTTTTCAGTTGTCAGATTGCTTCGTGCGTTGCACTTTGTGGCGTGGCGTGTTGTGCTTTGCGCGTCCATAAGTGGTCAATTGCCTTTTCATGTTTTCATTTGTTGTTACGTCCATCATTCGTCGTTTTCTTCATGCACCCTGTAGGTCTCATTGTTTTTGATTTTCGTTTTTGCAATAGGAAAAACGCACTAGATTTGTTTGCCTTTTTGCCGTTTCAATTTAGATTCCTTCCCGTGTCTGTCCGCATATCTATGTATGAATGCCTGTTGCCTGTCGCGTGCAGTGTTGGGGGTTTTTTATGCGCGTGTGCGTGTGGGAGCATGTATCTATGTGTCTGTGTCTCTCTCTGTGTGTGTCTCTTTGTTTGTGTTTGTGTTTCTGTGTGTGTTTCTGTGTGTGTGTGTGTGTGTGTGTGCGTTCTCTGACACAGCCGTTACTGATTGTTGAGTGTACAATCCTTCTGATCCCAGTTCTTGTACCACAATGTAAATCTACAAAAGAGAGAAGATCCATTTTCATTAAAAAAAACGTCTTTTGTTCATCCCTCTTTGCTCCACGTGTTGCTGCGTCACTCTGGTTCGTCGTCTTGTTCAAGTATTCTCCCTGTTTATTTTGCCCATTCACAGTGAAGCCTGCAGCTCATGAAGCCGTAGTCATCGTACTTCTCCATTGCCTTTTCTGCTTCTTCCTTTGTCGCAAACGAAGCAAAAGCAATTCCTTTTTCGGCAAGGACCTTGAAACGCAGCAGCTCGGCTCTGCGAGTTCCAAACGGTCGGCGATTCAGACTTTCCGTCGGCTCGAGCGCTTGGAACAAATCCTTGAGCTCAAACTGGTCGTCCCGCGACATGTGCAATGGCAAATTGGAGACCCTGATGGTGAATTCCACTGGTCTATCCTCTCCACCCGGTCCACCAACTCCCATTTGTCTTCGGAACGTGTACTTCGCGGCTCCCGGCATCGCAGCCTGGGCTTGGATTTCCTGTGCAGAGGGCAGCGGGATTGCCGAGGCGGGCTTTGCGGGTGCAAGCGCGGACCCAGCAGCCTTCTTCCCCATGAGAGACATGAATTCATGACCCGCAGACGCCCCTTGGCTCTTCTCTGCTTCCTCAGCTTTGCGAGCCTTGGTCTCGATCGTCACCTCGTCTGCAGAATACGTCACCCCTTCATTGGACTCCTTTGCAAGTCCAAACTTGGGCATGTTTCGGCGCTCAAGAACAGACTTCTTCACTCGCTGTGTCACACTCGTAACCTTGACCCGCTGTGTAACCCGTGTCTTTGTGTTGGTTGCCGAGTCAAATCGAATCTCGGTCACTGTCTTCATTCCGTTCTCATCCACTTCACTCTCAGTTCGATCAAGCACTTCAATCGTGTTGCCAGGCTGGTCTTCGGACCACTGTTGATTTCCAATCGTCATTCTCAGGAATTCCCCGTGTCTGACTGGAGCTGATGGGGGAGGTGTGCAGGTGTGGGGGGGGAGAAAGGAGTTGGGGAAAAAAGCAAATAGCCAGGGGGAAAGGAAAAGTTGGAGAAAAACGTTACGAATGTGAGAAAATGGAAGAAAGGGAAAGAAGAGGAAAAACAAACTGGGAAATCATTGTACATACAGAGAGAGCCAATGCAAAGTCGAAATTCGCTTTTCAAAAAGATCAGAAAAAGGGTTCTGATGGAATTGTTGTTCTGGCATCAATCAAAAGCATCAATCCCCAAGACAAAAAGGCTTCTTCTACCGCCCAAAAACAGGTTGCGGTCGGTCGTTGAGAAGGTTCGGGGGGGAAAAAAAATGTCATGGCCTGACATCTTACCTCCGTTTTCTCAGGAATCTTTCATCGTCTTTTTCGGTCGTTGTCTGTCTCTCTGTCTCTCTGTCTCTGTCTCTCTGCGAGTGCGTGTGTGTGTGTGTGTGTGTGAGAGAGAGAGCGTGTGTATCTTAATCAACAATTGTTGCTGTTTGTTCCCGTCTCCTCTTTTCCATTTCCCCATTTCCCATTTCTTCAATCTCCTTTTTCGTAATTCTCACTCAAACTCCTCCTGCCGTGCAATTCCTCGTTGTTTCACTTTCTTTTTTATTTTTTATTTTCTTTTAATTCTTGTTTTAGCGGTGGTGATCGGAAGCTCCCTCCCTTGCTCAGGCCCGTTTCATATTTAATTATTGTTTTTCGGTTATTCTTTTTTCTTTTTGCTTGCGCCACTCCTTTCATTCATCTTGCTCTCTGTACCTTCCGGTCCTTCTCCATTTTCCTCGTCCGTCGTCTGCTGATTTGGTCGTCTGTTCTTTTGACGCTACAAAGAAAAAGAAAAAGAGAAAGAAACCTTATAAATGGCTTTGGATGGTCGGCACAAATACGTCTTTGGAAAGGCAGCCGAGCTTCTGGGAGTCTCAGAAGCGGATCTGGTTGATTTTTCAAAGGATACGGGGGCAATTGACAATGTGAACAGCTTTTTCAAGGCAGAAGGACCTCCGAAGCTGCTCATCTTTAATATTTCGGACCCTTCATCACTGGACACGTCTGGTGTCCATGACCGGATAGACCAGGTTCAGTTGGAGCACAGTAAAGGGTTCTTCATGACGGTCGGAGAAGCGCCTGCCTGTGTTATCGGCTCCCCATGCATCTACTTTCTGAGGCTTTCAAATAAGGCACTGGCTGCGAACAGCATCGATCAGGATTGCGTCCACGGTTATTTCGGAAAGGACATGCTCGGGGATTTGAAAACTCAACTTCAGACTGTTCTTCTCCCTGCTTTGAAGGCTCAGTCGAATTGGGGAGAACTCACCCGGGATGACGGTGTTACGTATGACGCAGACATTCGTGAGTTCCTCGAATCGACAGAGCGCTTCCTGAACAATGTTCGAGAAGCGGATCTTGCTTTGCATGACATCATCACACTTCCTCCGCCCTCCAAGAATTTCCAGATCAAAAACACTCCCGAAGCGATGAAGGCCGCGTCCTTGAAGCTGGAAGTGGTCGTGACATATGAAGAGACCGTTCGTCAGTGGATGTCTATCATTTCTTCCCTTATTGCGGGAAGCAGTCTTATCCGATCCGAAGCGGAAGATAGTGGTCCGCGTGCAGAGCTCGAGTATTGGAAGAGTCGAATGGCGAAGTTCAACAGTGTTCTTGAACAACTCAAGGCACCGCAGGCTCGTGTTGTGTTTGGGGTCCTGCGCTCTGCGCCTTCTCCCGTACTGGTCGAATGGAACAAGCTTGACGTTGCTATCACCAACGCTGCAAACGAAGCTAAGGACAACGTCAAGTATTTGTATACTCTCGAAGAGTTCTATGACCCGCTGTACAAACTTGATCCGCCAAATGTGATTCCGACTATTCCGGGGTTGTTGAACTCCATCCGAATGATGTATTCTATCGCCCGCTTTTACAATACGGCAGAACGGATGACGGCGCTTTTTGTGAAGGTCACAAACCAGATTATTGTGTGTTGCCGAAAATACTTGACTACTGCGAACAATATTTTTGATGAGGATCGGTCCGCATATGTGGAAAGATTGCGTTCCTGCGTGGACCTCAATGACGCGTATCAGCGAGCTTACCGCGAGACGAAGTTGCAGCTGCAGTCAGATCCCGCCAATAGACAGTTTGATTTTTCGGAATCTGCGCTGTTTTCGAACGTGGATCTGTTTTCCGAACGAATCGTTCGCATCATGGACATCTTGCACACCATCAGCCAGTTTTCGACCCTCGAGGGATGTTTGATTGACGGCATTCAGCCGCTGGTCAAACGTTTCCGGCAGATCGTGGATGACATCAAGAAGAAGCCCCAGACGTTCTTTTTGGACCATCGAAAGTCAGACTTCGACAAGTACTACCTGGATTTCAGAAGGAGTGTGCTCGACCTGGAAAGCGAACTGGTGAACTTCATCAACGAAGCGTTCTTGAAGACGTCCTCCACAGTCCGCGCGATTTCTCTATTGCAGCAGTTCAAAGGAGTCCTGCAACGGGAGTCTCTGCAGAAACTCCTGGAAGAAAAGTATCTTTTTGTGTTCGAAAAGTACACATCCGATCTGGATATGGTGAAGAATCAATACGAAGCCCAAAAAGAAGACCCGCCCGTTCCTCGAAACACTCCAAAGGTTGCTGGGTCCATTTTCTGGTCTCGCCAGCTGCTGCGTCGGATTGAACGACCAATGATGTTTTTCCTCCACACTCCCGTAATCCAGTCCAAGGATGGAAAGAGAGTTGTGAAGCTTTACAACAAGATCGCCACCGCGCTTGTTTCATTTGAAACGCTGTGGTTCGATTGCTGGTGCCAGTCCGTGGAAGCTGCACGAGATGGGCTTCACGCCACTCTCCTCGTTCGCCATCCAGATACGAAGGCACTCTATGTGAACTTCGATACCCAAATCATGCAGCTGCTTCGCGAGGCTCGTTGCCTGAAGCGCTTAGGCTTTGACATTCCCGATACCGCGCTGATCGTCTGTGATCAGGAAGAGCGGTTCAAGTCATATTGCGAGGTGCTGCATCACATGGTCCGGGTCTATTCCGACTGTCCGAAGCAGATTTCCTCCGGTTACAAGCCGCTGGCGCAGCCTCTTTTGCAACGTCTGGATGACGCTATTCGCCCTGGCCTGCAATCCATCACTTGGACCTCTCTCAACATCGATTCGTACATTGCAAATTTGAAGCTGGAAATTGAGAAGTTCCAGGAAGTTGTCCGCAAATGCGAGGACATTTTCAAGACTCGCATTGAAGGAGGCCAGGCGTTCATTCGCAACTTACGGTTGATCCGCATTGCACCTGGCGAGTCCACTATGTCGGTGCATTATTTCCTCGAAAAACAGACAGAGAACATTGTTTCTTCCACGACAGACATAGATCTACGAAATCAAGAAATCGAGACTGCCACGCATGATCTTGTGAACTTTTTGCATTCTGTATATCTGGTTCCAGAGGCGTATGAAATTGAAGAGGATGTCAAACGGTTTGTTCGAAACCAAGAAAGACAGACGTTCGAGGCCGTCGCACTATGCATTCGTCACTCGGTTTCATTCCTGAAGCATCGTTTGACAATTCCCATTTTACCAAATGGTCAGAGAGTCGTTGCATCCGCTGACAACGCGATATTCAAGGCCGATTTAACGGTCCTCGTACCCGATGTTGTTCTCGATCCGCCTTTGCCTGATCTCCAGCGAGTCATCAACACGTCTATGAAGATGATCATTGAAAGAATGAAGTTCATCTACTGGTGGGGACAATCGCGTCCGACGCAGACGCCTTTGGGGAATGCTTCTCCCGAAAAGGAAGTCGGCTCGCAAGCGGCCTCGGATCTTCGATCCATCCACGTCGCGATGGGTTCGAATCGGCAGGTTGTCAAATCGTATCTGCAGCTCACCGGGGCTGTGGAGGCGCTCAAAAGAGAAGTATCCGAATACATTGCGATGTTCGCTCGATTCAACCTGTTGTGGAACATGAATCGGGCGGATTATGTGAAAGCATTCATGGCGAAGAACCCGTCTTTGGAGGACTTCGAATCTGAACTCAAAAAGTTTAACAATTTCAAGTTGGAGGCCGAGCGATTTCAGGAATTCTACGTTATTGGCCCGATTACTCTCGATTTGAGTCCGTTGTGCGCGACCATCAAGAATGAATCCTTGGCATGGAAGCAAGCAATTGGAGGTATTCTGAGCGAGCGCATCAAAGGCGACGTGCAGCAACTGATTTTGTACATGGATGATACCACACAGAAATTGTCTCGAAATGTGCGGGATCTGGAAGACATCAATCTCATCATGTCGACTCTTGCCAGTCTGCGAGAGACGGAGGCGGAAATTGAGATGAAACTGATTCCTATCGAGGACACGTATGCGCTTCTCAACAAGTATCATGTTACCATCGAGCAGGAAGAACAGGATCAGGTGGACGTCATCCGATATACGTGGAAGAAGTTGATTGTACTTGCTCGGTCGACCATGGATAAGATGCGGGAAATTGCACCGGGATTCAAAAAGTCCTTGCTGGATAACGTGCATTCATTTGCAAAGGACGTGGATGTCTTTAACAAGGATTTCGTGGAAAACGGTCCGGGTGTAAAAGGCGTGAAGCCGAGGATTGCCGTGGACCGCGTGAAGACGTTCCAGGCGCAGTTTGACGAGCGGGAGCGGAAAATGCAAGCGTATCAAATGGGAGAACAGCTGTTCGGTCTTCCTGTGAGTGAGTATCCAGACTTGAGTAGAATTGGCAAAGAACTGAAGTTGTTGGCGAAACTGTACGATCTGTATACCGACGTTCTCATGACGGTGAACGGCTACGAAGAAATTTTGTGGGTCGACATGAATGCGGACGCTATGGGCAACCAGTTGCTGGACTTCCAGAACAAATGCAGGAAGATGCCTAAGCAACTCCGAGACTGGGATGCGTATGAAGAATTGAAGAAGATGATTGACGACATGAACGAAACACTGCCGCTTCTCATCGGTCTAGCACATCCTTCTATGCGCGACCGTCACTGGGATGCGGTATCGGAACTCTGCGGTGTCAAGCTGGAGTACCAGACACCCGATTTCAAGATCAAGACCTTGCTGGAAGCAAATCTGCTGTCGCACCGCGATGAAATCGAGGAAATCACGTCAGGAGCAGTGAAAGAGGCCGACATCGAAGTGAAGTTAGGAAAGGTTCGAGATGACTGGGTGAGTCAAGATCTTCAGCTGGGGGCCTTCAAGAATCGTGGCAATCTGGTCCTCAAATCCAGCGAAACCTCGGAGTTGCTCGCGTTGATTGAGGACACGCAAATGACCCTCGGATCGCTGTTGTCCAACAGGTATAACCGACCGTTCCGAAAGGACATCCAATTGTGGATCCAGAAGTTGACTACTGTCCAAGAGGTTCTGGAGCTTTTCCTTCAGGTGCAGGCTTTGTGGATCTATCTCGAGGCTGTGTTTTCTGGAGGAGACATCGCCCGCCAATTGCCGCAAGAGGCAAAGAGATTTGCGAACATTGACAAATCCTGGTGCAAGATCATGGCTACTGCGGCCGACAATGCGAACGTCGTGAAGCTGTGCCACGGCGACGATATGCTGCGGAACTTGCTGCCTCACTTGTTCGAATCGTTGGAGATTTGCCAAAAGTCCTTGTCCGGATACCTGGAGGCCAAACGCCAGGTTTTCCCACGCTTTTACTTCGTATCTGATGCCCAGTTGCTGGAGATTCTTGGTCAAGGCTCGGATCCTCATACCATTCAGCCTCATTTGTTGTCCATCTTCGCGAACCTTGCCAAAGTGCAATTCGATGGAGTGCAGCGGAACAAAATTGTTGCAATGGAGTCTGCGGAAGCAGAGAGTGTTCCGTTGTCGACTCCGCTGGTATGTGATGGCAACATCGAGGATTGGTTGAATAAGCTTGTTGTTGTCATGGCGGATACTGTCCGTGATGTTTCCGCCCAGATGTTTGGTCGTCTGGATTTGATTCAGGATGGCGGAAATCGACAGAAAGTGGAAGAGTTTATTGCCATGTTCCCAGCCCAGGTTTCTCTTCTGGGTGTTCAAGTCTTTTGGACCGTTGATTCTGAAGATGCTCTGAACAAGGCCAAGACAGAAAAGAACGCAATGGCTGTTGCTCGGAAGAAGTTTGAAGCTCTTCTTGCCACCCTGATCGATGTCACGACTGGTAACCTTTCAAAGCGGATGCGAACGAATGTTGAAACGCTCATCACCATTCACATTCATCAGGTAGATATATTTTTGGACCTCGTTAAGCTTCGTGTGCGCGCGGCGAACGATTTTGAGTGGCTGAAGCAAACTCGTTTCTACTGGAAACCTGAGGAAATGCGTTCGATTGTCTCCATCACGGACGTTGATTTCGACTACTGCTGGGAGTACCTGGGTTGCAAGGAGCGGTTGGTTATCACTCCTTTGACAGATCGTATCTACATCTCGTGTTCCCAGGCCATGGGAATGTATTATGGTGGTGCTCCCGCAGGGCCTGCAGGGACGGGGAAAACCGAAACAACAAAGGATATGGGTTCCTCCGTTGGAAAGTACTTCATCACCATCAACTGTTCCGATCAAATGGACTATCGCGGCATGGCAAAGCTGTACAAGGGTATTGCCCAATCCGGCATTTGGTGCGGCTTCGATGAAATCAACCGCGTTGAACTGGAAGTCTTGTCCGTCGTCGCAGCCCAGATTGCTTGCATCTATGCAGCACTTCGCGACCGCAAGACGGTGTTTACGTTTGTCGACGGAACAGACATCCCTCTGGATCCAAAGTGCGGCATCTTCATTACGATGAATCCTGGTTACGCTGGTCGTACGGAACTCCCCGAAAACATGAAAGCCCTTTTCCGAAGTATTGCTGTCGTCGTGCCAGATCGGCAGATCATCATGCGAGTTCGTCTTGCTGCTTCTGGTTTCCAGGAAAATCAAGCGCTTGCGAAGAAGTTCTTCATCTTGTATCGGTTATGCGAGGAGCAGTTGTCGAAACAAACCCACTATGATTTCGGTCTCCGTAACATTTTATCGGTTCTCCGAACCTGCGGTACAACGAAGCGAAGCAACCTTACTGCATCGGAAACGATGGTGTTAATGCGAGTTCTTCGAGACATGAACATCTCCAAGCTTGTAGAAGAGGATGAGCCCTTGTTCCTGTCGCTTATTGCAGATCTTTTCCCCGGAACTAACGTTGAAGCTTCCACGTACCCGGAGCTGCAGCAAGCAATTGCAAAGCATGCAGATGCGATGGGTTTAATCAATTCTCCCGGCTGGAATTTGAAAGTCATTCAGTTTTATGAGCAGTGGCGCGTCCGTCACGGGCTGTGTCTGATGGGACCATCGGGAGCTGGTAAGTCGAGTTTGCTGAGCGTATTGCTGAAATCGCTGTCTGATGTCGATGTTCCGACCAAGGAAGTTCGGATGAATCCAAAGGCAATTACCGCAACGCAGATGTTCGGCCGACTGGACGTACAGACGAATGACTGGACCGATGGCATTTTCTCGTCTTTGTGGCGACGCTCCAACAAGCGAACTCAAGGAAACTCCTGGATTATTCTGGATGGTCCCGTGGATGCGGTGTGGATCGAGAATCTTAACACTGTGCTGGATGATACCAGGACACTTACATTGGCGAACGGAGATCGCCTCGGTATGCCGGCTACCCTGAAACTTGTTTTTGAAGTAGGAAACTTGGACAATGCATCCCCGGCAACCGTTTCACGCATGGGAATGGTGTACATGGGTCCTTCCGCGCTGGGTTGGGAGCCGGTTGTAGAAGCTTGGTTGAAGTCGTCCGGTCGGTTTGAGGATGAGAAGGCAAAGCTGCGGGACTTGTTTAACAAGTCGGTTGAGGGTCTTTTAGTTGAATTGCGCGATAACTTTGGTCCGCGCATGAATGTCGAGCCTGTCAATTATCTTTCTACCTTTTTGAAGCTGCTTGCTGGTTTGCTGCCTCGTGCAGCGCCTCCTCAGTCGAATAATCCCGAAGACAACAAGGGTCCGGCGATTGGAGCTCCTCGTGGGCCTGCAAAGCAGTGTGCTTCGCATATGCATGTGGAGCGGCTGTTTACTTTTGCTGCGTGCTGGTCTCTTGGTGGTCTGCTGGAATTGCCAGGTCGTCGGAAGTTCCACGATTTCATGAAGAAACTCGGGTTCGACTTGCCGAAGATTGCGACTTCGGGCGGGGATGGAGAGGATGTTGTTGAAGAGACAGTATTTGACTATTTTGTTGATGATTCCGGTGATTGGAAACACTGGTCGACGCGTGTCCCTGCCTGGGAGTATCCACGGGACCCGGAGAAGACTCCGGATTTCGCATCCATTTTGGTTCCGACAGTGGACAATGTTCGCTGCGGATTTTTGATTCAGCTCATTGCAAATCAGGGGCTTCCAGTTTTGCTGATTGGTGAACCAGGTACTGCAAAGACGGTCACGATTCAGCAATTTTTGTTCTCTCAGGACCCCGACTATGTGAAGAACAAGATGATTGCGTTCTCGTCGGCGACGACACCAATGATCTTCCAGCGAACTCTGGAAGCGTCTGTGGAGAAGCGTATGGGAACTTCCTATGGACCTCCTCCTGGAAAGAAGTTGCTGGTGTTCATCGACGACATCAACATGCCGGAAATCAACGAGTGGGGTGATCAGGTTACGAACGAAATTGTGCGTCAGTTAGTCGAAGACGGGGGATTCTTTTCGCTGGAAAAGCCAGGAGAATGGTCTTCGATTCTCGATGTTCACTTCCTTGCTGCGATGAATCAGCCCGGTGGTGGCCGAAACGACATTCCCTCCCGTATGAAACGGCACTTTTCCATATTCAATGTTACGCTCCCGTCAACAGTGTCCGTGGAGCGCATTTACGGCGCCATGTCTGCTGGTCACTTTTGTGCAGAACGCGGATTCGCTGCACCAGTTGTTGAAGCAGCAAAGCTTCTTCCCCGGTTCACCCGTGTTCTTTGGGAAGCCACGAAAAAGAAGATGTTGCCAACACCCGCGAAATTCCACTACATTTTTAACTTGAGAGACTTGTCGCGGACTTTCCAGGGTATCTTGAAATCCGAGCACGATGTCATCAAGACGAAGACTGACCTTTTCCGCTTGTGGCGACATGAATGCGAGCGTGTGTTACCGGACCGGTTTAATGATCCAGCAGACCTTGAATGGTTCGGGGCGGCGACGAAGCAATTGATTGTCAAGGAACTTGGCGAGGAAGCAGCCCCTGCTATCATGGATACTCCGATTTATTTCGCCGATTTCCTTCGCGAAGAGGTTGAACCCGAAAATCCTGAGGACGAGTCTTACCTCCCGAAAATTTACGAGCCGATTGCAAGTTTCCCTCAGCTACAGGAGCGGCTCGAGTACTATCAGACGCAGTACAACGAGACATACAAAAAGTCTCCCATGGATCTGGTGCTGTTCGAGTATGCCATGGTCCACTTGCTTCGTATTTCTCGCGTCATCCGTACTGCCCGTGGAAATGCGCTGCTGGTCGGTGTTGGCGGTTCTGGAAAGCAGTCTCTCACGAGACTTGCGTCGTTCATCGCAGGCTACAAGACGTTCCAGATTGTGATCACGAAAACGTACAATATCACAAACTTGATGGACGACTTGAAGGCATTGTATCGAATGGCCGCCGTTGACTCTCCAGTAACCTTTTTGTTCACGGACAATGAGATCAAGGACGAGTCGTTTTTGGAATACATCAATATGATATTGACTTCTGGTGAAATCTCTGGGTTGTTCCCGAAGGACGAGTTGGACGCAGCGCTGGAGGATGTGCGACCAATTGCAAAGAAGGAGTTTCCTGGTTTCGTGGACACCTCTGAAAACCTGTACAAGTATTTTATCAATCGAGTGCGAGATCGATTGCATGTAGTCCTTTGTTTCTCACCTGTAGGAGACAAGTTCAGAACACGTGCGCGCAAGTTCCCAGGTCTGATTTCCGGTTGTAACATCGATTGGTTCCCGCTATGGCCTCTGGATGCCCTGCATGCGACTGCAAAGCGATTCCTTGGCGAATTTTCAATGCTCGTTGCCACAGACCAAGTGCGATCCAATTTGGTCGACCACATCTGCAATGTGCACGATCTCGTTGGGCAGACAACCGGGCAGTACTTTGCGAAGTACCGAAGGAACGTGTTCACTACTCCGAAGTCGTATCTGTCATTCATCGATTCCTACAAGAAGGTATACAAATTGAAATACGAGGAAGTGAAAGTTTTGGCAGATCGTATCAACGCCGGTCTGTCCAAGCTGCTTCAGGCGGAAAAGGACGTTTCAAAGATGAAGATTGACTTGCAGGTGAAGGAGAAGGATTTGGCAGTTGCAGTGACAAACACGGAAAAACTGCTGGCCGTCATCAAGGAACAAACCGCAATCGCGGAAAAGAAGAAGAATGAGGTTCAGAAAGTGAAGGATGAGTTGCAGGGCCAAGCGGACCAGATCAAAGCTGAAAAGGAGCAGGCCGAGGCTGAGCTGGAAGCGGCTCGCCCAGCGCTGGAAGAAGCCGAGTCTGCATTGAATCAAATCAAACCTGCGGATATCGCAACACTCAAGAAGTTAGGAAAGCCTCCAAACTTGATCAAGAGAATTATGGATGGAGTGCTACTTCTTCGAATGATGTCTCTCGATAAGGTCAACGTTGACCCCGAATTTGCTGCAGAGCGCTCCCAGATTCTGCCATCGTGGGGCGATGCGGTGAAGATGATGAATGACTCGAATTTCTTGAATGCATTGATGTCGTTTGAGCGTGATGCGATCAACGACGAGACTTGTGAGTTGCTTGCCCCGTATCTCGAAATGGAGGACTTCACGACCGATCTTGCACGAAAATCTTCTGGTAACGCAGCTGGTTTGTGCACTTGGGTTCGTGCTATGGTTACGTATCACGAAGTTGCGAAGGTTGTTGCTCCTAAGCGAGAGCGGCTTCGCGAAGCCGAGGTGTTGCTGCGCGCCGCTCAAAAAGAACTCTCTGCAGCGCAAGCAGAGTTGGATGAGAAGCAGCGTCAAGTGGATGAGATGATGACAAAGTTAGATGCGGCCATGAAGGAAAAGCAGCGTCTGCAAGATGATGCTACTTTGACCAAGTCCCGTCTTAATGCTGCTGAGCAGCTCATTACCGGCCTGGCAGGCGAGAAGATCCGCTGGACGCAACAAAGCAAGGAGTTTGACGACAAGATTCGCCGACTCGTGGGTGACGTTGCGATTGCCTGCGCATTCTTGTCGTATGCAGGTCCTTTCAATTCCGAATTCCGCACGCTGCTTGTTGCAAAGCGGTGGAAAGGCGATTTGGATTCTCGAGCGATTCCTCGTTCGTCTGATGAACAGATGCCCTCTCTGACGTCGTTTTTGACGGACGAGAACACAATTGGAGAGTGGACGCTGCAGGGCTTGCCCACAGACGATCTCTCCATCCAGAACGGTATTATAGTAACACAAGCGTCCAGGTATCCGTTGCTGGTGGATCCCCAAGGCCAAGCAAAGAAATGGATCAAGAGTCGCGAAGACAAGAATGGCCTCATTCTGACGACATTAACCCACAAGATGTTCCGCCAGCATTTGGAAGATGCCCTTTCGCAGGGTCGTCCCATGTTGATCGAAGATCTGGGGGAGGATCTCGATCCTGTGATTGATCCTCTGCTGGAGAAGCAATTCATTCGCGTGGGCGCTCGAAAGAAGAAGGTGCGTGTTGGGGATAAGGAAGTCGATGTGGAAGACGGCTTCGTTCTTTACATGACTACGAAGCTGCCGAACCCTCGATACACTCCGGAAATTTTTGCCAAGACCTCAATCATTGATTTCACCGTCACGATCAAAGGACTCGAAGATCAGCTGTTGGGCCGTGTGATTCTCAAAGAAAAGGCCGAGCTTGAGGAATCAAGGAAACAGCTTTTGGAAGAGATCAACAGCTGCAAGAAGACGGTCGCAAAATGCGAAGAGGATCTGCTTTACCGGTTGTCGTCTTCTCAGGGCAACTTGCTGGACGATGCGTCTCTGATCGAAGTTCTCAACCAAACCAAGAAGATTGCCGCAGAGGTTACAGAAAAACTGTCGATTGCGGAAACCACGACAGAGAAGATCACTCTTGCTCGAGAAGAATTCCGCCCTGTTGCCACTCGTGGATCAATTCTCTATTTCGTTCTTACGGAGCTGTCGTTGGTCAATGTCATGTATCAGATTTCTCTTGAACTGTTCCTCCAGCTTTTCGACCAGGCCATTGACACCGCTGACAAGTCGCCCTTCGCCGCCAAGCGCATTGAGAACATCATCAGCAACTCGACCTTTAGCATCTTCAAATACGTGCAACGGGGCCTGTATGAAAAGGACAAGCTCATGTATTCCTTGTTGCTGGCGCTTAAGATTGATCTGGTTGCGGGTAAGATTTCTTCTGTCGAATTCAACACGTTGCTTCGAGGTGGCGCTGCTGTGGACATGAACACTGCCAGGAAGAAACCGTTTGCCTGGATCCCGGACAACTCATGGCTGAATCTCATTGCACTGTCTTCAGTCAGCAAATTTGTGCAGCTTCTGGAAAACATTGTCGCAAATGAAGCGTTTTGGCGAGGTTACTACGATGCGGAACTGCCGGAGAACTCGCCGTTGCCTGAACCGTTTGATGGTAAGCTCTCGCAATTCCAAAAGTTCATGTTGGTTCGTTCGTGGCGTGAGGATCGTGCAATGATGGGTGCGCAGCAGTACATTATGGAATCGCTTGGCCAGCAGTTTGTGGAAGGCATTCCTTTAGACTGGGAGTTGCTGTGGTCCGAATCTGCACCCAGAATTCCTGTGATTTGTCTGCTGTCTATGGGTGCGGATCCGTCATCTTCTATTGAAGCGCTGGCGCGAAAGAAGAAGATTGACATCAAGATGGTGTCCATGGGGCAAGGACAGGAGGTGATTGCGCGACGGCTGGTTGCGAATGCCGTTGTGAATGGTGGCTGGGTTCTTTTGCAAAATTGCCACTTGGGTTTGCGCTATTTAGCCGAGTTGGAAGAACAGCTGTTTGCGCCTGGTGGCTGGGTGTCTCTTGCTCAAGGTGCGCTGCAACAGGGTGCTGAGGTGTCGGAGAAGTTTGAGTGTGAACCGTCGTTCCGAATCTGGATTACTACAGAACCAAATCCCCGCTTCCCAATTAACTTGCTACAAGCTGCAATCAAGTTGACGAATGAACCGCCGCAGGGTGTGAAAGCCGGACTTCGTCGGTCGTTCGCGTGGGTGAACCAGGACATGTTGGATGCTGTGGATAAACCGCAATGGCGACAGATGTTGTATGCTGCCACGTTCCTGCACTCGACCGTGATCGAAAGAAAGAAGTTTGGTCCGCTTGGGTGGTGTGTCCCCTACGAGTTTAATCAAACTGATCTCGCTGCATCTGTGCAGTTCCTTCAGAATCACCTGTATAACCTGGACCCGAGAACTGCGAAAGGGCCATCTTGGGAAACGGTACGCTACATGGTTTGCGAAGTGCAGTATGGTGGCAGAATTACAGATGACTATGATAAGCGTTTGTTGGTAACGTATGGTGATATCTGGTTTTCGCCGCAGTTGTTCTCTGAGGAATTTGAGTTCTACAAGGGCTACAAGGTTCCGAACTTCAAGTCCATCCAGGAGTACAGAGGATACATTGACAGCTTGCCGTTGGTGGACACTCCCGAGATTTTCGGCATGCATCCGAACGCAGAACTGACGTTCAACGCGAATAAGTCAAAGGATGTTCTCGGTACTATTCTGGATGTCCAACCGAAGGACTCTGGCGGATCTGGCGGAGAAACGCGAGAGGAGGCAGTTTTGCGAATTGCAAGTGACCTTCTTTCCAAATTGCCCCCTGATTATTCAAAGATTCAGGTCAAGACACAAATGAAGAAGATTGGAGGAACAACACCATTGAACGTGTTCTTGGGCCAAGAGATTGATCGCATGCAGATTGTCATTTCCGCGATTCGCCGGACGCTTCTGGATCTGAAGCTTGCCATTGCAGGTACGATCATCATGTCTGCGGATCTGCAAAACGCGCTGGATGCGCTGTTTGATGCTCGTGTTCCAGCCAAGTGGCTCCGCGTCTCCTGGCCCAGTCCGACTCTTGGTTTCTGGTTTTCGGATGTTCTTGGACGTGTGCGGCAGTACACTTCTTGGCTGACGGAAGGCCGCCCCAAGTCGTTCATGCTTGGATACACCTTCAATCCGCAGGGTCTTCTCACGGCTCTCAAGCAGGAATCGACGAGAAAGCACCAGGGCTGGTCATTGGACAACGTCGTGCTCAAGACCGAGGTGCTGAAGGAGGAGTCTCCGGATCAGCTGAAGGCCGCGCCGGACGATGGCATTGTCTTGCACGGATTGTATCTCGAAGGTGCCACATGGGATCGCAAGAACGTGAAGCTTATCGATTCGAAGCCAAAGGAGCTGTTCACTCTTCTTCCTCTGGTGCATGTGATCGCTGTGAACGTGTCTCCTGCAATCGATTCCCGAACCTATGTCTGTCCTGTGTACAAGATTCCGCGTCGTACGGCACTCAACTTTGTCTTTGATGTCACTCTGCGGTCCGACACAAACGTTGAATTCTGGACTCTCCGTGGAGTTGCCTGTCTTTTGAGCCGTGTGTAGTCGTGCATCCCGTAAATACATTAAAAAGACATCATCCAATTCCCGTCTTCCTCTTTTTTTCTTTTCTTTTCCCCTCGCCGGCTGTACGCGCTCCTTCATCCTTCCCTTCATCTTTCCCCCAACGTGCTGTTGTAGAGTGCGTACAGTTTTTCCCCACCGAAGAAAAGGAGATCGGGAGATTTTTTCCTTTTTGATTCTTCCCCGTCTTTGTTGGCTTGTTTGGCTGAGCGTATTTAATTCGTGTTTTTTTAAATTTTAAATTAAATTATTCGCAAAACAAAAAAAAAAAGAAAGGTTCGACGGTATTCACAACGTTCACGTCACATTTTTGCGAAGAATTTCAGAGGATCGCAATAGTCGCTTCCGTCGCTGGGGTTTTGTTCGTTGGGTACATACTGGTATATGTGCGTGAGTGAGCGTGAGGAGGAATGCAGTTTCCTGACGTCCCCTATGACTTGCAGTGCCACCTTGTGACGCATAATTCGACTTCGCTGAACAAACTGGGATCGATGGTTGCGAACCAATCTCGAAGTCTGCGCGAGCAGTGGTGCGACGGCATCAGGTGTTTCAAGCTTCCGATCACGCTATCCGCCCCGTCCCTGTCAAAAGAACTGGCGCGAATGATGTTTGGGTCTCGCAAGCGAAAAGCGCCGTCGCCGAAATCATCCATTGGGCGGCACCACTCGTCTGTGGATTTGGCCAGTGAAGTAGACTCGGTCTTTTTGCGATCGCCATCGCCGCCAGTGGTCGCAGACTCCTCGCCAGGCACAGCAGCAGCGTCCCCAACTTCAACGTCGATGATGATGACGACAAATTCTGGCATCGGTGCCTCTGCGTCGTCCTATTCTCTCAATTCAAACACGCAGGTTGTCCCGTTTGTCGCACATACAGGCGGACGAAGTCGCATGCTTGATCCGTGCAATAGAAGGCTTCGAGATGTCCTGTCCTCGATCAAGGATCTGTTTGAAACATCCAGGTTCCCGGGCTGCGTTACCATCTTTATCAATGTAATGGTATCGCAGCATATCATGTCGCGGTCTGCGCTGTACCCATTGCTGTATAGAGAATTTGTGGATTCTGGAGTCGCACCACTCATGTTTGATTCACAGCACGATCGGAATCCATGGCCGACTCCAAGGGAAATGAACCAGATGGGCCAGCCGTTTGTCGTGTTTATTGATGAATTGCACGGAGACGGAGCACAGTGCCTGCAGCCGTCTTCGTCTTCGTCTTCGTCACACTCGGCTTCCTCGCAGTTTGGAATGTTTCACTCTTTTTCAGAATGGGTAGTCGAAACCCGGAAATTATTCAAACATGAATCCGATTTTGATGATCGATTACGAAGGGAGGCATCGGACGAATTTGTCGGTCAACGGATGTTGATGATGCATCATTATCTGACAGGCATCGCGTCGGGATCCGTTTCGCTTGCATCTGAAGCGAATACATATGCATCTGTGGTTCGAAGAGCCGAGCAGCTGTTTAATCGATACAAGAAGATGCCGGGTTTCTTGCAAGTGGACTTCTACGAGGTCGGTGCTGTAGTTCCTGCAGCGCAAAGTCTGAACCGTCGATGGGCTGTGGAGAGAGAGGCGATTCTTGACCTCTGGTCATCGGATCTTAAACGCGCGCCGTCGAAATCCTCTGACATGTATGAGGCTGGATTAATGATTCAAATGTCCACGACTGTCTTGGAGAATGAGCTGGAGCTGGATGACAGTTTCAGCAGCAATGCTGCAGATGCGGATACAGACGACGATGACGATGATGCGGAGGAAGCCATGGAAGATCCGACAGAAGCGGCGAACGCTCCTGCACGAAGTACGAAGATGGTTCGATTTCCTTCCCATGGCCGAATGAGTCGAAACGAGGCTACGGTCTCCATTTCCAGTACGAATGTGAACCCAAACCCCGTTGCTGCGACACGAATGCGCGCACCTTCCTTGATACAAAACGACATCAGCTGGGTGTCAATGAATTCTCTCGACATGTCGCTCCACGGAATGGGTCCGATTGAGGAATACAACCACGACGAATTGTTTCCGGTGATGTCGGATTCGGTGAAGCGCGCCGTGGACGACTATGTTCGATCTCTGCGGTTCATCCGCTGCAGCAGTGTGGATGCTCTGGAGGTCCAAATGGACCATTTGGCGATGAAAGACTAGTGGTCCATCCTGTCTCCGCCCCCTATTCGGTTCCCTTTTCAGTCCCCCCGTCCCCAAAGCTCTTTCATGTATTATGCTCCCTTTCTTTTTTACCTTATTCACATGTTGCTGTACTCGCCATTGTCTCGGCAATTCGCAGCGCCTCTGTCTCGATGACGTCTTCTGCAACTTCATCGAGCATTTCCTCGACTAGCTCATGCGCTGCGATTCGTGCAAGATGGACGCCAAATTCCACGTCCTTTTCAACTGTCTCGTTTCTCGCAACACCGGAAGCGACTGCATGAGATCGAAATGACTTTTCCAAGGATTGAACAAATGTCGGGTCTTTCCATCTTCTCCTCTTGTTCCTTACTTCTGTAACATACTGTAATATGTCTGCAATCTGTGCCATTGGCAATAAACCGCTGTCAACGCGATCCACGCGGTGGATGCATACCTGCTTCATAGGTCTTTTCTGCGAACTGCTAAGCGCCGAACGTCGTCTGTTCTCTTCCACCAGCGCCTTTGCCTTGCGTAACATTTGCATGAATTCGTGATGCGAAACCCCCGGGTAGCCATCGACCGTCATTCCATGCTTTCCATCTTCATCTCCTTTTCCTTCTCTTTTCATCGGCACTACAGCTGCCCTCGCATTGTCTGCAGTCCCTGACGGATTGGATGCCGCAGCGACGACGTCTGCTGCTTTCGGCCTCTGCACACCTGTTACATTCGAAGAAACATGCAGTGTTTCCCATTTGTATCCAGACGGCTTGAGCAGAAAACCTCCATCCTTCGATGCAGTGTTCCCACGAGGCGTCATCGCCTTTCTCCTGGACGTGTCCAACAACTTTGCTTCGTTTTGAACGTCCATCCCATTTGCAACATGCGTGTTTCCCGTTTCTACTCTTTCATCCCTATCTTTCTGTGAACTCGGTGTCGGCGACGACGACAATGGGGATGGATGGGATTTGTCGCATAATCGGGTTTCTAACTCGTGCGACAGAATGCGAGACAGTTCTCGATTGATTTGGTTATCGCTCGATTCGGCAGACTTTGCTTTCGCAGGAGACCTCTTCATGTCTGATGCCCCTGTCCCTGCTCCTGCTCCTGGATCTGGATGCAGAACATGGATCAACGAGTCCAAAAGATGCCGTTGCTGCTCTTTCTCATGCATCATTTGCCTTGTCTTTTCATTGAACTGAACCGTCAGCTTTCGTGTGGATTTTGACAACTCCTCGCGACTCCTTTCAAGATCGCGGATCTGCTGTCGGAACACCTCATTCATCCCCCTTCCCCCCGATGTTTTTGTGGTGGTGATGGTTATTCTTGCTGTTCCTACAAATACTGCAATCCTTAACACCTGTACCAAAACAAGTCAACGTCCCACCTGACCCGTCGATTTTTGCTGCACCTTGCGAGAATGAGACAGCATCAACTGAGTCCTTTATTTAAAAAAACAGTCTCCTGTTATTATTATTATCTTTTGACCGCTGCGGCTTACTTCTTGTTTTCATTTTAACGCCAACTCATCTTATGCCTACGCACGCGCAGACGTAATCCTCCTCACGAGCCCTCTGTCGCTGGGAAAGACGGCAACTTGGACTCTCCACTTCTTCGTGGCTGAAGAATCATCAATTTCAAAGGCTTCTTCTAGACGGAGTTCGACGAGTTCTGGAAGAATGTCCAACGTATGCATGCTCCCATCGGACGCTTGCTTGTTCTGTTCATTATGTTCGTGAGCAATATGTGATGGACTTCGCCCATGTCTTTTCTGGCAACGGCATCTGGAGGTCTGGGAAAATGGCAAGATGTGTTGCTGCTGCACGAATTGCCTGATTTTTCGGAACTGGCAAATTCGCGAGAAGTCATATGTGTTTCCGACTGGTGCGTTTTGTTCGGTTTCGTGCTGGTGAGTCTGGCCAAATCCGACAAGAATGGTGGTGGGACGACAAAGCAAAAGTGAAGCTTGCATGTTCACAGAAAAGGTTTATCGGCAGAAAACCGAAGTGGGACTGGAAGTTGAAGGCTTGGAAGCTTTTTCGTTTTTATATTCTTTGGTCTGTGGAGCGGGGCCGAAGAGGGAGGATGTACGAGTGCTTCAAGAATGGTGGGCAGCAGCACAAATGGAGCCTGGACAGACGATCTCATCAAGCTCGGGATTTCCAGTAGGGACAAGCGGTTGGACTTTGCTGATGTCCGCACCAGCAGCAGCGAGCTCATGGATGATCTGCAAATGAGACGCTCGAAGTTCGTGGATTGCGGACCAAACTGCCATTCCAAGAACAGTGCCACCGTGCATGTTTTTCGACTCCAGATCTACCGTATTCAGGCTGGTCAAGTACTTGACGCCTACATTATACACTGAACATGCATATATCTACGAATAGACATGATGTATATTCAGTCTTGCATCCCGTTTCCGGGAAGGGGATAGGCCCCAACACGCCTCACGGCGTTCTTCAGATAAATGCTCCGCGCTCCGTTCCCAATCTCGATCAATCGGTGAGCCACTTTCTCAGCGTGACACGTTGTTCCTGAGAAGGGTGCATTTTGAGTCTGACGGCCCTAGCAGCAGGCGCTTTCGTGTCCTCAGTTGCAGCGATTGATGCAGCTGGAGATACGAGAGGAAGAGGCGGTAGGCGTAGTGACACGTGGTCTCTTAGGAGGTCTGCGGGACCTAGGAGGCCCTGTATCGAGCGGCGTAGGCGTAGGCGAATGCGTCATCCTAGCGCACTCACGCCCATATTTGAATTAATAAAGCGGAATCAAACGAATGATAGAATAGATGGCTACGGATGCTGCGTTAAAGAGTGTCGAAAATGCGGAGCCTGTGTCACAGGCTGTGAAACAAACGTGCTAGTGTCGGCCAGCATTGACCGTGTCTGTTTATGGATACTTCCCTTCCGTATGCATGACAATGACGTGTTATTATTCAACGGTGTCCAATTGCCCACGATTTACCACCCACTGCATTGGGTTTGTGCCTGTGCTGCTGCAGACGCCAGCTCCAGAGAGATCCACAGCTCCTGTGGCAACAAGATGCCTTGCGATATCCGTCCGAGCAAGGAAACATGCACACGTAAATGCCTCATTCAGCGCAGCGGAGTCACTGTCGAACATCTCTGCGTCGTACCACTTCATGAATGGCGACTGCTGCTGCTGCTGACGAGGTTGGCAATCATAATCATCATCATCAGGCACACACGGCGTGAACACGGGTTCCAAATCCGAAAAGTCCCCGGAGAGCAGTTGTTCAACAACACGATCGAAATGCTCCACAGCGTGCGCAAGTAGCGCGTGGTATTAACGGGGTAGGTGACATGGAGGAGGCCCTCAGAGTTTCAGACAGTGCATCACGTGGGTCTCTGTCGGGAGTCCTTTTTGAGATGCTGCCGACATCTTCGAATGACCGTGACACTTTTGTTCCGCATTTTACTTTTGGTGTTTTTGTCCTCAACGATCCGGTGAGAAATACGGACCCGAAGACCGGAGGCTTCACGCACTTTTGACGCGTTCTGATGGAGATGCAACCCTTTTTTCTTTCGCTTCGTGTTTTCCTGGCAACTTCTTCTTCTTCTTCTTCCCGTTTCGTGGATCGGAAATGGCGGAATATAGGAAGAAACAAAAAGCACCGGCACCGTCTTTGACTGCTTCCGTATCGACGACGAGCACTCTCAAAGATCTTGGGATCTGCAACTGCAAATCGGGATGTGAAACCTTCAGGTGCTCGTGCAAAAAAGGAGGTAGATTTTGCGACCCTACGCGCTGCGGATGCTGCAATGCGCAAAGTGCAGTCTGCAAAAACTTGGATCCTTCAGAAGAGTTTGTGAACTTGTCTCTCGAGGAAGGGGGATCTACCGTGCCACCGGTTTTCGGAGGTGACGCGACAGACGTGGAGATTTCTCGGCTCGATTCAACAGAGGGTCTGTTTGTCTATTCTTGGAACATTCAGTCGTTTGGTGGACGTATCGTCGGTCAGAATGGAGATCTCTTGCAGCGGTTCCAGCACCAACGAAACACGGTGGTCCGCACGATCCTGCATCAAAAGAATCTCGATGTGATCTTCATTATCGAGGTGATGAATGTCGATGCGGTCAAACAAGTGCATGAAATGCTGAATGCTGCAATCGACAAGAGACACGCTGCGACGTGTGTGCTAGCGAAAAGTGGAAATCCGTCCACCGCAAAGTCTTGCGACTGCGAGAGCAGCAAATTTGACTCCTGTTGCGTTCCCGTTGGAACTGGGTACAATATTTCCACTCAGGATCGCACGCATCCCGAGTTCCTCGGCGTCCTGGTGCGACGCAAGTTTTCGGATCCGCGATTTTCGTTTTATGATAATGATACAAGAGGGCTGCTGGAGGTTGCAAAAGAGTACTATGGACCTAGTGTGTCTGGGCGTGTTTGGAAGCGCCTCCCCGTACTGCTCAAGCCCATTCGAGTCGTGGAAAAATCTCAGAAGACAAGCGGTACCAAAGAATCCACATTGAGGCTCGCTTGTTTTCATTTATGTTCTGACTCCTCGCATAACATGTTGCAGCTGAATGGAGAGCACCGGGAGCTTCCTGATCTATGGAAATGGATGGCAGCCTCTACGGAGGATGCGTCTGCATCGGCGGATGCACAACCGACCATTTATCCAATTTTGATTGGAGACATGAACCGCAATCCATCCGCCCGCTCTTACGAGCAACTGCGTCGAGTGGCAAGTTGCGCAATTTTCGAAGCAACCAACATGGGCGAGACGCCCCAAACGTACGATCATGTTTGGGTTTGCAAGTCATGGTTTTCTGCAGCTTGTTTCCGAGCGGGGGTGATTCGATCGTATCCATTCGAAGATATTTCCACGACGTACGCTCCAGAAATCAGCTCGGAAGACTCCACAGTGAGTTCTGCAGCACATCTGCAGCGCGTGCCATTCCGCGAGTATACCCTCGAGGAATTGAAAAAGTATTTTGACCATTATTTGATCTGGACTGCTATTCAGCCTCCGTTTCCCTGAGTGTCGACTAAAAACTCGGTAATACCAAGTATATTTTCCCTCTTTCTTTTCCTGGCTTTTTTCAATCCCGTACATGAGCTTGCGGAAACACCGGCGGATGGTGGAGTCCCAGCTCGCTGTGGCTTCTGATGTTGGTTTTGCTTCCCTTGGAGGGTGAGGTGCGAGACTTTGCATTATGAGAAAGATACTTGTTCAGAATGCCATTTGCTTTCCCCAACAGCACTCCAGGCGATCCTGTCGCGGACGATGCAGTGTACAGCGAGTGGAACAATGCTGTTGGTGGTTTCCTCACTCCCGCCGCTGCAGAAAATGGCGAATGCACGGGTGCTGGGTATGTTGTCTGATCCGCTCGGTCTGCAACGATTGTACTCTTGTCGGCACCACGAAGAAACCCTTCCAGAAACGAGCTTTCGTCGAACGAAGCACTCAGCAGCAATCGCGACGTTGCGTCGAGATCGACAGTCGTTCCGCAAAGCGAGTGGGTGTTCGGTGCTTGCTCACTCATAAAACCATCTCTTACTGTATCTAAAGCAAGCAAACTCTCAAGAACTTGCGCAGGGGTCTTGGTTTGTAACAGAATCGGGCGGTCTCCATTCCCGCGGTCGTGCATGGTCTCGGTTTGTGGTGGCCAGAGGGAGATTCCCGGTTCTGCAGTTTTCTGTTCGAGGACGCTCGCTCGTTCTTTCCATTCATGAACATGTAGCATCAGCTTCTTATTCTCGGCCTTCAAAGCCCTGAGTTCACCGTCTCTTTTTTGCACGCTCTTTTGCAGTTGTGACTGTATTTCAGTCATGGACTGCAGCTCCTCTTCGTGCGCAGTCCGCATCTGATTCATTTGCTCCAGAAGAGAAGTGCACATTTGACGATACGACTCGTTGAGTTTCTGAAGCTCAGTCTCGTTTTTTCGGGCTAATTCAGTCTCTTTCCGGTACTCTTCCAACTGGTCCATCATCTGCATGGACTTCGACAGCACAATTTCTTTGAGTGCGTCATTCCGTTCTTTAATCTCCTCGAACTCCACACGCTCATGGTTCGCAGCCAGCATCTCGGCCGATTTTTCTCGATCTCGTATCCAAGAAAATGTAACAAAATAAACACGGTATGCACAGAAATGAGCAAACAGAAACAATAAATATACAAGGAAAACAGTCCAGATTAATTACACTCTTGTCTGCAGTACTTAATCGAAAACAATTAAAAATGCAACTGGCGTAGGGAATGTCCGCCGTCATAATCGAAGGACATGGTGGGATTCTCTGTCTTGTGGAAGTTCACATTCCACAAAACATGTCTTTTCGGATTTGCCTTTCATCGGATTTCTCTCGTGTTTTCTTATTCACTTATCCGTTTCATTTACCCATTTCTTCCTCTTTAAAAACAAACAACAACAACACCACCACCACCGACAACAACAACTACAGCAGCAATACACAGAGGTAGTAGTTAAGAGAATCGGTCTGTATGAAGTTCAATCCGTTTCAGAACAGCAATAGCAACAGCAGCGGCAGTGCTACCAGTGCGCCGTCCAAAGAACCGACGTCCAATGGTAATCCGCCACCTTCTGCGCTGTCTCCTGAGGATCGCCGATCGGCAAATTCATCTTCGTTTTCTCGCACTCCGTCTAAGCCATCCCAGTCTTCTGCCATTAGTTCTTCTCCGTCCGTCCCGATGAACCTGCATCAAAAGGCAAGTCCGGCTCCTGAGACCGCGGCCAAGCGACCGCTTGTTCCAAAAATCCGAAGTCGAGCACAGAGACATTGGGATGTTTTGCGAGTTGCGGTGAAGACAGGAGCGTTTTCAAGTCTCGGCTGGAAGTTTGCTCTTCATTCCACCCTTGGAGAAAACGCAATGGAGATCAAGGAGAATTTCTCATCAAGTATCGGAATTGGTTTTTTGAACGCGCTGCCTGCGGATGGGGGTGTAGCGGCAAGAAGGAGCGATAAGAAGAAAAAATACTCGCGTTCCGGTGAGCAGGCTGTGGCGCTGGAGAAGTCGTTGGCGCAGATTGATGAGGACGAAGCACAGATCGGCGTTGGCGAAGACGGAGATGAGATTTTGTCGGTCACCGCAAGTTCGGCTACTGCTGCGCAGTCAGCGAAGCCAATGGTATCCGAGTCCAAAGATGATTTTTCAAAGGGATCAGAAGGAGCTTCGCAGCTGCCTCCGGATGTCGAAGAGTCTGTAATGCCGCTTTCGCAGCTGCTGGGAGGCGCAATGCAGCTGATCCAAGAGCCGACAACAGAGAAGCGGCTTAGTGCAGAAGACGTTGAAGTGTACACTCGCGTTCTTGCAGCCTTGCTGTTTCGACCGCACCGGTACTTTCCGAATGCACTGATCCGATTGTACTTTCCGCATCTTTCACAAAAAATCACAAAGATTGTGCGATCGGGCAATCACGAGATGGATGTTTCCTTGCTTCAAAATGCATTTGATGTGAATGGAACAAACAATTTGGGGCTGATGTCCAACGTGAGAAAGCGCTATTCGCAGCTCTATCTCAACAAATCGAGAAACTCGGAAAAGAAGCTGAAAATGAGCATGAATCTTGCCAAGGATGCCGAAGCTGGGATGCTGAGAGCGACGCTGTTCCGCGTTCGAAGATTACGAGCACTTGCAAAATCCGATCCGTTGGTCAACAGTCTGTGGAATGACAATCTGGATGAGGCCGAACTTCTCATGTTTTCAGAAAAGAACGTGGACAAGCTGAAGCGGGTGAAGAACCAAGTGAAGAAGGTTCCGCAGCATCTGCTAGAATTAATTCGGCTGAAGAAAAAATCAGGCGCCATTGGGCATGTTGCCGTGCAGATTCTCGAGTGCAGGAACTTGTACCCCAAGGATTGGTCCGGTGCTTCTGATGATGCGTTTGTGAATATTTGCTACAATAACGCAAACTACCACAAGACGAGTGTGGTTCACAAGTCACTGAATCCAAAGTGGGAAAACGAAATATTTTCGTTTGACGTGACGTCGAAAGACCCCTCCAATGCGGTATTCTTGCAGGTCTGGGACAAGGACACGTTTGCGTTTCGCAACGATTTCCTTGGGCAATTGACAATTCAAGTCTCCGGGCTGGTTCCAGGTCAGCCTTTGGACAAGTGGTTCATGTTGCAGAAGAGGTCCACAAAGTCCAGAATCTCGGGAGAAATCCATCTGCTGGTGTTATACGAGGAGTTTGCGGATGAGAACCAGGCAGCAGGCGGTGAAATCCATCGGGGCGACGGCGACCAAACGGAATCAAGTCCGTTATCGGACTCGTTCTGGACTCGCAACGAACCTTACGATGACGAGATCATTAATGAAATGGTACGTGCATTGATTAAGAAGATTGTGCTCAGAGTGGCGTCTTCTGGATCGTTTCCTCCTGAGGTTCTCCCTGCCCTCGCGTATCGCGTGCTCTTGAATGTTGCACTTTTCTATGGCATTGATCCTTTGAGGATGCAATGCCTCCTCTGTCAATCGTTTGCTCAGATTTGGGGGTGTCGCGAGTATGAAGAAATCAACAGCATGCCTACTCCCTTCCAGGCATTCCGCAAAGTGTTTGGCACTGTTTTAGACGACGATCAGGAGCACAACAAGTATTTTCGAACGATATTTGACAAGGGTGATGAAACGCAAACGCCTGTGCTCATTCTTCGTGTTAGCGCTGTGGGGGAAATTTGCGAACTCGGGTTGGACTTCCTCCGCCAGTTTGATCGAGTGTTTGCGGAAGACGGCAAGGGCTTCGGAATGGCGATTGCGTTTGCGAAGCTCATGTCCACGTATCCCTTGGTTCTGCACTTGGAGCCGTCCTATGGAAATTTGCCCGAGTTCATCGAATCTGTCGTGCAATTCAAAGCAGACAAGAACATCAAACATTGGAAAAACAGCTTTGAGACCATGTGGGAGACGAGAACTGCGGAGACGAAGAAGAAACTTGCCGAACGGCTGCTACAGACGCAAGACGATTTCGACAGGGACCAAAAGCAAATACGAAATTCAGCGAACGGCAGAATCGGCTCCAAGGATGTTGCGGAAGATCGAGGAAATGGTCCAAAGTCTCAAAATCACATTTCTCTGTCCATGTTTACAAAATCTGCCCCCGCTGCGAAATCGCAGGTTGCGGTGGCCAATCTTCCAACGAAAGAACAGGAAATGGTGGAAGAGATTCTATTTTACATCTCAAAAATGACGGAGGATTTTGACGCATTTTATGACGAGTTTGCTTCCTTTATTCCTGCTTGGACATCTTTCTTTGACATTCTCGCTAGGCTGTACTTCACACATGTGCGGACCTTGGTGGATGAGTATTTTAAAGAGCGCGCTCGTATCGGGACCCAGCAGCAGCACGCGATTCAAATCATACCTGGTCTGCGGTTCATGCAAGATCGATTTTCCTTTGCACTGGCTGGCACGGATGCGGATTATGATATTGACAGTCATTTTGCGATTGACATTGACGAATTCGTGCGCAATTTGGAGGAGCAGATTCTGCGTCTTGTGGAAGCACTGCTGATGGCTGATCAATTTGTCCCGCTTTCCAAGGACACGAACATTTCGACGTCCGTCATCGACTTTTTCTCCTTGCTGTATCAGACTTTTGCCGCCTTTTCGAAGTTGGTGCCGCCGCCATTGGCAACGATCGATCCTTCTGTGGAATCCGCGTCGTTCGATGCCGGTGACGAGGTGGAAATTTCGCAGAAATCACCGGGGACTGACGCCACCGATGTTGGTCTCCGTGGGATATGGCACTGCAAATTTGCGTCGATTATGGCTGGCGGTGCGAAGACATATGTAGAAAAATTACTCAACATCGCCCTTGTGCCCATCAAACTGGCACATGTGAGGGAGACTGGCAAGACTGCTTCCCAGTCGGCATCTGCAGCATTTTCAGGAAAGCCTGTTCGCTTGTCAGACGACAAACTGTTCTACATCATGAACAACATGATGCGAGTTGTTACAAATTTGGAAGAATTTCTCTCGAGTGATGCGATGATCTCCATGCCGTTGCAGGTCGTCAAAAGCTATGATCCGATTCGACCTGCGGTTCGGTCGTCGTTCGATTTGCTGACGATGGAAATTTCGAATATGATTCACGACGTCTACGCATTTGGACAGCTTGCAAAGGCAGTGCGTGTCAAATTCACTGCCGAAATGTCCAAGAGTAATTTCTTCACGCGCATGTTTTCTGCCAGAAAGCCCCCGCAAACGACGGCTGCCATTGATGTGGAGGCGTCTAGGGAAGACATTGACGCCCTTATGACGCGTCTTGATATGGATTTGCAACCGGCATACAGCATCCTGGACATCAAGTCGTTCCGCCGACTGCTCGGTTGCGTTTACGAGCACGCAGTGATGCGCTCGTTGCGCGAGATTTGTGTGACATTTCCCCAGTCTGCAATGTCTGAGATGGTGATTGACCACGTCCAGTCTCTTGTTCCGATCTTCCACGACTACTTTGTTTCTCCTCCTGCCGAGGGCGCAGAAATCGACAAGGATGCAGGCGGTCTGTCGCAACGGGAGTTTGACGAGGGAATCCGAAGAATGTACAAGCTGTACAACTCGTCTCCCATCAAGTCTGCCATCTTGTTTACGGTTGCCGAGCAGATCGTCGAAGATACAAAGAAGCGCGGGCAGTTCAATCCTGACGAAGACCAGGAAATTGCCTTTGCTCTCTTACTTGCCCGTGCTCAGCTTCACAAGGACAAGGAAGCCAAAAAATGCATTCAGCAACTTACACGTCAACTCCCAGGCGACTTTATTCTCCAAGTTGAGATTCGCTGGATCCGACCCGCCTTTGTCCTCCTTGCCAAGTGATCTCTTCACTCTTTGGTCTCCAAACTCGTCCCTTTTGCGTACCGAAAACGCGGGTACCTCAATCATCTATCGTAAATACAAACATTGCGAGAGCACCACTCCCAAAGCCCCGAGCCAATCAATTCCCCCCATCTCTCTGATTTGCCCTTCCGTTTTCCTTTTCGTTTTAGCGCATCTTTGGAGGATGTCACCATCATAGCACAACAACTTTTTTCTGTATTTATTGTTATTATAGTTGTTGTTTTGATATTGTTATTGCTTATTTGTTTGCATCGTATCGTATCGTATCGTATCGTATCATTTGGGATTTTTTGCAAAATAGCTTCCTCGTTTTCCGCTCCTTGACTGTTCTTGACTTTTTTATTTATCACATCCATCATTAATATTGGTTTTTATTATCTTTAGAGTTGTCGGCACGGCCTCCTGCATTTCTCTGCTTTTCTGTAATATTTGATGTCATTTACGAGTTCTACGAGCCCTGGAAAGATGCATACGGCTCGACGTGTGTTTCCGCAAGCTGGTGCGTCGCATCTGACTGCGGCAATGTCGGTTCGTCCCGAGGTTCCAGAGCCCGCAGATCATCCAGCGTCTGCGTCGCGGCGTCGAGCAGTCCCTTCTCCCGAGCGATCCGGCGCATCCTCGCTCGCAGAGATTCTTTCGCAGCAACCAAACTTGAATATTCGACAGTTCCGACACTCACTTTCCGTTGCAGACTCGGATCGAGATGGGTCGCTTTCACGGACGGATTTCCACAGAGTCCTTCTGGACCTTGGCATCGACTGCTTTGCAAGAGAATCGCTTGCTGCCTCTACTCCCGAGCTTATTGCAATTGCGCCATTGCTTGAACGAATCGAGGGCATTCGATCCGTGTGCTTCAACAACACCTCGCCCTCTTCTGGAAATCCAGACTTTGCAATGCAGTCGACATTCAGCAGTATTGATAACATTGGAAATCATGGACGACCGACTTCACCGCAGCGCCTCCTTGCATCCTCTTCCTCTTCCTCATCTTCTTCTGCTGCTGCTGTTACTCCTCTTTCATCGGCCTCACCAAAATCGATGTCGTCGGCAGCATTGTCACCTTCGGCAAATGCATCATCCCCCACGAACGGGGACTATCCGCTGCACACGCGTCCTGGTTCACCAACGCGGGCCTTGGCAATGTCGAACAATGCGAAGGCTGTGCTGAATTACCATGCACCGGATGGACAATCCGAACCAATTTCAACGATCACGTCGAAGCGAAACTCTGCGGATGTGCCGTGGTCTCACAAGTTCGCCACAGCACAGAGAATCATGATTGAGCAGGGATCTCTTGGGTCTCGATCTCTTCACAACAATGCAACTCTTTCTGCCGCTTCTCCTATTGCACACGACACGATCCCCAATGCAGCATCAATCCCCGTTAGAAACCAACAGGGCAACGCCTCCTCAGTACCACTGCCAGGTCCGTCGCAAGCCAGACCAGCACCAGCAATCCGGCATACAGCCAGGAACACAATTTGGTGACCGGTGGTTCCGCCGTAATTGCAGTATAGCATTTCCCACTTGTTGTATTGTGTGTGTGTGTGTGTGTGTGAGTGTGTGTGTGTGTATGTGTGTGTGCGCTGCCGAAATAGTGTTTTCCCGTAAGTATTGTGTTCTTTGCTGTCCTGTGCATTCTTCCTCCATTGCCTGTTTTTATGTCCATCTGTCTCTCTTTCTGTGTGATGTCTTTGTGTGTGCATGCGTGTCTTTTTTATAATTTTTTTTTTTTTGTCTTTGTTCGTCTCTTAATTGAATTGACTGTTTTTTTCTCTCTCATTTTTGTTTTTGCTGTTGGTTTTTTTGGGCATTTTTGTTTCTTACACCCATCTCACCTTGCTGCCTACTCTGCAGTACAGATTACAGAGCCCTCAAAAAAAAATCCAAGGGATGGTGAAGATGCGATGCAAGATTTGAGGAAAATGGTGCACATAAATGATGACTGGAAAAATGACTATACTTTCTTGAGGAAAGGCCGTTCAAAAGTCAGCAGGACTGCTCAAACGAAACTGAAGCACAAAAAGCACGAGACAGTGACCGAGTTCTCTTACTCACTGAAGCGCTCCGTCATGGCGAGGATTGTGTCAAGACGAGCAGCTTGCGCCTCTTGCATTGTCTTGCCCTGGTCCGGTGAAGGTACTGCCTTACGAAGATTGGGCGAAAGCTTGAATGAGTACACGGTGCCCTTGTCATCTCCAACAAGAATGACGGGATGCGTGGGATTGAACGACACATGGGTCAGTTTCGACTTCTTGACGATTTGCTGTTCACACATTGGCTCATGTTTGTTTTGTGCAAGATCAAAGACGAATACTTTCCCGTCATCAGTGACGGCGGCGAAGACAGTCGATGAGTACGGCGACCAGGCAACGTCCCCAACAGCGTTTCCAAGATCAAACGACATGATAGGAGTCCTGCAATTGTGATCCCACAGTTTGACGCTCCAGTCGGCGGAACAAGACAGGAATACTCCAGGATGGCATGGATTCCATCGCACGGCATAAACTGCCATGTGGTGGCCTTCGTACGTTTCGAGGTACTGCGAGTTGTATGCTTTCGAGCATTTGTGAATACGTCCTTCTTCTGTTCCGACGAGGAACAGATGCGAGGATATCTTGTTAAAGTCAAAGCACGACCCTCCAGCAAGACCCGCAAGAGATGCATCTCCGTTTTCTGCACTCGAGCTAGCAGCGCCGCTGGAATTCACATTTGCAGAGGCTCCGGCATTGCTGCTGGGAGCTGCTCCAGCATTCGAACCCGCACCGCTGCTGAGCAACTTCAGTTCCATAACATTCGAATACTGAAGCTCGTTCTTCGAGAGCGTCCAGTTCGTCACACGTCCATCCGACGAAACGGAGAAGAAATTGAGGTTCTTTGCAAAGTCCTCGCCCTGCCAATGCACCTGCCAAACGGGGTCCGTGTGTTTGCCAGATTTGATGGTTGAAGCAAAGATTGGTCGGTTCGTCTTTGCACGCACATCAAAGATGAGAACTGTCCCATCGTAGCAGCCAACTGCCAGCAGCGACGAGTGCTGAGGATGGAAGTCCAGCGACATGATTCCAGATTCCGTGGTAAACGTGTATTCCGGATTGGAAGGATTCTTGAGCGAATAGCAGCACACTACGCCTTGAGTCGACTGTTTGGAGAAGTCATAGGAACCATGGCCCACTGCAAACATGTCCACAAACTCCGGGTTCCACGTGAGCGCAGTAACGCACTTCTTGCGGCCTCGCTCCGACTTGAAGTGCCAAAGAGGCAGAAGCGTTCCCTCTTCTCGGAACCTGTCGGAATCGTCTTCCCAGTACGCGAAGTCAAGCGAAACATCATCGAAGGTGTTTTGATTCACCATTCGCTCTGCAAAACGCAGAACGCGAGCCATTGCAGAGGAATGCACGACGTCCTCCGGTCTGCTCGAGCCCGAAGTGCCCGAGACACCTGAGCCAGCATCTCCCGCGTCTCCGCCCTTTCCTTTTCCCTTTTCTGCACCGCTGAACTTGCTTCCCTTCGCGGCGGCCGCGGACTTCTCCTTCTGCCGTTGCTGTTCTTCCAAATCGCGCATGAATGCATCAAAGATGATTGAAGCCGACGCGGTATCCGCAAGCGTCGCAACTGCTGGCGGCTCCGTCTCGACGGCTCTGTCTCTCTTTGGATTATTGAACGTCTGCGATGCGCGATCCGAAAAATTGAACTGGTTTCGCAAGCCCTTTGTGCCTCCAGGTTGTCCGCCTTCCTCTCCGGACACGCTATCGCCAGAAGGACCGCCATCTGCATCCATATCCGCAGACGCTGAAATTCCATGCGACGCCATTACGGAATGCTGCTCTGCTGCAGCAGCTTGCTGACGAAGCAGCGCGTCTCGGATGGCGAGCTGCTCTCTGCCTTCCGCTGAGTTTTTGTGGACGAGCAGCGGATCGAGAATGACATGGAACTCTGTTTGCTCTACGCTGGCCTCCATCTTGTATTGGCGCTCCTTATGGGAAAAGCGAACAATGTTTCGAGGCGCATTTGGATTCTCGGCGCGCAAGATCTTTGTGATTTCCTTTCCCAGCTCATTCTCTTCAAGCTTGAGCTGTGTAGAGGGCACTATCCGCACTCGCTCGGGTTCAAGATCAGACTTTGACGAAGCTGATTTCTGAGGAGTCGCACTCTCCACGAGACTCTGCTTCCGAACAGCAGGCGATGCATGAGAACCCGGCTTCTTCAGGGACGATGGCGGCACCGGAACCTGTTTCGAAGGTGGCATTTTTTTCCCCTTCTCTCCCCCCAATAAAAAGAAAGAAAAACAACAATATCCAAACCAATAATATAAAAAAACAAGAAGAAAAAGAAATCAAAGAAGTGGGAAAAACATATAATCAACAAGAAGGATCATTATAAAAAGGGGGAAAAGAAAAATGAAAGGACTCTGAGACGGGTTAGAGAAGAGGCCTTTTTGGACTTTGGCGGTTGTTGCCTTGCAGCACCTGGTTAGACTGACACTGGCTTTTTTTGTTTTCTCTGACACCCAGAACTCATGCAAACTCAAATGCAGATCCTAAAACCCCCCTTTTTTTTCTTTCTTGCCAAAGGTGCTTTTTTGCTTTAGAGAATCAATATCGGAAAACAAAACGAAGTCTCCACGAAATTTCATCCATTCGTCCATTCGTCCATTTCATGAACGCCACACTGCAGGGGCACTGACCATGAGTAACAGTAACAGTAATAGCAGTAGTGGTGGTGGTAGTAGTATTATTCCAGCAGTGAGGCTGAACTCGAGTCTGCCGTCATTCCGCATCGCCTCGCAAACTGTGTCCTTGGATGCTGTGGTTCCGAGCGCTGAGAAGGACGCCATTTCGGTGGATGGCATTATGAACGAGCTGCACAGGACCGCGAGTTTGGTGCCAACCGCAGATATCCGGATTGCTCTCATGTCGTTTTGCGCCGCCAGGTATCAAATGGTGATCGACGTTGATGGGGTTGTCCGTTTCTTCCATTCTTCCCACGGCCGGCCCTCTCCGCATACCGCACACACACATCACGATGAGCTGGGCATACCCGGAAGTTCGTCACAGCGAACCCATTTTTCGCTGCCGAGCATTTCTCCTGCGCATTACCTCGCGGATGCCGGTGTTGAGACTGGTGTGGAAGCTGCTACAAGGTGTGATTCGCTGTTTTCCAGCGCAGTATCGTACGAGTTCCAGCCAAGGCCATCGCGCAGGGATCAAACGAGAGCAATGCGCATCGAGGGCGCGCCGTGCGATCCATGGATATCCGTGTTTGTGAAGGATCATGTCGTTGCGTTCGTTGGAGACAACGATGCATGGCATGTTGCAAGGATTCGTCTTGGTGCAAAATTCGATTATCGGGAGTTCCCATGGATGGGTATGAAGGGCAGATTCCGAAGTGCGGTTAGTTTCGGACGAAGTAGCCATGCAGTCTGTTCGTACGACTCGCCGGAAGGCTTTGGGTTCGTCCATGTGTGTACCAATCTCGAGAACCCTGTTTTGCGAAAATTTCAAACTCTTAGAATGGGACCGATTTTGTCGATGATCCCGCTTCTGCACCAAAGAAAACGTTTCGTTGTTGCTCTCCATCCGAGTGCAGTTGTATTGTACGGTCTTTCAAAGAAGAAGATTTCTCAAGTTGCGGATTGCCCGGTATCCTCTCGAGCGAAGGCTCTCATCAGTTTAGAGAATATTTTTGAAAACTCATTTGGTGTTTTGTCGGACGACGGGGCACTCTCCGTTGTTGATGTTCATTTTATGGAGAACCCCCTTATGCGTATTTCAGACCGCTCTCTGTTTCCAGAGGGCGATGTTTTTTTCCCTCGAGGCATTGCGGAGATCGTGCCCATTAATGATGCCTTCAAATTTGCTTGCCGTCCGCGGTTCTCTTCTGATATTTTGCTGTTCGACGGAAGCTGCGGCTTTATGGGAGTTATACAGCATTCGGTCAAGCTAAACTTTCCTGGCGAGTTCGATGGTTATTCTCTGCTTTCAGTCCGCGGCACACATATTTTTGTGTTGGATGCTGAAGGGAAATACGCAGAACTCTTTGATGCGGGTCTCTTTGATTCTCGTGCGAGCACACTCATTCCCAGCTGTCGGTTTGTTGTTGTTTCTCCAGCATGCATAATTCGCGCTCTGGGGTTGTCTGCCAGTGCGGACTTTGTATCCATTTCAATCACTGCCTCGATTGATGAAGAGTTGTTTTGCTCATTTGTTGAACTCTGGAAACTCGACGGTTTCGTTCCCGCTTCTTCCTCGGTGCCTCTGGTGAGAGAAAATGCCGTTGCGCGGATGTTGTCCGATCCGAGATCCATCAAAAGTCTGAATGGCGATGAAGAGAGGCTTGCAAGGAAAAGAAGGGTTTCCGCCGTTTCTGAGGCTATGGAGACGCATCCCTCAGCGAAAATTCCACGTTCAGCGCAAGAAGACGCCCCTCGTGCTGAATTCTCGGAATTAGATGGTGATCACACGGGTTTCCGTTCTGCAACACGTCTTCCATCTCCGGAACGTCGCAGCTCTTCGGAAAGCGGCATGGAGACTGAGGATGCTGAAGTGCAGGGGATTGCCGATTATGATGATGTTGCTGTCGACGTTGATGTGATGAGTACTTTGCGGTCCTGCGGGTTGCAGCCAGCCCAACCCAGCCAAAGTCTGTATTCTGTGGAAGTTGGCGAGGCTTTGCGCTTTGTGCTTCAGGAAGGGAACGCCGCTGAATTAGTTCCGCGGCGCATTTTGGTTCCTTCCTGGACCGCTGCTGATGATATTCCGATCATCATCGTTTGTGCGGGATATTCAATTTTTTTTTGGCTCGTGCTCCTTTTCAGAGGATGGCGGTTTGCATTTTAGGCCCTTGGAACTGCTGGAGGACGTTCGATCAGATGGTGACTGGCTTACTGATTGTTTTCACAAAAGCGATGACGGTTCTCCGTGTTTTCTCTACGTTTCAGATGAGCGGGAACTTCGATATTTTCATCTGGCAACACGTAGTCGAGATTCCGTTTTCCGGCATGATTCCTCCCGAACATCCCTCGCCTCTCATGTTGTCTCCATATCCGACCCCGCACCCATGATCTTTACTGCTTTTCAGTGTGTGGTGCGTTTGATGACCCTCTCAGGGGATCCCGGGGGCTTCCGCAATGAAGTGCAATTGCCCTATAGTGTGACTGCTCTTGCTGTTGTTCCTGGGGCGCAGTGTCTTCTTGCTGGGGATGTCCGTGGCCAGATCACGTGCATTTCGTACGCTTCTGTCCTTAGTGGTGATGCAGCGTCTTGGACTTGCCCGGCTTCTCCAATTCCTGATCATCAATTGCATGTGCTGGACCTTTCCACCACGCATGCGTTCGTAAATCGGCCTGTTGTGCAGATTGCTCAAGTACTGGTATCCCCGGGCTCGGAGTATTTTGTTGCACTGTATCGCGACGGATACGTCATCGGTCGCATCGGCTGCGATGGAATGCTTGACCTTCTTGGGTCTCGATCCACAAACGAACAAGTATTTTGCTGTTTTGCTGCCTGTTCGAACAACATTGTTCATCTGGTTGTTGTGCTGCCGAATTGGACGGTTCAGCTGTTCGCGCTGACAGACTTTTCCGACAGGTCCCTCCCGCTGGTGGAAATCTGCTTTTCAAATGTCGCCCTTCTTGACGAAAACGTATGTGCATGTACGGCCCTCCCAACCATGCCCTGCGTGGTCCTTTTAGCGACTTCCAAGAACCGGTGTATTCCTCTGTATTTCCGAGATTCTTCCACTGTCTCATTTCGGCAATTATCACCCTTTGCGTCTGCATCGTCTTCACCTTAATTTATATCTTTCATCTAAATTGTAAAATGTGATTTTCTTTCTTCCGATAATGTTCCATCGTGTGCGAAACAAATATCAATGTCTCTCTCTCTCTCCCTTCTGTACTCGCAGTGCTTCACGGTGAGCAGCATGTCCAGGCTTGTCAAAGAACACATTCTTGAAGACAAAACCAAAAAATAAATTATTATTATTATTGTTAATAATAATAATAATAATAATTAATAATCAATAAAACAAAACAAAATATATTAAAAGACAAGAGGTCTTTGGATCTTTGGTGAACAACCACCGACAGATACGGGTGTCGCTGCGCTGTCGTGAATGGTGGCTCTGTGTGTGTACTAAGTTTACTCTTCTTCTGGAAAGCGCCCTTACACCTGCGGAAACAGCTTCAGATCCTCAAAGTACTTGATGCTTTCCACGAGCAAGTCCTTGGTGATTTTCGGGACCTCGTAGGAAAATCCTGTCGACTCGATTGCCGAACCGTCAACAGACAATGGATTATTGTAGAGCAGTTCCTTGTCAATGAACGGGGACAGCGGGGTGTTTGCGATCGCCTTTTCTTTGCACATGTCCGACCACGGCTGCATATGTGTGTCATTGGCATCCTCGACAATAGACTGGAAATTCAGTCTGGCGAGGTTTGATTTGATCGAACCTACAAAGCCTGTCTTGATCGCAAAGATTTCCTCGATCAGCTTAGCAAGGATCTCCTGATCCGTGTCGCCCTTGTCGGCGAGGTTGTAGATTGCACCCTTCTTGGCATTCATCGCAACATGCCAGATTCCACGGGCCACATCCGCCACATGAACGGTGTTGACTCGCAGGTCCTTGGTCCACAAAAACTCCATCTTCTCGCCCATCTTCTTGTATGCAGCACCGCAAATGACTCGCGGCATGATTCCAAGAGTGTCTCCCGGTCCGTACACAACAGCCGGCCTCAGGATGACTACATCCAACGCAGTCTTTTCCAGCAAATATGTCTCACATTCGCGCTTCACACTCGCAAGCTTTGTCCACGGCTTGATCTTCCCGTCTTCCTTGGAGGCCTTCTTGTCTGCATCGTACACCTGTGCGGTCGACACCTCGACCCAGCGTTGGACATTGCGCTTTGCGGCTTCTGCAGAGCATTTTTGCACGATTCCGAGGACCTTTTCAGTGTACACGGCTTCATCAAGCCCGAACCGCGTCTCTGCAGCCAAGTTGATGACAATCGTAAACGGCTCAGCATTTGCGGCTGGCGTGAATGCACGCGTCACATGGGCGTCCTTGGTGAGATCTGCCTGCTTATATTCCACCAGCGGATTCTCAAAGAGAGTCTCGAGGTCTTTCGACAGGTACGACATCACAGGCATCGATTTGTCTGCAACGCGAATCGCAGAACACAGATCGTTCTTCACAAGATACGACACAAGGTGACGGCCAATAAAGCCACAACCACCAAGAATCAGAACACGAGGCTTACTAGTCATATCTTATCTTATCTTATCCTTTTGTTTTTCTTCCCGTGTTTTTTTTTTTGTTTGTTTGTTTGTTGTTGTTGTTGCCGTTGTTCTTCTTTCGGAGGCCGGAAAACCTTGAAGAAGATGCACGCACGAAAACACACACGGAAGAAACAGGAAAGAAAGAAGAAGAAAATATGAAAAGTAAATATATGATAAAGGTGTCGAACAGCAGAAAGCCTGATGATGACGAATAGCGGCACTCGAGAGATGGTGAAGCCAACCTGCTGGAGGAGGCTGAGAGGGCGCTTTCCTTCCCCCCCGTGAGTTGAGGCTTGAGGCTCGGGAAAAACGAGGGAATGCGCTCTTTCTCTTTCTCTGCTGCTGCTGATGCTGGCCACAATGCAGTTCATTCTTTATTCCAGTTGGATTGCAAAGTTCCGTTCGTACATGCAGCTCAAACTCGTAAGAACACACATTAGAAGAAGGATATTGCATTATTATTACTATTATTATTGTTAGAGAGAGAGAGAGAGAGAGAGAGAGAGAGAGAGAGAGAGAGAGAGAGAGAGAGAGAGAGAGAGAGAGATGATTCCTTTGCGCGGACCCATTGCGGCACTAATGTATGGATCTACATCGGTTGCCATCGTGCTGTTCAACAAGGCTGTATTGTCAAGCTTTGACGGGTCATTTCCGTTTGCACTGCCCATGTGCCAGTCGCTTGCAGGAATGCTGGTGTTTTGGATCCTTGGCTCCATGAACGTGCTGCCGATGAGTCCAATGTCGTTTGTCCAGCTAAAGAGAATGCTTGTTGTGTCTGGGATCAACTCGCTCAATGTTGCGCTGTCGTTTGTGTGCTTGCAGTACACTACGGTGCCAACGTACGGGACGCTTCGCCGTCTGGCGATTATTTGCACTCTGATTGCGAATTATTTTGTGTTTCGAAAGAATCCGTCGAGAGAGACGATTACTGCGGTCTTGGTCATGGGCACCGGTGGGATCCTGATGGGTCTCGGCGATGTCTCGTTCAGTATGATTGGCTATGTGTCCGGCATCGGATCTTCAGTGCTGCAGGCGCTGTTTCTCGTGCTCGGGAGAAAGGTTTTCGACGAAGAAAATCTCACAGCTATCGAGAGCTCCAGACTGCATTGCTGGGCTTCGTTTCCATACAATGCACTGTTCTTTATGCTTACGGACGAACCGAAAAAATTCTTCATGCGAGAAATGTGGGCCGACCAAGGATTCCTGACGTGCTTTCTGATGTCCGTTTTGCTCGGAGTTGCTCTGATATTCACCACCCAGTATTGCATCATCGTCAACTCTCCGCTTGCGGTGACCACAGTCGGCCAAATGAAGGTCGTCCTGCAAGCTGTGATGGGCATCCTTCTGTTTGGAACACGGCATCCGCCTATGAATATGCTCGGCATCGTCGTCGGGTTTTTTGGATCTGCCTATTATACAAAGATCAAGTACGATGAGGCTGTCCGATCCGGCGGCCCAATCAAGGTCTCTGCTTGACGACGCAATATTTCCGTCACCATCCATTTCCCAGGATGCATGTATGCATGTGCTACTCCGCAACCCAAAATCTCGCCATCTTTCTGTCGCTCCCACAGCTGGCTTGTTCAGAATGTATTTTTTCCCAAACACACTTTCGATTCGGCAACCGCACCAATCCAGTGAGCAGTTTACCACGGGGAGTTTGGCGAGTCTGCGCAGCAGCGATGAAAAATTTGACTCGTCATACTTGGAGTAGTGTTGGGCCTTTTATTTATTTATTACAGATGTCGTTGATACCGGCACGGACGTAAAAATGACGTAAAACTCACCCTGTTGCTGTCGACACAATAAAACTGACACAAATGGATCGGTAATCATTGTCATTCGCGTCGCATTCTACCCGAAACGGGAGGACGATATTTTCAGCTGTTGAGTCAAAAAACTGAAAACAGATGGCCAGGTTGCGGAGAAGAAGCTCTCGCATCCTTTGTTTTCTTCTTCTTCTTTTTTCACGCGATGCCAATGCACGTGACCCTCTGCCGCGCTACGCAAGACGTAGAACATTTCCGCGGAAACCGCTCTGACGCTGAGTCACGGCACGGGCGCGTCCGGCTCTTCCGCACCGGATCTCACTATCTCTTGGATGCAAGACTGATTGCGTATGGTTAGCAGTGTTCATGCAGTAATAGTAAGCAAAACAGTGTGAACTCCATTTCTACAGGCTTGAACGCCTCGTTCCAATGCTAATCAATGTTGATCAGTGCTGGCAACACTCACTTCACCTTCATGAGATTTATGCGTACAACTCCCTACAGGAGAAGCGTCGAGGAAGCTATCGCGCACTTCGCTTAAAAAAGCAAAAGCGCTCAATGTGACTGAATAGTGCTGGTTGCGACGACCCTTTGATGCAGAGCAATCTGCATTGACGAGTTGGTGCACGCCCCAAATAAAAGTAAAACATGTGGCATGGAGCGACAGCTTAGCCAATGATCAATAATGATTCATGTTTTGGCGAACGGAAGATCAGATTTACTAACATAATCAATCGAACATCTTTTTCTTTTCTTTTCTTTTTTCTGGGAAATTGTTTTCGTCCTATGCACGGTCCGCAAAGGCCACATAGGACGCAGATGAACCACTTCCAGAAATGTCCGCGGCACCAGCACGGGCAGTTTTCTTGGCCTTGCGCATTACAAAAACGACGGCACCACCAACAGCAAGTACAAAGACAACAACAATGGGAACCACGATGGCCACAACATTCGGCTTGTCACTTGATCCGCCGCCACCACCTCCACCAGAATCTGCAGCAACTGCAAACACGCCGTAGTATGAGAATCCAGTCAATGTCACTCGGTACATCCACTGATACTGGGAATTGGGATCGAACTCCTTGGCATTTCTTAACTCGGGCGTGGTCGTTGTATACATCCATTGACTATTCGTCAGCGGAAGGCGCAGCACCTTGAAGAGGTAGGGGATATCGGCAGCCACGACACCTGCTGGAACATTGAACGGAATGTCAATCGTTGAATTTGCCATCTGTGAAGTGGAAAACACCAATCCATGAGGATACAGCCCAAGCAACGGAGAGGAAAGAGTCTGAATGAGAAGGCCGTTCAATGATCCTGGGGGAGATGGCAGCGTAGTTCCATTGACCATGGGAAGCTGCGTCGGCGTCGACGAAAGAGGAAGGGCGGTTGCCATCTGGATCGCTTGGTTCGTGACTCCCTGAATGGATCCCGGTGGGATTCTCAGGAACACACCAATGTTGTTGGACAGCGCGACTCCGGATGAACTCTGATAGTTGGCAGACACACAGCCCGCACCGGCAGTGCCACAGGACGCCATCTGGAAAATACCAAGACCACATTCGTCTAACGGAGTTGACATTCCAGCAGTCACAAACGTAATACAAATGCTGTCGAGAACATCATTGTTAAACACGTTCGGCACCGCAATCACCGCAGAGCCGGTGCCATAGTGCAATGAAGAGGATGTGTCAAACACAGAGCCCAGGGAGACAATGAACGAACTGCGGAACGTTGATTCGGCAGACGAAGAGCTCGGGGCTACATTTGCAAGTTTGGTCTGCGAAAATCTTCGGAATCCGATCAAAACAGGCTGTTCTTGCGTGATTCCCATTTGCGCATTGACTGGCCAAGTGACCGTGACGAATTGTCCGGGAGAGAAGACTCGAGAGGTCGGAGACCAAAGGAACGTAAACTGGAGAGAAGTGACCTCAACGGATACCGTCTGCAAGACAGGATCGCTCGTCAGCGCATAAAGTCCAGTGGAAGGCACATACGAAACACAGAAATACAATCGAGACGGCCCGATAGGCACCTGGGGAGTGAAGAAGCTCGAGAATCCATTTCCTTGCTTCAGACTCGCGAGAGTACCAACGCAAGACGGCTGCGAGACTGGCAGCACAACAATTGGAAACGCAGAATTCATTGTAGTAGCTGAGAACGAGTATGAAATGCCCGCAAAGACCTTGTTTGGCTGTATGGCCGTCAAATAGGATGAAGTCATTGTTGGAGGTGTTACCGATGCAACTACATTGATCAAAATAGGAGCGCCAGACGCAGATCGAACAGGAGCATGGTGCATACGACCATGCGAATACTCCACGAAGCGGAAAGTGTAGAGATCAGTAAAGAAGGAACGCACGCACATCATATAGGAGCCCGTAGCCGTGAAGGCGAATTTGAACGCATTGTCGAGAACAGTGTCCGCGCCATTGAAAATACCAAACGGACCCTGCGGCATCGAGCATGAAGACGTGGATGGCACAAAGTAGAAACTGAAGATATCACCGAAAACATCATCATTTGCCTTCAAAGAGAAATACGTCATGTCATTCACAAACACCGTTGTCGGGGAAATCATATTGAACGTTTCGTTCGAAAGCAGGCGAGTCATCACAGAAAACCGGGAAGATCTTGTTCCGGTTGCTGAAGGATCCTCGCACTCTTCCTGGATTTGCGCACCCAATGCAGAGCCAGGAGCAATAAACGGAACTTCCGGACTCGTCGAGATGAACGTGCTCAGCGAAAAGAGTGAAGTAATGTCAACGGCACGCGCACGAAGAGTGAGGGCGACAGACGACAATTCATTCAAACTAGGCAACAATGCGAAATCCCTGGAGACATAGTGCACTCGAGACTGTGCCCACGCACAGCCAAAGCCTGTCAACACCGGGTCCACCAACGCGAATTGAGCACCGCGCGATGTTGTTGTGTACTTTGCACCATTGAAGCCCATCAAGGAGCGTGTTGGCAGATTTCCGCCATAGACCCAGGAAGAGTACACACGGGACGTATAAAATGCATCAGCGCACGATAACCGCACACGAAATGCATAAACACGAGAGGGATTCAGCTGGGGAACAACAACCACAAACTTGGATTGCGAAGGATTAGACGCTTGATAGGGCACTGTTGTCCATGTCAAAGCAGACAACGGCTGCTTGGGAACACCATCAAAACCGAGGGAGTTGAAGTTCAAGGAGAATCGCAAGATTTCGTCCAACACGCCAACTTCCGCATATTGCACCTCCAATTTCTCAAGATTCGTGTAGATCGCAAGGTTCGGGCAAGTAAGAGTCGCAGTCGCAAGAACATTCACACTGAAGCCGATCGACATTCTGGTCGCGTACTGCACATTTGTGGAAATCTTCGGAGCACCAGGTACAACTGCTGGGATATTGATGCTCATAGGATTCCACTTGGACGACGACCCGTCAGTGCACACAACACGAAACCGCAGAGGAGCCGTGATGGAGGACTGCGACGTAGCCTGTGTGTTGATGACGGAAAACGTCAACGCAGAATACACCGTCATGAAGCACGAACTACCGTTGAAGATGCCAAGCATCGGACGAACATCCGTATTATCCAGATACAGTGGGGCTTCGGAGGAAGATGGCGAAACACTGCACAGCGACGCAGTGACGTCGCTCCAGGATCCTGTAGCCTTCTGGGTCTGGGTTTCAATGAACGCCACAGATGCACCTGCAGCACACATTGCATTCGTGTTGGCGGAAAGCGTTGCGTATGGTCCAGAAACAACGCTGTTGATTGTGGGAGCAGCAGATAAGGCGACAGTGGCATACTGCGGAGATACTTTCCAGGGAACAATGTCGTACAAGAAAGAGAAGTCACCAGCGACTGCAAGACGCAAGTCCGACTCTGCAAACATGCACGGAACCCATGCAGACGCTGACGAGAAGCTCACATACGGGTTGTACACGGAACCGGCAACACCTCCAGTCAACGATGAGACTACGTACATTGAATTTTGCAAGGACATGTTCACAACGTTACTGCAGGACGAATACAATGTCTGGTCATAATAGAAGAACGAGAAGCGCAAGTCCGACAGATCCGAAAGCGAGTAGAACTGAATGGATTGCGTGTAGCCAACAACCTTCTGCTGAATAAAAGCGTTCAGCGAATTCCCAGTCGATCCGGTCTTTGATGATCCAGAAGCATACGTGGAAAGCACCTTCTTGACGAGGTCAGAGGTGACGATCGGATTCGTCGGCAGGCTGACAAGAGTGAAGAGCCCCGACAAGTCATTGTACGTCGTCACAGAATGCGAATCTGAAGGATTTGAGTCCCATTGCGAACCCGCAGTACCGCACATCGTGTAAGCCGAAATGGTGTACATGGTATTGACTTGAAGCCCTTTTGCGTCGCAATTAACGACGGAGCGCGGAACGCTCGAGGTTGCTGCAAGAGAACTGCAAGCGAAGGTCATCTGCACTTGGGGCGCATTGGCCGGAGACACGACAATTTTGTACCCTTCGGACAACGACGTGAAAACATTGCATCCCGCAAACGGTGCAAAATATTGCAAGCGAATGGATCGAGTTCCTTTCTGTAGAACAGTTGGGAATTCAGGAGGACGCGTCTTTGTCTGCGGATACGTATCTGCGGGATCTCGCAACTCGGTACGGGAAGCTGCGAAGCCGTGCTCCGAGGTCTGCGAATCATTAGAGCATACCAAGCGAACTCGGATGAAATACGGCTGCGACGGCGCCAATCCCATAGAGACGTTGAACCTGGTGATCGTAGAGGCCAAAGGATTGGAGACGTTCAATACGTTGTAGAAAACGGGCGCCGGGGAGATGAAATGGTCATACGTCAGATACAACGTATCTGTAGGAGCAACTTGAACGTGATAGTACATTGACGTGGACGCAGGACTAAGTTTTTCGCACGTCCACGACGGCCTTGTCACCTGCAGGTACATCCATCCTTCACCGAGCACATCGGTAAAGGTGACAGTCGGACGTGTCGCTCGCATCGGAACGACAATCAGCAAGTTCGCGTACACGTACGGAGAGGTGAATGCGGCTGAGGAATTCGTGCACGTCGCCTGCAGCCGGATGTTGACAATCGACGGCGTAGCAGGATTCAGCCACTGAGAAGGTGCAGGAAGCTCCGCATATCCAGGATACCACTGATTGAGTGCATTTCCGAGGTTGGCCCAGGTTGATTCGGCGTACCCATCGTACTTCCACGCAACGATCCAAGACTGGAACACGCCGTTGAGTGTCGTACACTGGACAGGAGAAGGATCCCAGTTGAGAATCGCGTAGGTTCCTTCAATGTGCAGCGACGCGTTGAACGATGCAGCTGGTGCAAGCGCAGAGCAGCTGGAGATCAAACACAGCGACCCAGCAAACAACAGCAAAGCGCTGAAGAGAGAATGGCCATACATGGGTTCACAGACGAGAGAAACTGTTTTGGAAGAGAAAGAAAAGATAAGAAGCAGAGGGAGAAAAAATGGATTTGTAAATAAAAGAATGTAAAAAGGAAAGGAGAGAAGAATAAAACAAGAATAAAAAACATAAAATAATACTAAAATGGAAAAGCGGACGAGGAAGGGAATGCAGCAGAAAGAGGAAGAGAAATGGTGGAGAATTCCTTTTGAAATGTCGGAGATGTGCTTTTTGCACGGTTCTGCGAACAAAGCGGGCCTATACTATTATTATTATACTATTATTTATTGAAATTTTTCTTTAAATAGCTGAAAGGCAGTACAACAGGTACAGCATGAAGAATAGGGCTACTGCACGACCGCTGCCACTTGTTGCGATTGCGATATGGTGAAGCAATCGAAAGCGCACGAAAACAAAGAACACTGCCACGCGCCATGCGCATGCTTTTGCAGTCTTAAGCAACTCCGTCACACGATGCCCGATCCGTTTCGCTCCCATTTTGATCATGAAATCCTTATATAAATACGCCGCCGCGTTGCATTCTCGCACATCGACGCTCATTTCTTATTTTTATTGTCCATGCAACGCGCCATGTACGTCACGCCCGCAACGCTCGCTGCGCAAGACCTGTGACATCTCCACCGCCGCCAGGAACGATTCGCGGCATCCACGCCGGCTCCCATCGCATGTACTGCCTCGCAGACATCGAACACGCCATCACCACCTGCTTCGTTGCCCGCCACAACGGACAGCGCAGCGCCGAAAACAGACGCAAAAGATGCTTCGTGCATTTATCGGCTGTGTCTGTCTGCCGACAAACTGTCGTCGAAGATCGCCAAGGTGCTTTGTTGCCCATCGTGCAAATGCCAATGGATCGCGGGTTAATGGACTATCCAGCTTTGGCGGGACGAGAGGGAATGACGGGTTTTTACTTAAACGAACAGAATTTCATGGTCCGTGATCCGCGTTCACCAAAGATTCAAGTCGAACAACCGCGGATCAGGCGACGCTGGCCGCATCAGGAATCAGCGATGCCAAAATCGAACCAAGTTCGGGACAGTTTGCATTAAAGACCTGGAGAAATCTAGATTGGAGTTGTTTTTCCGTGGGGAATGGCATTTGCAAGGAGACCCATTTCAAACGCAGAACCGGAGGATAACTGTCAAGAAGACGACCAAGGTTGGAGAGCAAGTTCGTCGACACATGGCTCAGCAAACAGACATCGTCTTCTCTTGTCCAGCAAGACGGAAAGTCCGCGGACAGACTCACTGGACGAAGTACATGTACTCCATTGGAAAGGGAAGCAAACTGCATTTGCTGAATTCCGCGAAGCACTATGCAAGCGACAAGAGCGCTCGCCGCATGGTGCTCCAGTGATGCTGTGACTCGGGGATCTTTGCAGCCCGGCGGCACGTCCGTCGTTAGAATCTGCGACGCTACTAATCGAGCAAATGGCAACGTTGACAGATCTGGAAGATGATCGGCGCCTGGAAGTGAAGAAACATCTGTCCCGGAGTCTGGGGGTCGAACGGTCGAACTGGATATTGCCCATATTTCTATTTTAAGGCTGTCATATCCAGGCACTGCGATGCGAAACAAGCCCGAAAGGCACTCCCAAACATTTCCGTCACCCACAGCAGTCCTCTGTCTCCTGACGAGCTTACCTTCTTTCGAATCTGTGTTAATGTACAGGCATCGAACAGGAATTCCGGTAGCAAGACATTTGACCACAACGAACATGTCCTCCCGCTGCATGGTCGACAACGACTGCGGATCTCCGATCAAGTCCTGCACCACTTCAACATAGCACGCTGTGCTTTGCACGGGCGATGCAAACGCTTGAGAAATGTCGGTGCCCGGCCACGATACCAATTGTACCAGCCATTTTTCAGAGAGATGCGCAGGAAGCGCACGAGGATTCCGCAGAGCAAGGGCTTCTAAATCCGCGCAAAATTGTGTCAAGAATGGATCTCTGAGGATACGAGAAATCGCAGGAGAGGAAGTGCCAACGGCAGTCGGAAAACAACGACGGTGACACAGCTGCAAGACGAGCTCGCAAAGTGAAAACACGAGGTCCCAAACAAAAATAGAATCTTTCTCAAAGTGATTCCACATTCCTACTGAAAGAACAAACTTGACGAAATCACCATAGTACTTCGTCGTGCGGTTGAGTAGATTCAAAGGAAGAGGAGCTAACGGAACGCTTCGGAAGGTTTCGAGGATGTTCACATACACGATTGGGTCTGGGAACACGACGCCATTCAGCAGACATTCATCCACCTCCTGAAATCCGTGGTCGGCAACCCACGGTAACGAAGACAGGACAATCGAGGACCGCTGGGGGCGTTGCAGCTCGGCGTCAGTGGAGGCAGAAGTGTCCGCTTCCGTACCTTCCAACATTACTGCAGAGAATTTCTTCCGAGAAGCCCGTTCTTTTCTAGAGGCAACTATATCTTTGTAAGCACTTTCCAACGCACGCAGTTCCAGTTCACTCATCCATCTCTGATGCGCTTCTTGATCAAAGATTGATTCAAGAAACGTCTCTAATTTCAATCGATTCTTCAGCAATCTTGAGGAACTGGACGCAGCAGATGACGCCGAAGGCTGCAGCAGCAAGGTTTCGACGCACTGAAGCAGTACAGAAACCCATTTCCTGAAATCTCGCACGTGGTCCAGGACAACTCCTGGGGAGTCTGACTGCAAATACTCCTCAATAGTTTTGTACTGCGCTATCACCGAATCTGGATCATCAACAGCGGAAGAAAAGTATGATTGCCAAAATTGAGGTTGATCTACATCCAGTTTCGAAGCATTGGCGTTTTCTGAACGATCTTTGGAATCCTCGTCAACGCTTTCTGCAGGAATGAACGACGCTCGCGCCAACGTGTTCCTTCCTTTGGATGTGCTGGACTCGTCTTGAACTCGTACGATTCTCGCAGATTTTGATATCAAATCGTCCACGCTGACAGACTCTTGGATGGTCTGTTCGCTCGCTGAATCCTTTAAAATTGCGAAAACACCATGACGAAGGAGCTTCTCCATGAAGCCTGATCTGTTACGGGAATTCGAAAGATCCGAATTACCCGATTCTTCTGCAGACGACGAGGACGAGCTGCTCATGACAACGGATTCCAGGCCCAACTTTTGGGTCGCAACCTTCAGCATATACTCTTCGTATGTGTCCTTTGTCACAAGCCGGTATACCGATACAGGTCGCGATTGACCGATGCGATGTGCACGAGCTTGGGCTTGCAGATCATTCTGCGGATTCCAATCGGAATCGTAAATGACGACGTTGCACGACGAAGTGAGTGTGATGCCAAGTCCACCGGCCCGGGTAGAAAGCAGAAACACGAAAGGAACAGTCTGGTCCGGAAGCCCATCCGCATTCAAGGGGATTTCCACAGACTCCTGAAACTGGTCGATGGCAGCTTGGCGATCTGCACGGTTTGTGTTTCCATCCAGCCGAACGCACGCATACTTTTTCCAATTCAAGTAATCTTCAATGATATCAAGCACTGCCGTCATCTGAGAGAATACCAAAACCTTTTGGCGCATTCCAAGCATTTTGGACAGGAATTTGTCGAGAAACTGCATTTTCCCGCAAGACTTGACAAGCATCTCGTTGCGCGCCTCTGTGTCCGATTCTGCAATATTCTTGCACAGATCCGCTTCGCATCCTTGGATCAGGTAAGGATGGTTGCACACTTTTCGAAGTTGCATATAAATATTGTTCAGGACTCCAGAGGGGCCGGCACCACCTCCGGCGCCAACGCGGATCAAAAAATCCTTATTCTTGTCATAAACTGCTTTGTAGTACACTTTTTGAAGCTTCGTCAATTCCACCTGAATTAACACTTCTTCTTTCGTTGCAATTGTCTGATCTACGTCATATTTGTACCGGCGAATCACATACGGGCGCAGAATATCCTGCAACTTTTCAAGATTCTCAACGCTGCTAATGTCTCCGACCTCTTCAAAAAACGCTGCCTCATTCGGAAAGTGAGCTCCGTCCACGAACGTCAACAGCGAAAATAGTTCATTGAGGTTGTTCTGCAACGGCGTTCCTGTGAGCAAAATGCGGGGCTTCACATGTCTGAACAAGGACGACATTGCCATATGGATTTTCGTGCTCAACGACTTTAATCGGTGAGCCTCGTCAACAATCAAAAGTTTCCACGGAACTTTTCGGAACACGGCAGGGTCGCGGATGACTGTCTCGTATGTTGTGATGAGGATGTCAAATTTGGGAACAGGGTCTCGCTTCCTCCGCTCGCAATTATGCCAAATTTCATGAGTCAGCATGAACGCTCGATCTTCTTGTGATCCGTAATACACAATCGCCTTCAAATCAGGAATCGCTCTACGGCACTCTCTTTCCCAATGCGTCAGGGTAACCAACGGCGCCACAACAACAAACGGCCCGAAACAGCCAAAAGACCGGGCCAATTCATGAAAGACTGCAATAATCTGCAACGTCTTCCCGAGTCCCATTTCGTCTGCGAGGACCGAATTTCGGCCCTGACTCCAGTTGTACAACATGAAATTCAGCCCCTCCAACTGGTAATCATAAAGCTGAAGTCCCGAGCCCAGCTCAGGAGATTTGCTCAGCAGTGAGAACTTCTTGCGGCCGTATCCGGGAAACTTTTGTGCAGCGGCAGAAGAGGAGAACTGTTGCTCGTGCCTCCTAATCCAGTTTTCAAAAGAACGGATGCTTTGTCCTCCAGAGGGAAAATCGCAGACGTCGCGAACATTCATCCAGCTGGACTGCGTTCTGTCCATTCCGGTAAATCGAACCAGACACTGGTACCTGACAGCCCGACTTCTCTCGTGTGTGAGCTTCTCGAGGAAGTCTGTCGCAGACCCCTTGTAAGAACATGGGCACGGATCCATGGAAATGACGTACTCCACGTCTTCAGGAGCTGGAGATGAGGCAGCATCGTGGTCGTTGGGGTCGTCGGCATCAATCACCGACCTCTTTGTTCTGCTGTCCGACTGTGAATCGTCGGAAATGAGGCTCGTCACCGCAGTCGAGATATTTTCTTTTGTCGTTTCCTTCTCACCGCGAGCCAAAGTATCCGTCAGATTTTCTACAGTTTTCTCCAATGAAACGCGATCCCCGATCTCTGGAACAGGCGAGGCAGAAGAGGCGTGATCGCGAGAATGCATCTGCAAAGGAGATTCTACTTCGACGGCCTTTTCTAATACTACTTGTCTACTCTGACGGTTTTCATCAGTAGTGGGATTCTCAGATGCGCTGGATATCTCCTCTTGCGGCTTCTCAAAGCGTCCGACTTTGCTACTTGGAGTTTGGCTCTCAAAATCCAAAGGCAGACTTCGCTTAGATGGCGAATTCACAGAATTCCGTGATTCATGAGATTCTGTTTCGATCATCTGTCCTCTAGTCTCCGTACTGGGAGCCACAGAGCTGTTCATCTTCGTCAGTTTCGCTGATAGCACGCCAAGCAAAAATACACACGTAATCCAGCTCGTGTTATAAAAAGTGAAATTCCAGAAGCGATACTGGCTTGGGGGGATCTGGCGGGAATTTTGCAAAAAACCTTTTTTTAAATTTTTACAGTCGTCTGGAAAAGGCGGGTTTCGGAAAAGGAAGGGGATAATTCTGCGATTAATTGATCAATATCATGTTGGGCTTTTGGGACATGCAAATGGTCGACACTGAGTTCTTTTCACACACGAACCTGTATGCCGTGGGACACTCACTCCCTCACTGGCTTGCTTGTGTTCAGATCGACATTCTGCGAAAACAGCCGCATCCCGAGATGCATCAGACAGATTGCTACTTTGAAAATCCGACGTTTCTCCCAAAAAATAAATAAATAAATAAATACATAAAATAGTAATAATAAAAAGAAGCTATTTTGCAGAACGATCGTCAGCAGTTACGGGTTCGAACAGTTATTCGGTTTCCGCTACAGAAACAACAAAGCAGTTTGCATGAACCTACCGTTTCGCCAGACCTCACGAGTTCAGCAGCAGCAGCTGTACGCATTGCGGCGGGAAAGGATCGAAAGACGAGCGCGCGCCGAAAAAACCTCAAAAAAAAAAAAGCCAGAATATCGGGAAAACCTCCCGATATCTGGTATCTTTACAAAGAGTGGATTGGTGCATTCGTTGTTCTTATTTCGTTGCGGTTCTTTTACTTTGTGCAGCGATTTCATGTCGAGCCATCCAGAATACAAGGTGGAGTATTCTCCTTCTGGCCGTGCTGGATGCAAGAAATGCAAAGGATCCATTGGTGAGAACACCGTCAGGATCGCAAAGTATGTCAAGTCACCGTTTTTTGACGGAATGATGCCATTGTGGCATCATCTGAGATGTGCAAAGATTTCCAAGACATTCAAGGATCTGAAGAGCGTGTCCCAGATTTCGGGGTTGGATTCCATCAAATTGGAAGATCAGATTCGTATTCAAAAATGGCTCGATCCTGCATCTGCCGCCATGGACCCCATTTCGGATGTTCTCGGCAAGGAGGAAGATGCCGCTGATAACAATAATAGCACTGGTCGTGGTGATGACGACGACGGCGACGACGGTGATGAGGACGGAAACGTGAAGACCCGTTCCAAACAACCTCTGGGGCGTACGAGGGCGCAGTCTCGAGCTTTGGAAGTAGTTCGGAACGAAGGTTCTTCGTCATCAACGACCCGATCGTCAAGAAAACGAGAAGCGTCTGCAGACGATCCGTTGAACCCGCGAAACACTTCTCTGTGGTCCGTGGTCGACGGAATTCCTGGTGATACCATCGAAGCCCAAAATAAGCTGTTCTTCTTCTACCATGACTTGCTGTACAAGAATATGGCATCCACAGCCATGCGAGAATTGCTGGCACTGAATGATCAGTCTGTGCAAGGCGGTGAGCTGAAGCTTGCAGACCGAGTTGCAGATGGTCTGTGTTTCGGTGCCTTGGAGAGATGCTCTGTTTGCATGTCAAATGAATGGTCTTATCGTGATGGGCTGTATCGTTGTCATGGGTTTGCTTCCGAGTTTGCGAGATGTGCAAACACCACAAGTTCCCCAGCGCGCCGCATGTTTGTCGTTCCGGACGATTTCAAGAAAGATTTCAATTTTCTTAAGAGTTATGTCCCCCATACTGCGCAGCGTTTGGCGTTTGCGAAGCCAGAGATTAATGACAATAGAACGCACGCTCCAAATCTCGAATCGGACGCTGCAGGATCTTCGTCGAAGCGGGTGAGGACGGCTGCTCCGCAGAGCGAGGCTGCGGAAGAAGAATCAGTTAATCGAGTTCAAGTCATTCGAAAGGGCATGGCGGCTGTGGACGCGCAATTCCCAGATCACCAACTGTATCATGTTCTCCAAGACTCGAAAGGCGTGTGGGAATGCACCTTGAGCGCAGTGGACATCAGTGTGGACATGAATTCGTTTTACATCATGCAGATTGTTACACCTGATCGATCCCTGAAAGGCTCAAGAAACGAGTACTTTCTCTGGCGGCGATGGGGTCGCACAGGGACGAATCGGGGAGGCAGTACCTCGGCAAGATTCTGTTCGGTGGAAAAGTCCCATACAGCGTTTGAGAAATTGTTTTTTGAGAAAACGGGGAATGCATGGAACGGAGGCGATTTATCTGGGTTCAACAAACAGCCAGGCAGATTCTTCCCACTTCCGCGAGCCATTGCAGAGACTGGCAGTGAGGATTGGATGAATCAGAACTCCAGCGTTATTGCTGGGACGAGAACGTCGCTTCCTCAACAGGTTCAAGAGCTCTTGCGAATGCTCTTCGATGTGGATACCATCCGTGCAACTATGCGATCTCTGGAGTATGATGCACACAAACTTCCTCTTGGGCAATTGACAAGGTCGCAGCTCTCTGAAGCCAAGTCTGTTTTGCAGCAGATTGCACAGGCGCTGGAGAGTCAAACACACTCCCGTTCCACGTTAGTGGATCTCACAAACCGTTTCTTCTCTTTTGTGCCGTCGCTTAATCCGGAATTGATTGACGCACCAGAACGGCTGCACACAATGGGGGACTTGATCGATTCGTTGTCAGAGGTCGAGGTGCTCGTTTCCATTTTGAAAGATGCAAAGAAAGACTTGCGCGAAGATGAAGACCCGCTGGACTACTATTTCCGGAAGCTTGGCGTGGACATCCACCATGTACCAGCCGACAGCGACGAGTATGCGTTTGTGTCCAGCTATCTCGAAAACTCGCAGGGGGAAACACATGTCAAGGAGTACCGGATGTCACTGAAGGACGTGTTTGCAATCAAGCGCCCTGTGGAGTATCAGGGCTTCATCCACTCGGATTCCGAAGTTCTGCTGTGGCACGGCTCGCGGTTGTGCAACTTTGTCGGCATTCTTTCGGATGGTCTGAAAATCGCTCCATCGAATGCCATTAAGACCGGAAGCATGTTTGGCGCTGGCATTTATTTTGCGGACTGCTCGACCAAGTCTGCCAATTACTCGCGACTTGACGTGTCCGATGAGAACCAAGGCCTCCTACTTCTGTGCAATGTATCCCTTGGCAAAGCAGCGGAGTTCACGAGTGCGCAACCGCATCTCGTGACACCTCCTGATGCCAAGGACTCCGTCAAGGGACTCGGTACCTTTTCTCCTGTGCAGCCGTACGGGAAGTTGTCGAAAGCCAAGGGTCTCAAGTCGGATTTGCAGTACAACGAGTATATTGTATATGACGACAAGAGAGTGCAAATGAAGTATCTGGCTCGCGTCGAATTCTCTCGGAAGCGCCGATAGCGTAGAGTAGACGGCCGGGGAGAAGGAGGTGGAAACAGAAAACGGACCAAAGGAGGGGAGGAAAAAAAAAAGAAAAAAAAAAAGAAGAGGAAGAAGGGATTTTCGTCGCCCGAAGAAAGTGCAAGAAGGAAGCTATTCACTCATGCGCTTTTGGATTCCAGGCGTTTTGGAAATATCTTCATAAACAGATACATGAATACGAATAGCATCGTAACCGCGAGCAACACTCCCCAGGTAATACCGGTTTGTCGCCAGCCCTTTTTAGAGTGATCCCGGATGACCACGTTGTCCTTCTTGACCTTGTTGAGATTCCGATCCACCACATCTTCCAGCCGATCCAGTATCAAATCGTCCGTTTCCAAATGTCGGCTGATATCCCCGGACCGCCGAGCCAGCTCTTTTGTAAGATAACGAATGTCGCTCAGAAGTCTTTCTTGCTGCTCTCTCAATTCCTCGTCATCCGGGATCGCAACTGATGCCTTCCCTGTCGCAGTGGCCGCCTGTGCTTGGAATAGGAACCTTGACGCGGATTTCGCATCATTGGCAGCCACCGATGACGACGACGCTGACGCTGACGCTGTTCCTGATGATGATGACCGCGATACCGTAGTCGAAGTCTGCATATCCCGGGCGTGATCCACGGACGATTGATCGTCTCGAACAAGCAGTTTTTCACTGAGCGAAACATCCAGTAAGCAATGTACATTGACGGAACGATGCTTCTTGACGATGAGACTAAAGCTGTGCATGATTGCATCTCGCTGCTCGGACGGCGGAAGATCCTGCAGACGTCTCAGACAGATATTCGACAGCACCACGACATCATTCTCGGATTTCGACGAGCTCGCCGATTCGCATTTCTTTAGCATTCGAACATAGTCCAGCAAAAGAGGATCCTGTACAACCTTTGATGTGACGGATGGCGTTGCCATTCTCATTTCCGGAAATTCCGATCCACAACACTGAATGAATGCATCCGCGCCTTTGTCTGAAGCATCCAGAAAAGCACTGCATTTCCCCAAAGCCTTTTTACTTTTTCTCCTTCCTGTTTCTGTCCCCCAGTTGAGATTTGAAAACGCTGTCTACAGTTGCTGAAGTTGGTGAGAGGAAGGCTCGTGCTTTTCGAAAGAAATAGAAAATGGAAGCTTCAAGTTTGCACAAGGGTTCTCTTTTCTTCTTGTGTGGCATTCTTTTGGGCTCCACAGGGTTTTCGTTTCTTTATTCATTTATTTATACGCTTTTTTCAGTTTTTTTTTTCCCCTTCAGTTTTCTTTCACTTTGATATTATTCGTTTTTTGTTCTGGGCAGTTTGGAACATCGTTTTTACAATCGGCTCTGTGTGATTTCGCTTTGAAAATGCTGACTCGTGTGTTTCGACGGTCCAGTACGATCGTTCGACACCTGTCAACAGCCTTCAAGCCTGCGCGTTCTGGCTTTCTTCCTCCATTGACGTCTGAGATTCCACTGTGGGCTGCTGCAAAGCGTCGTGGCGGCGGCGGCGGAGGAGGCGCATCATCAGGTGGCCGCGGTGGTCGTGGAGGGAATCCGTCGAACAACGACGATGGAAACGATGACGGCGAATATGTGTCGATTGATTCTGCAGCAGAGCATGAGCAAGGAAAGGAAGACGGCGACAAGAATGCAGTTGTGCCGCACACATTCACGGTTCCCAATGAAGTGTTTGTGATTCCGATGTACCGACGGCCGATTTTCCCAGGAATTGTGATTCCTATTGTTATCCAGAACCAGGAATATTTGGATCAGATCCTGCATTTGCGAGATCGTGGGGAGAAGTTCGTGGGTGTTTTCATGGTCAAGCCGGAATTGGACAGCGGGCAGCAGTCAACAACGGATGGATCTGTGCCAAATGTAGATTCAATGGACCAGCTGTACTCGAAGGGTGTACTTGCAAGAATTCTTCGGATCATTCCCATCCGAAATGGCAGTGCGCAGGTGCTTCTGGCAGGTCACTGTCGAATCACCGCAGATGGACAGGCTCAGGCTTCGACAGATGCAGGCCTGCCTCACAAGAAATTGATTGCCAGAATTCGGCAAGTCAAGGACGAAACCTACGACCGCAACGACGTCTCGGTGCAGGCGTACACCCAGGAGATCTACTCCACCATCAAAGAGATTTTAAAGATGAATCCGTTCTTCAAGGAGCAGCTACAGGCACTGATGGAGCAAATTGACATATCCAATCCTGCAGAATTAGCGGATTTGGGAGCCGCTCTCACTACATCGGATCCCCGATTGCTGCAGGAGTGCATTGAGACTTCAAGTGTTCCTGAGCGTCTCAGCAAGACGTTGCTGCTGTTGCGATCAGAACTGGACATCAGCAGGTTCCAGCAGAAGGTTAGTCGCGACATTGAAGAAAAGGTCACAAAATCGCAAAGAAAACAGTTTTTGATGCAGCAACTCACCGCGATCAAGAAGGAACTTGGTTTAGAGAAGGACGAAAAGGAAGCTTTGTTGAAGAAGTTCCGACAGCGGATTGAAGCGCTTGTCCTTCCTGAACACGCAAAAAAGGTGATTGATGAGGAAATGGTCAAACTGGAGACAATTGAATCCTCTTCTTCCGAGTTCAATCTATCACGGAATTATCTTGATTGGCTGACGCTGCTGCCGTGGGGCAAGTTCTCAGAGGACAAACTGGACATTCGCCATGCGGAAGTTGTGCTGGATCAGGATCACTACGGCCTAGATGATGTGAAGGAGCGAATCAAGGAGTTTATTGGTGTCGGGATTCTCCGGGGGACGGTTCAGGGGAAGATTTTGTGTTTGGTGGGTCCTCCTGGAGTGGGAAAGACGTCTATTGGCAAATCTATTGCCCATTCTCTCGACAGGAAGTTTTTCCGATTTTCAGTCGGTGGCATGAGCGATGTCGCAGAGATCAAGGGGCACAGGAGAACGTACGTCGGAGCAATGCCTGGCAAGCTGTTGCAGGCCATGAAGAATGTCCAAACTTCGAATCCCGTCATTATGATTGACGAAATTGACAAGCTTGGAAAGGGATATCAAGGCGATCCAGCTTCTGCTCTGCTGGAGGTGCTTGATCCCGAACAGAACGGATCGTTCTTAGACCATTACCTGGACGTCAGTTTTGATCTTTCTCGAGTGCTCTTTGTGTGCACTGCGAACAGTCTGGATACGATCCCAAAACCGCTTCTCGATCGCATGGAAGTAATTCGTCTGTCGGGGTACGTATTGGAAGAAAAGCTAGCGATCGCTCAACGATACCTTGTTCCGCAGTCAGTGAAAGACAATGGATTGGAAGGGAAAAATGTCAAGATCACGGATGCTGCAATGACGGAGTTGATTCGCTTCTATTGCCGAGAAGCAGGGGTCCGAAATCTCCAAAAGCAGGTTGAAAAGATTTTTAGAAAAGCTGCATACAAGATCGTTAAACAGGAAGTTCCGGAAACCGGACTCGAGATCACTGCCGACACGCTCAAAGAATATGTTGGAAAGCCCGTTTTTTCTTCGGATCGCTACTATGACGAGCCGCCAGTAGGCGTTGCGATGGGATTGGCATGGACGGAGCTTGGTGGTCAAACGCTTTACATTGAATGCACATCTGTACCGGAGCTGAAATCAGAAGCTGGGACGCTGCGTTGCACAGGTCAAATGGGTGACGTAATGAAGGAATCCTCGACGATTGCGTACACGTATGCCAAGCGGTTCCTGCGTGACGCGGACCCGCAAAACGAGTTTCTCCAGAGGACTTCTATCCACATGCATATCCCCGAAGGTGCTACTCCGAAGGACGGGCCGTCCGCCGGTATCACCATGACATGTGCTATTCTTTCATTGGCAATGAACAAGCCGCTCCGCAACAATGTTTCGATGACTGGAGAGCTGACGCTCACTGGAAAGGTTCTTCCGATTGGAGGTGTCAAGGAGAAGACAATTGCTGCCAAGCGATCCATGATTACCGAAATTGTATTTCCGAAGGCAAATCAGAAGGATTGGGACGAGCTTCCATCGTATATCAAGGACGGAGTTACGCCTCATTTTGTGGACACGTTCCAGGACGTGTACAAAGTTGCCTTTCCGTGATGCCCGCATACTTGGCTGGAACCAAAACAAGCCAAAGAATGCAGAAAAAAGACGCGCCGCAGTAAACTGTAGAAGAAGAAGGGAATTAAAAGGAGAGGGTGGGAAAACGCAGACTGTTTGAAAAGACACGCTACGAATGCCTAGCCGTTTAGCGCGTCCAAAATATCTTGAATTTCGTCCTCAATCTTCTTTTGGCTTGATCGAAGATCTCGTGGAAAACCAGGGGACTGCGCGACGCTGGTTTTCTTCACCGGAGACTCGTTGTATCTCTTTTCCAAAAAAGCATCCTTGTCCAGCAGCGACATTAAATCTACCAGCTCTTCGTCAACAACTACCTTGTCGTTTGCGTCTGGCGATTGTTGGAACACATGCATGTTCGTGCGCACCGGACTGGCGAATTCAACATCGGATTTTGATACTGGAGAGTATTCCAGAGAGTTGTTTCGATTTTCGGAATCTGCAATGATCGACGCGTGCAATGATCCTGGTGCCTGCGATTGTTGCTTCTGTGGACTTGAATCCAAATACTTGTCGAGCATGGACCGCCAGTCTCGAGTGCCCGTTGCCGGGTTCTCTTCAAAAGCCAGGTTTCGTCTTGCTTGTACTTGTGGAGCGGGCTGCATGGTACCGGAGCTGCAGCTGAAGTTGGAGCTGGAACCGGAGAAGTGGCTTGCGGCTGGCTGACGGGGTCTGGAGGATTCCACGACGGTCGCAATTGCTGTAGGTTGTTGTTCGTCCAGTTCTCTAGTCCTTGGGTGGTCAAGGACCGGCAGGACACTCTGCGAGCTCGTCGCGGAGACGCTGGCATTGGAAGCTGATGAGTTGGTGGTTGATCCAAGCAAGATTTGTCTAGTCTTTTCTCTTGCAAGTTCCAATACTCGATAATGATGGCGATCCTTGTCCAACTCTGCTTCCACTTCTGCAAGCCGAGACAGGCATTTCGAGTGTTCCATTTGCAGATTTTGAAGTAGTTGTTGCGTGCTAGACAAGTGTGCAGTCAGCGTAAGTTTCTCTTCGTAAAGTGTCTCTGTGTGCGACAGCAGCTCTTCTACTCGTCCCTGGTACGTCTTGACAAGTCGCACGGCCTCTTGGAACTTTTCTTTTTGCGAGTCGATTTCTTTTTTGCGAGTTTCCAATTCCAAACTTGCCTGCTCTTGCATCCGAAGCATCTCTGTACGCATGGACTCTCGTTCAGCGTCCCAGAATGATTTGTCAGACGCGTGCTTCTGCACCAGTTGCTGGTTTTCGCGAACCGTTTCGCTCAGCTTCACCAACAAATCAGCGACTAGCTTCTTCGCGTCTTTCGGAAGGCTGCGAAGCGCTGAGTGTGTCGCGTCAACCGACATCTTCCTGCTGTATGTGTCCTCACCAGGCTCTTTTGAAGAAAGAAAGAAAGAAAGAGAGAGAGAGAGAGTGCGTGTGTGTAAAAAAAGAAACGATGCGGAAACACAGTCCAATGCTGCACCCCTTTTTTTGGGTTATTTTTTGGGTTTTATTTTATCATTAATTTAATTTGTTTTTGTTTTGGCGGCGTTGCCTCGCACGAGAAAAGCGGGAAAGTTTTTTCTTTTTTGACTTTCCTTGTGCATGATTGCATCAAGTGATTCTGAATTTTCGTTTTCCATCGTCGCCAAACAGAGAACACCCATCCTTTCATTCTTTTATCCTCTTGTTGTGCTTGTTGTGCTTGTGTTTGCTGTGGCTGCTTCTCATCCGACGGCCACCACATCCCGTCACTCTGTCTGTGTGTCTCCCCCTTTCTTTTTCATCACTGTCATCACTTTGGAATGTCTGCAGCTGCACGACCGCAACGACAAGGCGTTTTTCAGTTTGAACCGTATTTGGACCAAAAAGTGAGTGTAAAGCTGAATGGAGGACGAGAGCTTGTTGGAACCTTGCGCGGATTTGATACTCAACAAAATTTGATCCTGGAAGGAGCGCTAGAGTACATTCGATCCGCAGATGACGTATACTCGCGATTTGCTCCTCCAAAGACAAGATCACTTGGAGTCGCCATTATCCGAGGTCCTCAGATCGTGCGGTTTTGCCCCGACGAAGGATTCCAGCAATTAGAAAGCCCTCTTGGAAAGGCAGAGTAGTGCATAATAAAACGGATGTTCTGAAGAGAAAACGAAGAGGGAGAAGAAGAGATGAAACGAAACATTTTTTAAAAATCATTTATTATTATAATGATGATGATGATAGTTTTTGCATCATAAACAGACATTCCCCCCCCATTTCAGGATGTGGACATGCAGAAATGTTTTATTCCAACGGATCAAATTGTCATCATCAATACTACAGTAGAAGCGAATGAATCGTCCCCCATCATAGCTTGCGAAGCCCGAGGAAGCCTTCGGCATCGTCTGCCTCGCCCGCAAAGGACACGGCAACCTTGCAGCGGGCCGGGAGAGCAAGAAAGTCAATCAGCGTGAGCCCCGCTATGTTACCAGCAGGATGCTGCTTTCCAGTGTCCGTGAGCCTGCCGGACGAATGGTGGACGACATATGACGCCGAGTTGACAGCAGAAAGCACTGGTTCGCCATTGACATGCAGCTGCAGCGTTGGTTTCCGTTTTGAATAGAACCCAAAAGTAACTTCATAAAGTCCCGCGGCCTCCACAAGGATGTTAACACGATCGGGATCCCATCGGAAGTTGTCTGGATCCGTGTTTGCAGACTGGATGTTCCAAGGCACGCCATGTCCCGATTTCAACTTGTGGCAAGTCCACAGCCATCGCCCAAGAGAAAGCTGAGAACAGAGAGCTTCGTTGATCACTGCCTGGTCCCGCAGTGCGCTCTGCAAATCAGACAGCGGCGCTTTGGACTCAACATCGCGAATCAGTCTGTTGATGGCGGTATTAACCTCGTCCGCGTTGGCCTTTGTGTCCAGCATCGTGGAGACATCCTTGATGTCTGCCTTGAGGACGAGCTCGCGTTTCAATTCTGTCGACTCTTCCAATCCATGCGAGGCCAAGGATTTGCTGCTGCTGGACGGCTTGCGGTGCGACGGGGCCGAAGCGGAAATGCTGGAATGAAGCGTTGCGGTTTGGCTGAGAGCATTCTCCGCACGGTCGAGCGCTGAGGAAACTGCTTCATGAAGAGCTCGCTTGTCATGCTCCACCGCAACGATGCGCTCCAAATCCGTCTTGTAGCGGGACATTGACTCGGACAGAAATTCAATCTTAGACTCGCAGTCGGAAATCAGAGTTCGCAATGTTTGCATGTCGAAAAAATTGGCCTTCTTTTCGAGAGCCTGGACAAGAGACTTTTCCGTGACGGCAGCAGCAGCATGTCGTTTGAGCTTGGAATTTTCATTTTCGAGCTTTTCGATGCGCTCAATGCAAGCAGCGAGTTGCTGTTCTACGACTCTTTGCGAATCATTGTTGCGCAAACGCGAAAGCAACGACGTCTCGACAGCGGAAATATCTTCCTTTGTGGAATACGAAGTAGCCACGAGCTTCGAAAGTGCTGAAATTCTGTCGTGGATTGACGCAAGGGATTCATCGAGATGTGCACGAGATGATCTGTCTGCATTTGCATGCGCTCGCTCCAAGTCACGAAGCCGACTCGAGGTTTCCTGAACCAGTTCAAAGAGAACTCGCAGGGAGTTACGAACCACATCCTGGATGTTGCGCCATTCCGAGGTTGTTCCGCAAACATCATCGAAACTCAGTCCGTCAATATCCCGATTATTATGTGACATTGCATTGCTGACACTCACATTTCCAGCACCGTTGCCGTTCGAGTGCCCAGCACCAGCGATTGAATTGTGTGCATCGCGTGACCCTGAATAAAAGGAAGACATCATCGAGCGGTCCATTCAACTCCAATGCCCAGAATAAAAAGACCCCACACCACGCAATAATAGCAGGGAGCAAGGGTGGATCTCTAGGTTTGGCAATTGTTCCAGCACGGATAACAGAACGAACAGGTGCACAGAAGAAACGAAACGAGGAGAAAAGAAAAACCCCAATGCCAGTGACAGCCAACCTGCCGCTCACACAAGGCCTCGGCGTCCGTGCACGGAAAAAAGAAAAAGAAAAAAAAAGGAAAAGCAAACAAACGAACTGTAGTTTCCCAGTTGAAGCTGTTTCCGTTACATTTTCATTTTTCCCACAAGGCAAATCTTATCGATTCCCGATTCCCTTCCATCCACTTCATTGATACACGCGTGTCTCGCATTGCTTCTGCATTTTTGTGGCGATATCTTCATATCCTTCTTCATTTTTCGTTGTGGTGTTCGTAGGTACGTATTTTTCTCCGGTCCACGGTGGATGGAAATGCTGGACTTCTTGACACTTCCCTTCGATTGCCTTTTGGCATCGGAATCTGTCAAGTCGAAACTTAGTTCCAAGCCCGCAACGGTTCTTTGGTCGGCGCACCTCTTGTCTACATTTTTGCTGTTCTTTGCACCAGTAGTACTCTCTGTGTTTCCGCATGTGCTCTCCTGCAGCCGCCCTGAGTCATACGGCCTATTCGTCTTGGCAATGCTCGCGAGCCACACGATGATTGGGTTTTCCAAAGTCGCGCTTCCTGTTGCAGTGGCGCATCTTGCCGGCCTGGTGTTCATCGCCCTGCAGACAGTGAATGACTTGTTGCACAATCCTGTTGCTTTGTTTGCGTCTTTTGTACTCGTCTGCGGCTCTCTGACGATACACTTGGCCTTCTCAAAGTGGGTGCCAGCTGCAGCATCCCGATCCTCTGCAATGTTCTTTTCCATTGTTGTAGGAACGCTGTATGGAGTCGCACTGTTTTTTATTCTGTTTCAGGATGCCTCGGAGGTGTGGAATCTACGGGTCCTTGCTGCAACTTCCTTGGGCGCTATCGTCACGACCGTTTACGCATTTTCCCCGTCTGTGCCATTTGCTGTGGCAGCCTCGCCTCTCGGTTTTGTCTTTGCAGTGGCGCTGCTGCGCCATCATGCCAGGCTTGCGTTCGCAGTATTCGATCTGATTGTGTTCGGCTTATTCGTGTCCCATCGGCATGGAACTGCAAACAACGCGTCCAATGGAAAATTTGTCGTGTCATTGTTTGGTCTTTTCGCACTCCTTGTTTGCTTGGTGGACATGACGGCATTTGGACAGAGCGTACTTGCCGCCACAGGGTTTTCGAGCGATTCTCTCCGCGTGTCCACGTTGCTGGGTGGCGTCAGTACCGCGTCTTACTCCACGCTCGGGTTTTTGATGGCTTTCATTGTCACCCTGCTTTCGGCATCGTGGCGATCGCTCTATTCGTTTGTCATCGTAGGTTCCCTCGTCGCCGTCCTTCGTTCCACCGTTGATTTTGCCCCGGCATGGGGAATCTTCCGCTCCTTTTCGGCTGTCAAAAACTTGAGGTACATCGAAATGCTTGATTCGTTCGATCCCAATCTCTTGGGAACCACTCTTGTCGTTTTCGATTTGATCGTCCTCGCACTTCCGTTTGCCGTCTTAGTCCGCCCTCCGAAGCGATTTGACGAATCCACCGTGATGGTTGGTGGCCTTGTTGGGCTGCTTGTCATTTGGTTCCATTTTGTGAACGGACTGTCCAGCGTGGCCAACACCGGTGCCTACACAGTGCTGTTCCACCTCGGCAGAGACCTGTCCCATTTCCTATTTGGCGCGTTTGTTTCCATCTTTTTCATTGGGTTTTCTCATCTTGCTTCTGCAGCTCTTTCTTCAAACACCCAAGAGAAATGCAACCTCTGCTCCAACACTGTAGTCGTGTGCTTTATTGTTACGATCCACATTGCATATCTAGTTCTTCTTGTAATCTAAGTCTTCTTGCTCATAAATGCAAATAGCGACATTTGCTTCTTTTTTTTTGACGTGTCAGGAGTGCTGGTTGTGGTGGTCATTAACAGCTCCAGCGGAATCACAGGATCTGGTTTTGCTGGGACAGTAGCAACCTTCGGAAATTCCAAGGGATCTTCTTCATCCATCACTGCTTTTTTTTCGCAAGTCTTGGCAGTGAACGGCTTGGCAATTGTCGTTGTCTTCGTCGCTGCCGGGGGAGAGCCTGTGGGAGATGGCAGTGACGGTGAATGCGGGATCAAGTCTTCGATCTGCTTGCCCTTTGTTAGCTTCTTCTTCCCCATGAAGGACACGGCCTTTCCTTTCTCCAAAAAGACGCTGATTGCCGCCAAAACCGGATTCAGCAGCCTGAGCCCGAACACCGAACCGGGTAATTTTTCCTTGTCTATGAACTGCATAACATCGCCAGAGAGGAACGGAATTTTCGAGAGGTCCTCGCTAATGTGAGTGCCGTTGCAAGCAACGTACTGAATTAGCTGTTCTTCGTATTCGGAGTTCCAGCCGTCGGGAAGCTTGACAGGGCGTCGAGCAACCTCAAGAACGAAGCGCATGTCACGTAGAAAGTTTTCAGATAGAACGAAAGTCCGAAGATTATGGAGTGAAACCAGTCGATCCCAGGTTGACGCGCTCGCAGCACACTTGTCCTTGAACGGCGCCATCGTGCTCGATTTCACCCGAATTTCCGCGCAGCCTGCTGCTTCTACCACGTCCATCGACCAAGTATGCAGATCTTCTGATGGCACGATGATGACTAGGATCTCCTGCTTTCCCACAAAACCTGGAGCAGAAAATCGGCATTCATTCGAATTTTTCACAAAATACTTGCGTAGAACAGTCGGCGAAGAAGATTCGTTCTCGAGCACCAGGACACACACGGTCTTGTTCTCCGGTACTGTTGCTATCCATCGGATGGTAACCTCATGGCCAACTTCCGGGTTCGATGCGCACGCAGCTGGCAAAGCGGGAAACGAGAGTTTCCCTCTGTTTTCAAGGAGCCATCGAGAAAACGATGTGTTTGACGGTCGCACGATGATCCGTCTGAAAACTTCCGACGTTAACGGCGGCTGGTCCGGGAACTTTTTGAGGAATTCCGAAAAGACAACTTGCTCGCATAACGACGAAAGAAATTCTGCAGAAATCGCATCTTGGATCCGCTGATAGTGCTCCGGAAACTTCGATTTCAACAGCTTTTGCAGAAAATGCGCAGATACGAGCTCTGCATTCTCTGGAGCTTCCGTGTCTTTCCAAAAGAGCTGTGTCTCTTCACAATATCGCAAACTGTAAGCCTGTAGAAGTGGAAGCAGCTCCTGCGGGGACGCATAAGAAAATCCAACTTGCGCGACGAATGTAAAAAGACGACGCAGCGCAATGTCAATCGACCGCTGTTTCTGCTTTGTGAGATTTGTAAATCCGAATGGGTTGGACTGCTTGTCTTTGCTGTCCTTGTTGTCGACGGCCTGTGGACGGGCCATTTCAGCGTCCGAATCGGAGGGGCTAAAGTCGTTGTCACTGTCCGTTGACATGGTTCCGCGGAATACTGGAAGATCCACAACATTCGATTGCCGGTAGGATGCCGCTTTTCGGCGACCTCGCGACTGATAGGTTACAGAGTAGCTCTGGAACTTGGAGACTACAGTTTGAATGGCGATCTTGCTGCCTTCCTGCAACAGTTGCATGTTCGCTTCCAGAAAATGACTCCAAAAGTCCATTTCGGAGCACAGAAATTCCTCAAAGTGATGAATATCCTTCATTGTGTCCTGCAAATTCGAGCCGATGTCTTTCTTCTGTAGCAAGTCCACTGACTTTTGATCAACGTCTTCCAGAAACGAGGCGAACTTCTGCGGTTCAAGAGACGACGGGTCGGAAGTGGCTGCGGTCCGCAGTGCATTTGCTTTTTCTACGAGCTGTACCACAGGCAGTATTCGCACATCAAGGACTTTGGACCAAAAGTCCTTGTCCTCCAGGGACAAGGATCGCCCGTCTTCATCGCCCACAATGCTGAAGGATGCTTTTGAAAGTTTGTTCATGGTCGAATTTGTCGCCGTTTGGTTTTCATCATAGGAAAGGACTCGCGCCGACGACAGGATTTCATCAAGACTCTTTTCGTCTGTTGGCGCACTCTCCGACTCTTGCATCATTGCGTAGAACCCATGGCGCAGCAGGCGCTCGATCGCTTGAGCCTTTGTTGCGGCGTCCACACTGTTCAGACCGGCATTATCGGCGTCTACAGAGTCTGGAGAATCAAATGTCATGCGGGTCATGACTGCTTGCTCCAGGCCCAGTTTCCGCGAGGCAACAGAGAACATGTAAGACTCGTACGTGCCTTTGGTGATCAAACGATACACCTTCACCTCCTGCTGCTGCCCAATACGATGCGCTCTTGCTTGGGCTTGCAAATCGTTCTGTGGATTCCAGTCCGAATCAAAAATGACGACCACGGAAGCAGACGTCAAGTTGATTCCGAGGCCGCCAGCTCTCGTTGATAACAGGAACACAAATGATGCCGAACAGGGGCGGTTGTTGAAGCGGTCAATGCGCTTCTGTCTCTCAGATCCCCGAATCCCACCGTCGATTCGTTCGTAAGCGTATGAGCGGTCGTCAAGGAAGTCTTCGATGATGTCGAGCAACCGTGTCATCTGGGAAAACACCAACACCTTCTTTCCTTCAGCGTACAATTTGGCTAGGAGCTTGTCCAAGAAGGCCAGTTTGCCGCTGTGGTGAACCAGAGCTTCCGGAGCGAGCTTTCTCAGATCAGTATCTGGGCGATTCGTTCCCTTTGCATGGGTCACATATTCATTCAGAAGCTTGGGTTCCATACCATCCACAAGGTAGGGGTGGTTGCAGACCTTCCGCAGTTGAATCATAATGTTGGTGAGACGGGGAACAACGGATCGCACGTCTCCTGATGCACTGTCGCGGCATTTGGTCACCAGAAATTCCGTATTCCGCTCATACACTGCACGGTAGACGGATTTCTGAGATCTTGTGAGCTCCACCTCGATGAGAATCTCTTCTTTTCCGGGAAGCTGCTTAAAGACGTCACTCTTGAATCTGCGCAGAACATACGGCCGAATGTCTTCCTGAAGCTTTGAAACGGCTGTTTCATCTTCTAAGTTTCCGTACTTTGAAATGAACGATTCAAGATCGTTGAAGTTCCCGGGATTCAAGAAATCCAAAAGGCTCCACAGCTCCGAGACATCGTTCTGTAGTGGCGTTCCGGACAAAATCAGTCTTCCATCGATAGGGGAGAAGAACTCTCGGATGACACTATTCACGCGGCTGTCGTGGCTCTTGATTCTGTGGCCTTCGTCCAAGACAATGTACTGGAACTTGAATGAAGACAGAAGAGAAGCTTCAGAAACCAGGCACTCGTATGTCGTCAGCAAAACATCGAACTTCACTCGCGAGTTCAGATCGTCGTCGAATTTCTGATATTTCGGGCACAGCAGTCTTTCAAACTGTTCGTCTTTGGAAAGCTTAGCATCTCTGCGAAACGCGAACATGTAGTGCTCCATGATACGTCTGTCGAGGTCATTGCCATGGAAAGGAAGAATGTTCAAATCCGAAACTCTCTCAAATTCTCGCTTCCAGTTCCCAAACGTGGACAACGGTACCACCACAAGAAACGGGTCACATCGGCAACCCTGTTTTCGCCAAATGGTGTCGAGCAGAGCAATCGCCTGGATCGTCTTTCCAAGTCCCATCTCGTCCGCAAGGATGCAATTTCTACGGAGAACCCAGTTATAGAGCAAGAAGTTCAGTCCCTCTAGCTGGTACGGGAACAGAGACACATTCGATTTGAAAACGGGGCTTTCCTCCATCGGAACGAACCCTGTTGGTCGCGGATGGCTGAATCGATATGACGCCCTGTCCTGCTTTAGTTCCTTGAATCGAATGTCCCGGGTACGAGAATACTGCGCAAATGCCGAAGCGAACGACGCCTCCGAAATGGGATTCTTCGAGATGTCCGCCTCCAATTCCCAGGAAGATGCAGACCATGGAGTGTCTCTCCATTTGATGAGGAAATACCTTCCGGGTGCTTCAGGAATGCAAGACAGCTCCTTGCGAGCGAACGTTCGTTTTCTGCTGAGAATGGCATCAATGCGCTCCACATCCTGCTCACTGAATGCGAACTCGTCAAGAACATACTCTACGGAAAGGAAGTTGTCAAGAGAAAAATCGTCTTCCAGGTAGACAGGGTCATGCTCTGGGCGGCTGCGAGAGATTTTCTCCAATTTCTTAATGCGGGGAAGGTTGAACTGCTTCTGGGTCGCTAGAACGTCCGATCTTGAAAGCCAGCGACAGTGAAGATGCGAATCAAACGCAAATTTTGCAAGGAATTGGTCATCCTTTTTGCAGAACCCCAACAGAGCTTCAATTTTGCCAAAATCAACATCTGCCTCGTCTTTGTTGTTTGGGGACGCCATCTCCACATCCTTTCGTTTCGCATTCTCATTCTCATCATCATCATCTTGCTCTTGCGAGGAGTGGTCATTGTATAAATCCTCAAAAACAATACCGGACGTCTCCGATTCTGTTGAAGAGTCGCAGGACGAGACATCTTCGTGATCCGTTGGCGAACGGCTCGTGCGGCGAGCCTTGGGAGGATGTGGCTTCGCATCATCCTCTTCAATTTCATCGTCTTCTAGCATCGCGGATATTTTCATTACAGACTTGATATCTGCACGAGTAGATCGTGACGGAAACCGAGAGCTCCGCATTGAAGCCGAGCGCTTCGAAACGGCTGGCATCCCCGTGTCACTGTCATTTTCGAGATCGTCATCTTCGTCATCAAAGTTGATGCGTCCACGTGTCCTGGCATTCCTTGTCGGCCGCATCGACGCACGACTCTGTGTCGTCTCGGAAATCCTGATCTCCGTCTTGGACGTTCTCTGCAAATGGTTCCGCTGAGAAAGTATCACGGGGCCACGACTGCTGACATCCTTCACAGTCGTTGCTGGTGTTGATGACAGGGAGAAAACCTTTGCAGGTTCTTCAATCGAAGCCATCTCATCTTCGTCATCTTCTTCGATGAGCATTCTCTTCTTTGGTTTTGACATGCGGCTGGATGCCATATTCTGGATTCTTGTGGTCATTTTTTCCCCAAAGACGCAGGCGCTGAATACGCTTCTTTTTTTTTTTCTTTTTTTTTCCCCCCCTTCTTTTGGGATGGAGGTCTCTCTCTGCGAGAAAAAAAAACTAAAACAAGGGCGTCTTCCAAAAATAAATAAATAAAGAGAGAGAAAGAGCGATGGCAAGGAACGGTGGATGGAAAGAGAAAAAAGGAAAATGAAATGAAAAGAAAATTGAGCCGAGTAGAAAAACGAGTGGACGAGATCGACGCAGAAGAGTTGCTGAATTTCGTTTTCTTTGGAGGAATACCGAGAATTGGCGCGGAAAGAAGCGGATGGCGGGAGACGATATTTTATTATTTATTTGCTTTACAGTCGGTGCACAAATGCACTAGCGAAGTTGGGGAGCAAAGAAGGAAAAGAAGAAAAAACCGGACGCAAACGTCGCAAACAGTCACCGGTGGCTATCGTTGTGTGTGCGCGGGGACGTGAACTTTGACGACGAATTCTTACGAATCTCTGAATACTGCACTCCCAGCTTGGAAAAGAGGTCATCGGATATTCTCTTGTACTCCGTAAATGACTGCGGCACGCTCTTAACAACTTCGCTTGCAAGCAGGAATTTGGAACTCGATGTACCATGTGTAATCAATGTGAGCAGCTTGGCTTCTCTGAAACAGCTACTGGCGTCCTTGGCGTATGCCTGCATGGCGAATGGATCCGCAGCAGCTTCACATCCAGACAAGTAGTCCTGCCCCAGGACGACAAGAGCTGACGCCAGTTCTGGAGAATAGAACCGTTTCCCGAGTGACTGCGCCATGAATTCGTAGAACCAGCGAATTTGATCCACCGCCATTCTTGAAAAGAATATTGCCGTTTCTACAAGATCGGCTTTTGACGAGGCTTGCATGAATCGAGTTCCCAGCAACGATTGCGTTTGCTCTTTTCCAAATGCCTTTCGCAGCCTGGGAATATCTTGCATCGAAACCCCGCGAGCAAAGGCAGCAGCATCTTCGGCACAGCGGCGCATCAAGATGTGTCCTCTGTGCAGCGCCTTCGAAACTCGAGAGTCAAGCATCACCACAAAGAATCCTTGCTCTTCTGCTGACTTCCAGCATTCCTCTTCAATGGTCTGCAAACTGTTCTGCAGTTCTTTTGAAAACTGGTGCTTACATGACTTGCATTCCCAGCTACCAGCCAAAGCAAAACCGTCTGCACAGTTGGGACACGGAAAAACACGCAAAACATCCCCCTCCAGATTCTGACACAGCATGCAATCGCACCGAAATCCATATGCACTCTCCATCCATGTTAATCTACCAATGGAATGCCGAAGCGTCGGACAGTACTGTATGCACATCTCCTCATCCTTCCTGATCGCTGTTCTCGCATACATGCGCAACAAGTCGCCTTCCGAGGAAAACACGACGTTTGGAAAGCAGGAGTGATTAAACATGGCAGAAAACGCTCCGAGTCCAATGGCGTCCAGGGAAGCAAAATCGAATTGGTTTGCCTCTAGAATTGCAACACGGCGCTTGGTTTCGGGTTTACAGGGTTCGAGAAACTGGCGCTTGGAGTCCGGCCCGATGAATCCATGCAACTCGTTGAGCACCTCCGGCCATGTTTGCACCTCGAAAAATGCATCCAGAGTAGCAGGAAACTCTTTGGAAGTCTGTGCTTGTTGATACGTCTTGTTGTCAAGAAGATTCGTTGCATGTTCTTCAGAAACAAGTTCACCGGCCCGGAAATCTCGCGCAGCAAACACGCACCTACCTTTTCCTTCTCTATGTGCGACATACAAATTGGGCGACCTACACGCTATTAGTTCACTCAACTTCGACATCACTATGTGCAACGGTTGACACCACTCCTCGTCCTCCAATTCCAGAGTTTCCTCGTCGATGGTTGAAGGAGGGCAGAAGCCTATGCAAACAATAACAGTGATGCGAAAAAAGCAAAAAAAAAAAAAAAAACGACCTTTCCGAATGTGAGGACGGCTGCCAGCTTCTTTTTGACGAGCGGCGGAAAAACCATTTCTTCTTGAGCGCGAAAGAAGAAAATAGTTTTTTGATGTGCTCTGACAGATGGAGCAACAACAGCCCCCAAAAACATGCGAGTCCAGGAAGGGCAGGTGATGAGATATCCGTTTTTTACTTGTGCAGCGCACAATCGAGGAGGACACAGAACCCGTGGGAACGAGCTTTTCTTAGCTTCTGCTTGCAGCTTGCATTTCTTGGAACCTAACGAGCGAGTACAACAATGATCCACTGATGGAGATCAGCGTGCCAAGGCCATTCAGGAAGGAGATTTCGTTGCCAAAGAAGACTGTGCCCAAAACTGTTTGGACACATGCCTTTGCCGTTCCAGAAATGGTGTTTGTAAGCGGGGAGGTGAACTTGATCTGCAGGAACGTCGCAATGTTGATCAGGAACCCGAAAACAGCCGTCAACACCATCACGGCCCAGAAAGCGCCGACATTCAAGAACGGGACGTTTCGAATATAGTCCAATTCTCCAGAAAAGAAGACAAACGGAAACAAAAATATGCAAGCGAGCACAGTGTTGTAGATCATGAGTCGCCCTTCGTTGTTCTCCAAATAGTCCAGCGTCCTCTTCACATAGATCGAATACACGGAAACGAAGACGGACGACAGAAGACCAAAGATGAGTCCTGCCCATGAAAATCGAACTTCGCCGACAGAGCCCAGGATGTACCCAATGACGACAACTCCGCAGCACTGCATGGAGCGCATGGAGGTGGTTTTGCCAAGAATTGTGTACGTGAAAAAGATGTTGAACACGATGGTGAGCGATCTCGCAACCTGATAGAAAGAAACCTCGACATATTGCAAGCACAGATTGTTGAACAAGATCATGGCCACGAAAATCCCCGTTAGCGGAGCAACCGTCCGCGCAGTATCGATGTTGAACTCAAACGCTGGAATGAACTGGAAAGAAGTGTATTTTGACAGTTCTCCGCAGAAAATGATGCACACAAGTGCAACGATCATCTGAAACCATGATACAAAAATCGGGAATGGGAACTTAAACGCGGAATAAGAAAGAATGAACTTGTTTAAAAACACAACGCTCATGGACACAATAAAATAAAACGTGATCACTGAAGCAATCTTGAACGATTGCGACATTTCCTTGCCAGTCTCTGACGAGGAGCGATCTGCTACACCCAGGGACTTCCCCGGATCCTTTCTACTGGTGGCTGCAGACATTCGGCTGATCTGGATGAAATTTCGCTTCGAAGATAACAGGAAATCATGCAAGGAAGGGAGAGAAAAACCAGGAAACCCAAAAAAAGACAAAAAAAATAAATCGCAGATTGCAGTTTCTGTTTTTTTTTTTTGTGAGGTTGTGACGCGCGCGGCATCGGTGACAGGTTTTCGGGTTTTCAGTTTGTCAGAGACTGACCTTTTTTTTCATATTATTAATGATTTTGCTTCACCCCAGTAACTAGAGTCCAGACTCAAGTGTGCTTTCTTTTTCAGTATTTTCCCCTCTTTGTAATTTTGAAACAGCAGGAAAACGAGTTGAGAGGTGGCCTTTTTTTTTCTTTTTTTTTTCCTGCTTCCTCGAAACAAGAGTCCTTCTCAAGTCCGGTGTCGCAACTGTTTTTTTAATTTTAATTTTTGCGATTCTGCAAGCTGCGAGTATTTTTCCTCTCCCTGACTGAGACGCCATCTGAGATGTCGGGAAATTCCAGACACTTCATTGCAAGAATTGCAGCCGAATCCTTCAAGACGATTTACACCGAATGCTTCATTCTTGCGTCGATCCTGCTGGGTGTTGTGACGCGGATGACGTTCAGCATAGCTTCCGTCGCGAATAAGATGAAGAGTTCCACGTTACATTCTCGTGGCACTCCGGATGTTTCCGACGATTCTGCTGCGCTGAAATCTCCTGTTCTTCAGAAACGAGGTCGAAAATACAAGGAGAACGTCAGAAACCGATTTGATTTTATTGCAAAAACTGTGCTGCATGAAGAAGGCGGCTCGTACAGTGGGAAATCTCCTGTGGCAAGCAAGGAAGCAAGGTCTCCGTATTTGTTTACTCCTACAGATGCTCAACTGTCGCTCGACTACCAAACATCCATTGCCTCCAACTGGTTCAAGGCCTTTTGGATATATTTCCGCGCCGTGTTTTTGCGAAAGCGGCCCGTCTCGGGAGTGCAGGCAAGTGACTCTTTTATGGGCCCTTCTCCTCCCATCGTGCTTTCTTCGTCAAAATCCGATGTGGACATGCTTGTGCATGAACATGAAAAGGTTACTTCCGGTCTGCTGGAGGATGTGTCTACGCAGTGGATGATTTTTCTGGATGACATCGGTTCCGCGCTGTCTGACCTGATACGACTGAAGCCCTGCAGGGGCCTCCGTACGATGTTTCAATCTGCACAGCGTTTTCTCCCGGGGAGGTTGATCTCCAATGTGAATTTGGACATCTCCAGCATCCGAGACATCGTTCTCCGAGAGGGCTATGAGTTTGAATCGTACGATGTTACGACCGCGGATGGATATGTGTTGGAGCTTCACAGGCTACCTATGCGAAATTCCTCAAAGGTGCTGTATTTTCAACATGGCGTAATTGACGCCGCATACGCGTGGGTGGCAACAGGATCCATCAATTCTCTGGCTTTTCGGGCTCACGAGGCCGGTTGGGACGTTTGGCTTGGCAATCTCCGAGGAACGGGCAGCAGAAGGCATATTCGTGCCGATATTTCTCCAAAGGAGTACTGGGATTTCAACATCAACCACCATGCATTTCTTGATATTCGCGCCTTCATTGAGAAAATTGACAAGGTGAAGACTCGAGAGCTCAGTATTTCCCGTCGTCGATCTCGAAAATTGCCAGAATCAGTTGATGGGAAAACGCGAGTCCCAAAGTCCAAAACGGAATCCGCTGTTTCAAGAGCCGCACCCGTGTCCAGTCACTTTAATCATCAGATTTTTGCGGTCGCACATTCAATGGGAGCCGCAGCTCTGCAAATGTACGTCGTACATTCTCGTCTTCGTGGAATCCCACATCATCTCTCTGGTATGGTGCTTCTAAGCCCAGCAGGGTATCATGCAACCCATCCCTCCATTTTGCGAATTCTGGGTCCGATATTTGACGTGTTGACAAAATTTTTCTATGCGTTTCGTTTTCCATCGGACTTTTGGAGGATTCTTGCTGCAAAAGTTACGCAAGATGTTCGTAATCATCCAGGGGCCCGCCAACTCATGGCATTTCTAACGTCGAAATTTCTCCTTGGCGGAGGCGATGACGCATCTCGAGCCGCCATCATGACGGTTCACAACCTTGCCTACAACACCCTGAACGGGACCTCTACGGGTGTGTATCGCCATTTTCGACAGTTGGCCACTTCCAAACATTTTCAGACTTTTGATTACGGTGCCCGAAGAAATCTTGCAGAGTATGGGTCCACAAAACCAATCGACATTCTGGCAAACTACCACAGCATTGACATTCCAGTTGCGTATGGCTGCGGTGCCAAAGATACGCTGATTCCTGCATCAATGGTGCTCGTGCAGTTTGAAAAGCTGAAAATGTACCGTCCAGATCTGGCTCACTGGAAATGTTTTCCCAACGCAGGCCATGTTGATTTTACGCTCCGCGTTGATGACGATAAATTTCGTTTGTTTTGCAAACAGTGGATTCGTTCTACAACAAATACGCAACAAAGCACAAAACGTCCGGATAACGACCATGTAACGCATTCTATTGAGCCATATGTTTCCACCGCCTTTTCCCGAGCGTGAAGTGACAGTGCCATTGATACAGAAATTTCAGTTTTTCGTTCTTTAACTTATTGTCATACGATTGTTTTATCATGATGAACGGAAGGAAGGATCGTATTCCGAAGTGGACTATCTGGACAAATACAGAAAATGGTCCACAGCACTATTTCGGAGATAATGCTGGGGACTGGTAGAGTCGCGGACGGCGAGCAGTCCGGTACACAAA
>VRVR01000019.1:0-28492 GCA_009859145.1 Andalucia godoyi
AACCCTAACCCTAACCCTAACCCTAACCCTAACCCTAACCCTAACCCTAACCCTAACCCTAACCCTAACCCTAACCCTAACCCTAACCCTAACCCTAACCCTAACCCTAACCCTAACCCTAACCCTAACCCTAAACCCTAAACCCTAAACCCTAACCCTAAACCCTAACCCTAAACCCTAACCCTGAGAAGATGCAGGATGTTCTAAGACAAATCATTATGAAGTTGGCATGGTTGTTGCGACCTGCAAGTACCTGCTGCAACAAGAGTACAAGGACGACCAACTTGTTATCCTTACGCCGTATTTAGGGCAACTGCAACTGATTCGTGCAGCTCTACGAGCGGAATTTGACGTCACCATTAACGATTTGGATACTGAGGATTTGATCCGCGCCGGCGAAAACGTAGATCAAAGCGGCAAAGCCTCCAACAAACGACCAAAAATCTATGTTGCAACCGTTGACAACTATCAGGGCGAAGAAGCCGACATTGTCGTTGCATCTCTGGTCCGCAGTAATGTCTCACGCTCCATCGGATTTCTCGCAGAACCTGAGCGGGTGAATGTACTTCTTTCACGTGCTCGTTTGGGGATGATTTTGTTTGGCGACATGGAAACCTTGACAAATGCGTCTAATCGGAAAGGCGCAGAATTGTGGAAGAAGATTAACTATTTTCTGTCGGACGACACGCGTCGGTCCGTTGTGAGCGGTCTTCCTGTAAGGTGCGATAGGCACCCGGCCCAGCTAAACTACTTGGCAACGGTGGACGATTTCAAGAAATCCGCTCCTGATGGAGGGTGTTTGTCGTCGTGCACATATGTGTTTGAGACTTGTGGCCACAAGTGTGGACGCAAGTGTCATCGACTTGAAGGACATGAAAGTGTGCGGTGCACTTCCGATGTGCGGTCAACCTGTGAAAAGGGTCATCCTTTGCATTTCAAGTGTCACGTAGGACGTCCTTCAATATGCAAGATTTGCGAGAAGCTCCAGGCGGCGGAAGAAAAGCGGAAGAAAGCGGAAGCGGAAGAACAGCGCAAGCGTGACGTTGAAGAGGCAGCATATAGAGTGCAACAAGCGGAACGAGAAGCAAAGCTGCAAAAAGTGATTGCTGACATTGAGAATGTTCAGATTTCGGAGCGTAGGAAGCTTCAGGCAGAGCGACTACGGCTTGAAACAGAGATTCAAGAACACAATTTGAAAGTGGCGAAGGAGCAGCTTCCTGCTCAGACCGATGAAGAGGTCAAACAAATGAAGGAAAAGGCCGAACAGCGGAAGCTTCAAGCTCGCTCTGCTGCTTCTCGCAACAAAGAGAAAACACCCTGTGCACAAGATACAGGAAAAGGGCGTGTTACAATGGCTACTTCGCAACAACATAGGCAGAGCGGTGCCCCACAACGATCGAGTGACAGGCCTGCCTCCGAAGGCATGCAGATGTCTACCAATGTTCGCATCGATAATGATACCACAGATTTCCTTTCTTTCGTAGTAGCCGGTTGTGGTTTGCCCAAGGACAACGCGATTTTGTCGTTTGTGACCGACTGGAAATTTACAGAATTCCGCGAATGTCCTGCATTTGCACAAGTTGCACTTTCGCCCACAATGAAGACCGTGCTTGAAAAATGCGCTCAAAACGAATGGAGGGCTGCCTTTAGTAGAGCCGGAAAGATGAGTCGAGCAACCGCACCAGATCTGCAGTTGTTTTTGATGCTGTGTCGGTCAAAACTCAATGACGACAGCTTGCCAAACAATTTGAACGAAAGAAAAGAGATTATTGCTTCGTGCGATAAAATCTCTGGAATTTTAGATCTTGTGTCCAGTGCCGTCCTTTTGCAGCGGTTTGATGACAATGAGTGCATCCTACGAGGTGCTGTGTGTGCACTGGCTGCCAAAAAGCTTTTGACGGAAACGTCAGGACCATTCTTGGACCACATCACCGGACTTCCCTCGTCGGTGATGGATTTGTTCAAGAATTTGTGTGATGAAGTCTTGACGGTAGCAAAGCAGAAATTCAGTCCATCTACTGACACTTCACGTCCGTCAGATCGTGCAGTAAGCAGCGCATTCGCCAGGTGATCGGAAGCAAAGACAATCAAAGGTGCAGCGAGCAAGGCACTTGACAAATTGATGGAGTTAATTGGAGTCGAAGACATCAAGATGCAGTTTCTTGATATGTATGATACAATTTTGCTTGACAAGTCTCGCAGTACGAACGGGAAACCTTCCATCGGACGTCGCAGTCTCATTCTTACCGGGAATCCCGGTACTGGAAAAACGACCATCGCTCGGATCTACGCAGAATTCTTGTCAGAACTGGGCATTCTTCCTGGAAAGGCATTTGAAGAAACGACTGGTGCAAGATTGGTTGATGATGGAATCGATGGGTTGAAAAAGGTTATTGCAGCTGTGGAGAAGGGAGGTGTTTTGTTCATCGACGAAGCGTATCAACTTAATCCTGGACAGGATCGTCAAGGTGGCAAGGTTTTGGATTTGCTTTTAACAGAAGTAGAAAACAAGAGAGGTACTATGGCCGTTGTGCTGGCTGGGTACAAGGGTCGAATGGACAAGCTCTTGGAATTCAACGAAGGACTTCCGACGCGGTTTCCAACGGTTATGAATATTTCCGATTTCGACGATTCCGAATTGTTAGTCATTGCCAAAGGACATCTGTCCAAGCAGCAGAATGGCAGATATCACCTTGATGATGAAAAGATCATGCGCATTCTCTCTCGTCGTGTTGGTTACCTTCGCGGACGTGAAGGGTTTGGTAATGCGAGGGCCGTCGAGAATGCAATCGAGAAAATGTCGCAACGACAGAGTCGGAGAATCGTCAGCTTGCGTTCGAAGAACGAGTTTCCGGACGAATGGCTCATTACCATGTCGGACGTGGTAGGGACTGACGGACACCCAGTGTTGGATGACATTCCTGCTTGGCGTCGATTGCTTGCAATGGAAGGGCTTGGCGAGGTAAAGGACGCAATTCGTGGAATTGGTAGAGAGATTGCAGGAAATTTTATTCGAGAACAGAAGGAAGAAAAACTGGCCGACTTCTTTCTGAATCGAGTATTTCTCGGGAGTCCTGGAACTGGGAAGACGACGGTTGCAAAGTTGTTTGGAGAAATCATCTGTGGTCTTGGTCTTCTCAGCAAGGGCGACTTGATCGTCAAGAAACCTGCCGATTTTCTCGGTGGAGCATTGGGTGTTTCGGAACAGCAGACCAAGGCGATCCTGAAAGCGGCCGAAGGTTGTGTTTTGGTGATTGACGAAGCCTACGGGCTTTGTCCGATCGCAGGTGGCAAGAACAGCAATATCGCAGGAAGTACTCCAGATCCGTTCAAGGTCGGAGTTATAGACACTATCGTGGCCGAAGTCCAGAATACGGCCAGTGAAGACCGATGTGTGATTCTCTGCGGGTATTCTGATGAAATGGAGCATCTTCTTCGGGTATCGAACCCGGGTCTTGCACGTCGTTTCCCCCTCGAAAAAGCATTCTATTTCGCAGATTTTACCGAGGATGAGTTACTTCGGATCTTCAACAACAAGGTGCACCAGCTGGATATCTTGGTGTCGACAAATGTTCAGCAAGTGGCGATCGAGGAACTAAAGAAGATGAAGCGCAAGGCCAACTTCGGAAACGGCGGTGCTGTGGACAACTTGCTTGCGAAAGCGAGAGAAAACTGTGCCAAACGGTGCAAGAACATGACTGTTTCAGAGTCTGTGGATCAGAGCAAAGTCCTTTTGGAAGAAGATTTTGTTGCTGGCGCCGCGCCCCGTCGATCTTTGGAAACCATTCTTGGAGAGTTGGTAGGATGCGATGATATCCGTACAAGGATGATCTCCATGAAACAAACAGTAGATTTCTGGAGGGACAAAGGTATTGATCCAATTTCCAAGCTAGCGCTCAATTTCAGGTTTGTGGGCCCTCCTGGAACAGGTAAGACAACTGTTGCAAGAAAGATTGGTGAAGTCTTTTACACTCTTGATCTTTTGTCGTCCGCGGACGTGGAAGAAGTTACTCCCAGGGATTTGATTGGCTCCTTTGTCGGGCAGACCAGACCAAAGACGGAAGCTGTCATGGAACGTGCACTTGGTCGTGTTCTCTTTATTGACGAAGCCTATGGATTGCATCCAAACAAGAGCTTGTACGGTACTGAAGCTCTCGAGCAGCTGCTGTCGATGCTAACAGATCCGAAGTACATGAGCAAGATGGTGGTGATTCTTGCCGGGTATGAAAAGGAGATTGACGAACTGTTGGACACAAATCCAGGACTGAAAAGCCGATTCCCAGAGCAAATTATGTTCAAACCGTTGACAGAGCAACAATGTGTCCAACTGCTCGATAAGAAATTACAGACTGTTTCCTTTCAGATGGATGCAGGTGCAAGGGCAAAAGCGCAGGAAATTTTCCACGATCTTATCAACACTCTAAACTGGGCGAATGGCCGGGATGTCGAAACTGTCGCGAAGAAAGTTGAGCAGCACACTATCAACGTATCGGTGCCTGCCGACGAGGACGATGATGTGACGCATGTCAAACCGGATCATGTATCGCAGCCAATGCTGCGGTTTCTTCAAGAGCGACAGAAGAGCAGTTTATCTTCTGCACGCACAGAGCTGCCCAACATTCTATCACAAGCGCAACAACAGCAAGTTATGCATCCCTCGTTGCAGCCAAAAATTGAGATCGCAAAGTCCACGCAAGTGCAATCCCGTGATGAGGATGTCAAGGAGGAAATGGAGAAGAGTCGCATGAGCGAGGATGGTTCTCCGGTTGCACCGTCATGGCTGCAAGATGGATTGCATAGTGCACTCTTGCATCTTGGAATGAACCGTGATGACGCGGTGAATCGACTGATGAAGGAAGAGGCAGATGAAGAGATTGCTCGCGAAGTGGCCAAGAAAACGAAGAGAGATCTCGAAACGGTGAAGAAGGAAATGGAAGCTATGCAGAAGGAAATTGCAACGCGCGTGCAGAGAGTGGCAAAGGTCCCGGTGATACGTTGTTTGATTTGCGGTAGTCCAAGCTGTCCTGTCAGACCCGCGGTAGTGGGATATTTGGAAGTGATGTTGCCAGCCTAGATGCTGTTTTAAAAAGTAGTGTATCAGGAACAACAACATAACAACGATGATGATGATGAGGAAGGTGTCATCGGTTCGCCTGCGATTTCATCGATCGAGCAACCACGCCCTGCTTGAAGGGTCCACAATTGAACTGCACGAGCATCGACTTTGGATCTATTGCCAGTGGTGACAATCTCCTCGATTACTATGCAAATGCAAAACAAAAAGTGCTGCGCGTTCCGAAAGAGAGCTCTTCAAAGGTAAATTTACGCCCGAGTTCTTTCCGCGGCGGTTCTGTCTGAAAGACGACATGTACTCCCAGCATCCAAAGATCTTGCGCGAACTGATTACCTGGATATGCGATCGGTACCAAACATCCGGAGTGGGATACGCCGAGTTGTCTGTTGGCGCCAAAGACCTGGTGACGCGCCCCTGGTTGATGAAGCATCTTACCTTTCGTCCTCCAGATAGTCGTGTTCGACTGCGCTATCTGGCAGCATTGCAACGAAAATTCAAGGATGCAAAACGATTGACTCCGCAAGTCATGAACGACCTTGGAATTCCAACGTATCCAGCGGGAAATCAAACATCGGAAGATATTGGTGACTGGGTAACGACCGTCAAAGACAGGTTGTCGCCTCAGAACGCGAATCATCAAGCAATGTTTCAATCCGAACCCGTTGTAATGTTGGAGGGCATCCGCCGTGCTTTTAATCTTTCTCGGAACACCGACGTGGAAGACCTTGACTTGCGCGAGAAGCTGCTGCACAACTTCTGTGTGGGGTTGGACTATGTCGGCGACGAGTGGCAGCATCCGTTTTGCCCATTCGATCTTCCAGACTTCGTCACGTTTCTGCTCAACGAACGCGCGCTTCGACAAGGACACTTTGGCTTCCGATTTCACTGCGGCGAGTGTGACGAGGATTTTGTGACGCCGCAGTTGCTTGCCCATATGACCATCTCTGCCAACGTCATTCTGAACATCCTCAAAGCCGTGAAAGACAGTGAGTCCGAAAAGTCTCTGCCTGAATCCAAACCGCCGCCTCTCCGAATCAGCCACGGTGTTGCATTTCGCCACTTTTTGAACATCCCAGATGAAGATGAATCGCTGCGTCGCCACTCGACCATCATCACGAAGGCACTGCGCAAGATGACGAAACACAAAGTCCCGCTCGAACTTTGTGCTTCCAGCAACCTGTTTCTGGTACAATCGGACCCGGAGCTGCGCAAACCGCTGTTTCACGCTTCTCCGACGTTGCCGCAACCTCGTTGTCTGCTCGCCACCGATGACGACGGAATCGTCCCCGTCGAGTATTTGTTCTACGTGTCCGTATCCGCCGAGTACGCAACCATCCTGTTTTCCCGAAAAGCGAATGGGAGTCAAGACGATCATAACAGTCTCATTTCCAACAGCGCACTCATCGAAATGCTCGAGACTGCCTCGGCCTCGCGCTTTGGGATTTAACCCGGGTTTCCCCCTATTCTGCGATTGCTGAATAAAAACAGTGTAGATTACAAAGCTTAGAATGGATCGTCGGCAGCTTCTGTTGCCGATCGTGGCGACAGTAGGTTTGGATCCGTGTTTCCCTTTGGCCACAGCTCTCGAGGCTGAGTAAGGCCACCAAAAAGCTTCTGCATGCGAAGGACTTCTCCGATCATGGTCCACACGGGATATGCATAGGCCAGCACGTCTTGGGCAGATTGGACGAACTTATCCTCCATACCAAGCGAATGAAGACCCACAATCACGCCTCGCAGCAAATCCGTGTACTCGGTGTTCTTTCGAAAATTCGCATCCAACACGCGGTCGATAACCCACACCGCACCCGAGTCGCCCGGAGCGGGTATATATCCCTTGGTCTTATCCTCACGTTTGCGACAAGCCTTGCAAGGAGGCGAAACAAAAGGATACAATTCCAGGCCCGGTGGATGATCGATATCATCTGCGCTGATGACTTGCAGAACGGCAAGAGTCGTCCCTGTCGTAATTCCTTTTTTGCAGCAAACTACTTTGCATCCGCGATCCTCTTGCAAGTACCGCAAGCCCCGTTGCAGCAACTCTGCAGCAGTTTCAGATGGCCAATAAGGTTCAGAAACCGTTTCTTGGGATTCAACGTCACGAATTTGGAACACAAACGGCTGGATGAAATCGTGATACTCCATCGGGATAGGGATGAATGCAAAGTCGTGGATCAACTTATGAGATTTCACCGACGATGCTTGCACTTCGACAGTGTGTTCCACGCCATACAGATGAACCTTTTGATCGGTCAGGCAGAAATGAAATGCGTCGGAAAGAGAGATGCAACACTGCGCAATAAGCACTTTTGAAGACTCGGCTTTGGCTTCTCGTGTTGGCGTAGATGAATTCACATTTCTCATCACCGAAAACACACGAGAAACGGCAGACGATAGCCCCAATATTCGATCCAAAGGGAGAAGAACATGTCCAGCAGTGACTGCGTAGATATCGTTCTGCTCTTCACCCAACGACACAAAACCCCCCACCGACGCAATATCGGCCCCTGAATTAGCATCGATTCGGACACAATGCGGAAAATGATTGACGATGGATCCTCCAATCTCTCTCGAATTGTCTGCGCTATGAACAGCCTGTGGGACAAACTTTGCCGAAACCACGGGAATATTGATGCCGAATCTCCCCGTCTTCGAGTAACTCATCAGTTCAATTCCATACAGCTCCTTAAAACTGACGCACATTGAATTCAACAGCGCTACGCCAGACTCTTTCGCAATGAACGGAGTCAGACACTGGAGACACAGAGTTCCGTCTTTGTTGAAATCAAAGGAACGAACAAGAATGTCCGCATTACCGACTTTGAAATAATGGCCATGCTCAATCAAAAAATCCTCAAGATAGGATACGTTTGTGATTAATGACGAAGGCCGAACTGTAAGAGATGAACCGTCATGAGCAACCAACAAACGATCCGATGGGACGACGCCGGAATTCTCTTTTTCGAGCCCCAACATACGCTCGCGTAGTATGTAATCTTCATCAGTTGCGGATATGGACGGGATTCTGCGCAGTTCCTCGGCTGGCAAAAAATAGGAACGGTATTGTTCGAATCCCAAGTCCAGTTTCAGCAAATGCCGCAATAAAACGTACGAAGAATAAACCTTCTTGTGACTCGGACCGCGGAATGCCAATATCGAACGACCAAATCGGTGACACTTTTCCCAATCCGAGTCCAAAACTAGACAACCAGGTTTGATACGTTGCATTGCTCGCTTCAAAGACGCCTCCCATTCCACCAGCGGCTCTTTAAAATCCAATAACTTCGAAAGAACTTCTGCTAAATTGTTGAGATCCGGAACAACAGATTCCAGAGAAAACAACACCCTGAAGGACGGATCTGTAAACGGGTCCTCAATTTGATCTTGAAGAATTCGCGAAAAAGGAATGGATGGGGGTCTGAACAACGCATCCATAAATCTCTGAACCCTAATCAGACGGGTTTCAGGACGATCAGCCTGAGGATCAGACTTGAATCTCTGTTGAACGGATTGGCGAGCGGTGACAATGACATCGTCGATAACCTGCGCTACATGCAAAGACATCCCGAGATATGCGTCACTTGTAATCTCATCATCGAAATTTGGAGAGAAAACTACTCGTTCCCGAAACTGGGAAGATAACCATGTTTGAAGGGATGTAAAACCCTCTCGAGAAAATTCCTTATAATTCAAGACAACATTCTCGACCAAAGATGAGAGTTGATCGGAAGTTCCTCGAAACAGCATTTCCATAAATCCGGGCATTGCAAAGATGGCCGTCCAAGTTTTTTGAATGGAAGTCTCCGACGAAGGATCGTATTTCAATATTGTGGAGAAAATGTGTTCACAATGACTAACAAACAGGTTTTCCAACTTGGCGCATAAACGTGCTCTTGCACTGTTTTGCAATTCCATCAAAGAAGCACGAAATTTGACATCTTTCTTGGAATCCAGCTTCTTGAACACCCGCATCAACGACTGCAACTTGGTGACAGCTCGCTCGCAGTACTCAAGAATCTCCCTTAACCTCGGATTGAACGAAGAGTTTAGCGCACTCATCAGAGGCACCATACCAGCGACACCACGGATATGGTCGTCGTTCTCCTCAAGAAGTCGACGAACTCGAGCGAGAACAGACTTTGTGATAGCCCCTCCTTCGGACACCAGCTCTTTGTCTACAAGGTGAAATAGCGCATTCACAGTGCAAAACAAGCTTTCATCAAGCTGAACTCCGAGTCTGCGGCAAAACTCGGCTCTGAAATTCTGTTCCACCGGGTCAATGTCATTGTCAGGTACTTCTGAACGCTCCAGCACTTTGACGACAACTAAATTCGCAAGTAAATCGGAACGATCTGGCCGTCGAAGGAACTCCACGAGCGATGAAATGTGAACATCGTCCGAAGACTGCGAATACTTCATGACAAACGCCGCACGATGAACCGTACGAAGAACATTCGCAATCGCATAGTGGCCCAGAAAGTGCTTGTCTCCGGTACCAGGCATGTCAATCAGGCACATTCCATGAGGAACGAGTGCTCTGTCAAATCTCCCGCGCACCGTAATCTTTTGCAGGAACAACGCTTCGATAGGCACGTTTCTGGAATACTCGCTGTTCTCACCGCGCACAAGCTCTGCAAGGACAGCAGTTACGGATTCAATGGCCAGCCCATCGCGGTACTTGTAAGCTCGTTGATGCTGGAAGACGTCGACTTGCCGCTGCAACTGCGGAAAAGTAGGTACTTCGCAGTCGTCGTCGCACAGCGATCCAAATACGACATCCTGCCAGGAATTGCCCAGAAGACGGCGCAGCAGACCCCGAAGATAATCGGCATCGACATGGAAGTTCAGGATCGGCTTTCCATCTGCGTCCTGAAAGTCGGATTCTCCCCAGCTCTTCCAAGCCGACGTTTCAGAATATGCAGAACCACGAATCTGTTTCTTAACATACTCGTTCAGCTCCTTGGTGAGAACGACACGAGCGGCCAAAAGCAAATCCTTCATGACTTGATCGACCGAGAAGAAATCGAGTTCGAGAAAGTACTTTTCCGAAACTTTCCCCTGCGAATCAAGGATTTCCTGCCGAAACAGTGCGACGGGTACGTGCGTGGTTGCCGACCGGTCGTCTGAGATTGGCAAGAGTTTCGGTTCACCAAACAGCGCGTTGAGCAGGAAGCTCTTTCCCGCATTCGTGATGCCGAAAAACGCAACACCGGCACTCTGTCCATTGAGAAGATTGTCGAGGGGGATGAGGACATCGCGGCGAAGTGAATTCGTGACGACTTCATCGTGACGCGTACAAGCCAAAATCTGCGGGAGCAGTTTGGACAGGGACAGCAGCCGCGAAAAGGTATCTGACGCAGCCGAAGCCGGGCTCAGCATCGCTGGATCCGACATGTTCGCAGATGGAGGAAAGAGGTAGCGGTACGAATTCGATGGCCAATGAAATCAAAGTGAAAGTGGTGGTTGGAAAGGTGACGGATAGTCAAAGATCTATCAACCTTGTGAAGAAGTTCTGGCCCGAGATTGCTCGGTGAAAATTGAGAGAGCATGACGGGAGGTTGTGGAAAGCGCATCATCAATTCGCGGAATTCAGACTTTTGAGTGAGCAGCCTGTGCAAGCAGACGCGGCAATCTGCAAACCAGATGAGGAAATCCTTGTCTTTGCAAACAAAAAATGCAATGAGCAGTCATCTTGCTGGAAAAGACTTTTGGTCGTGACTTGTGACTCACAAAAAGCCCAGTGTGGAATCGGGGACACGCTGCTTTTGTCTGTCCTTTACTTCTCTCTCTTTTCAAGATCCACATTCCACGGATCTGACTTTTCTCATTTGGCTTTGTAAGTTGACGTAGTGCATGTCTTGTGAAGCTTTGAAATGTCTGCAGCGTCGTCTACTGCCTCACAAGTGGAGAGAGTGTTAACCGAGTTGCAGTCAGGAAGATTCCCTAATCTTCTTGTCTTTGCTAGCCGCTGCCGGAGTGTGTCCTCGCGGGAAATCCGCAAACTGCAGAATTCATGGAAGGGTACTCGAATTGACATGCCAGTATGGGTTATTCCGTTGTGTTGTGTTTACCAAGATACTGGAACAAGACCCTTGTGTCTGCGTTTCAATCATTAGAAGGGCTTCGGATGCGGAGACGTCGAATGTACGTATGAACACATGTGCATGGTTTGCGGCAGCCTCGACCACGGTATGCATAGCAAGCGCACTGATGGAACAATGCTACTGCAATGCGGAGAACATGCATTACTGAAACAACAGTTCGAATTGATGGAAAACAACGGTTTTCGTTTGGAACATATACTGGAAGCAATCAGATCTGAAAGATTCGTTGCAATCTTTCGAGCCCCAACTTCTTCGCAGATGTCCCCTGCTCGACAAGTTAGTGCTTCTCCGACGATACGTCCGCCTTTATGCGCTACTGGTTCAACTGGATCAATTTCTTCACCATTGTCTATGACCAACTCTACGAACAATGTTGCCGCTTCAGAAATGAATTCATCCTCCAACATTATGCCACCGCCAAGAGATGGGGACATGAATGCCAAGCGCAGCGATGAGGACGTCGATGATCACGATGCACAGCCTTTTGTGTACTCCATGTCCCGTGGAGAGAATGACGTCTTTGAATTGCAGTTGAATATTACGTTCACTCGTGCAAATTGCATTGCCCACACAAATCTGTCGAAAGTTTGGCGTTGCAGTCTCACGTCACCATTGTTTTCTTCTCCGCGTCCCATGGCGATTAAAATGTGGGAACAATCTTTCACAGCAAAACGAGAACAAGTTGCGAAGGATCTTCAAAAATTGCAGCGAGAGATTATGTCAATTCGCAAGCTTTGTGAAGAAACTCCACATGTGGTACGGATTGAGAGCTCTCCCACAAAGCTGCGAATCGGACCGAACACATATTTTTGCCTTTTGATGGAACTTTGCAAGCAGCCTCTCAGTCAATATGTAGTCGATACCCACTCTCGGTCAACGATGGATCAGTTTGGCGGACTTGCAAACAGCTCACCCGATGTTCCTCGTCCCGACAATTCACCCTCCTTGCCTTCTCCATCGGTTCGTCTGCTCGATGACGCTCATGTTCGTTCGATCACCTCACAAATCCTGGCTGCAGTCGATGCTTGTCACCGGGCACACATCTCTCACAGAGACATCAAACCTGACAATATTTTGGTGTCTTTTCAGCGAGCGGATGATGATCGGCCTCTCCTTAAACTGTGTGATTTTGGCTTTTCCAAGATCATTGACTGCCCCGGGACTCGTGGTGAAATGCAAACAGTTATTGGAACAGATTTGTACCGTGCTCCCGAGATTGATTTGAAGGGAAAATACGAAGTATCTGCGGATATGTGGTCCGTTGGGTGCGTTTTGTATTTTGTGTTGATGGGCGGCACTCATTTATTCGACCGACACCAAGACGTTCTCGACGTTGCGAATACAAGTTCGCTGAGTGGAGATGGCCATTCACGTGGCGATGAAAAAGTCGTTGGTCTGCTGACCCGCCACATTGACATTCGCTTACAGGCTTCAGTGATGTTTGACTTGTTACGCCGCCTTCTGCGAATTGAGCCAACGTTGCGCATTCGCAGCTTCGAGGCTTGTAAACATCCTGCGACGTGGAGTTGGAAGCGCATGGTCAGTAACATTCGAGTGTTGGTTGATTGTTACAATGATAACGTACCGAGTGCGCTGCGCATTGTAGAACATGTTGAAAAACGGACTCCATCCGTGCTACATCATTGTGCTGGAGACTGGTTGAGCGAGTTTGATGACACTACAAAGTCAATTTTGACGTCGGTTTGGAAGAAGAATCCGAGGTTCCAACCTTCCACTCGAACAACAGTTTCCATATTGCTTCGACAAATCCGAAACATGGTTGTGCACATGTCGGAGTCGATGAACCAGTTGCCAGGGTTTTCTCCGGAAACGATTGCTCATGATCTCGGTCAACGTCTACTGCCCAGGTTCCCGCTGCTTATGCCGGCTATTTTCGATTCTCTTATGGACCCTGCTAACGAGCGCTTTGTTTCTCTCACTCCAGTTCCCGATGGATGGGAACTATCCTTGAAAAGTGAGTAGAAATATCATTGGTGGCTATGCTCCTTTCCACTTCGTTTGTTGTCTCAAAAATACCCTCGGTTGACCCCTTGTTTTCGTTTTTTATTTGCATTACCCGGTAAAACCAGGTTGGAAAACAATCGGATCCTTTTTTTTTGTTTGTTTTTTCCTATTTTTTCCTTTGAACCGTTGCAGTGGACAACACATATGCAAATACACTACTACATTCATTCCGCAAGTGGCACTTCCGGAGAGACATGATCATTGAGACGACTCGGGAGACACGCGCGCCAGCACGAGAGATTTCCTGTCCTATATCTTCACGTTCATGATTCGTCAGCATGAGCATTTCGTCGAGTCTCGCACTCATTCAAAGCCGCTGCTGATCAAGAGATTCTCTCGGAGGACTAAAATGCAACCGTGGTGCGAACTGACAGGAACGTTAGCCATTCACTGCCCACTCCTCAGTGGTTTCACTTCTGGAGAAACTTGCTGCTTGGCATTTTGGTAAATGATTGCCCAACGCGCCATCGGTTGTAACATCCATTTAAATGCAGAGAGGAAGAGCGAAAACGAACAAAACAATGACAAGGAATTCGATTTTGCTTCGACTGCCTGCAGAGGAGGTTTCCTCCAGCACAAGCAAGCATCTTGCACGCCTTCCTTGTCTAAGCAGGGACTGCATTAACGGTATAAGCAATTCTTCGTTTCCGGAGTTCCGTGATCTCTCCGTTTGTCTGCTGGGTCGCAAACCCCTTCCGCTGTCCCTGCGGGCTACCAGCTGCTTGAAACAAAGCCTGTCTCCATGTCCTGCCCCAGATACAGGGAGGCCGTTGCAATTCGTCGTCGATCGTGCATCAATCGCAGCTTCCAACGGGGAACGATTGTTCTCTCCTCATTTCTCCAGTTTGCAAGCCATGCTGGCAACTCATTAAAATTTCTTCTTTGATGCTCATCACCTTCGATCTGCACCGTTAACTATTCAGAAGGTGGTCATGATGAATGGATGTTTGGCTGAGATCACACTTGGATCATCCAGTCCCGGATCTCCAGTACCATCCGATCTCTACAGAATCCCGGCTGATATCTCGAATCTCCAACGATTGTGGGATGGTGCATTCAAGGAAACACCATGGATATTGAGACTTTTCCTTCGTATCACGATGTTTTGGTGGAATAGATCGTCGTTCTGGTGGAGTTTGTCGTCGTTCTATGTTGAAATGTCGAGAAATGTCCACGGATTCATGGACGATGGGGCTGTGCATTCTTGCAGTTTGTGATTTATTGGGTATCAAGGGCAAGGCAATGACTGTCTGATTGCAGTCGGCATGACAGCGCATTTTGCCATGTACTGGTTTGCTAGTCTTCCGTGGGTCATGAAAGCTTTGTCTTTCTTCTGGTCTGTTCTAAGTCTGTGCCTTCTAATAATTGATTTCGGGAGGCGTCTTCGCGGGTCCTTGAAGTGTTTCGAAAAAAACTTCGAATTCCCGCCGGAACTAAAGATCGAATGGCACATTATGTCGAACACGGCAGATCGTTTGTCTAGAACTTGGTCTCCGTTGACATGTCTGACGTTCCTTGCGGTTTTCGTGATCTTACTCTTCAATTTGATTTCCATCCTCAAGAGCAATGCCGATATCTTCATCAATCTGGGGCTGAGCTTTCTCATTGCTGGAGGGATGATAGGTGCTCTTTTCGTATTAGCGATGCCGCACGCTATTGCAACGAGAGTGTTCGAGAATGTCGTCAATGCCAATGACCTCAAGTTCATCGTTCAAGATGAAAAAAAGTTGACACAAAAAAAGCATGACAAGGCATTGAAGAAGCGTCAGGATCCCCTGCTGGAGGAAATCAGATCGTTCGCACAAAATCATCCCATCAGTCTGTCACTTGCAGGCTATTCCATGACGTTGAGAAAGGTGGCATCTATCCTTATCGGAACGTTAACACTGCTGATTTCCATATTGGCACTTCAGGGAGTGAAAGTTTGATTCCTGATACCACTCAATCGCAAACCCAGTTGACATGAACCCCTGCACAAAAAATACTGATTCAAGTAGCGCAACTTTGAAAAGAAGCAAGATCCGACTTTGAATGCAAAAAAAGGGCATCGCATGTTGTTCTGGTTACGAATCGCTGGTGTTTGCCAATCGCAGTGCCGTGCAAGGTTACTAGCACAATTCGTTCGTCATTCCGTGCACAGTTCGCCGATGTCTCACCAAGGATCGCTGTGCGTCTGTTGTGTACCACAAATGCAAATAAGTCAAAGATCCGTCGACAAAAAGCTGTGTTGCTGATGTGAAAGCCATCCGGCTTTAATACAATGAAGCCTGCTCCAATGAGGAAATGGCCAAAAGGGAAAGGGCAGTCACACAATTCCAATGCAATCATGCACATTGCTCTCCATTCAATAAAATGAGATGAATTGACCTGATGGCATGAGAGATTATAGCCGTAGTCCTTGAAGAGCCAAGAAGGATACAAAGAGCGTTAATAAGCCCACAAAAATGGTCCCGACGCGTTTCAAGGTTATAGAATGTCCAGCAAGTGACATGAACAGAGGATTGTCTTTCAGAAGTCGTTTGACATCTTCAAGAGATTCGTCAACACTGCAGACATTCGATTTGAAGTCTGGCCCTAAATGACTCGGGCTGGAAGATTTTGACGGGCATTGCTCGACATCCTTTGAAAGTAATTTGAAATGGGTATTGGATATTGCAGCCTCTCTTGCCCTTTCCGCTGTGGAATGGGGCAAGGCCAAGAGGAAAAGTGCCAGGATCATGCCAACAGCAATTATGGCACTCAGCCACAAGTCAAGAAGATTGTTCGGTCTGTTTTCCAAAGCAATGATCACATTGAGCAATAAGAATGCCGAACCTACCAAGAATGTAATGCACGTCAACGGAGCCCAGGTATAAGACAAATCCGACGCAGTTTTCAACAGAACATGCCATTCGGAATTCAACTGCGAGAAAGCACTGCGTTCATGGGTGGAAATGGCCGTAGCGTCAAAAGAGCGTAATGCGTCTGTGAGGCGAGTTCCAAAATCGATGATAAACATGCACAAAGAGAAAATGGACCAGATGAAACACATTGCTACCATCACCCAGGGCAGACCAACTAGCCAGTACATGAGAAAATAAAGCGTTACACGGGAAGGGATAACACAGTCCTTGTGATCTCCGTCGTACACAATGGCTCCGACGACCATGCCACCCATGATAATTAAAAAATGCCCAAGGAGAATGATATGTAGGCATATTCTGGTTATCCCCTCCGCACTACAAGCTCGAAGTTTTCTTTTTGAATCAAAAGTGGAATTGCGACTCATCATCGCGGCCATCTCCACGCGCCAGAACAACGGGCTGCCGGTCAAACGAGCACCATACTTTTTGATCAGAGTATCATCATCCGTGAACTCTTTGGGAATCCGACAATAGAGCATCCACACCGGGAAAAAAACGGAAAATGTGGCTAAACAAACACACACACCACCAAACAACACGCCCAAATTGAACCATAAATATCCGCTCGTTGCTCCTTCCATGTTACAACCATACACCGGAACTATGTAGACCTGCATCAACCACACAACTCCAGTCCAGAATACCAGAAACAAAAACCTGCCAAGAGCCCACCACATCGACGAATCCACTCTGTTACCAGCGCCCTTCTTGAACGGACGATACCACCACAAGATGGCGATCCTCAAGTAGGAACGGAGCGACCAGGGCAGGTTGGAAAACACATTGTCCCACGTGTGCTCCAGAATGCCAGATGTGGTCTCTTTGCTGAAAGATCGACTGCTAGAACACGGAATAATCGAGGCCTGTTTTGTCTCGAGAGTCATTTGCCAAACAAGTGTTAAAAAGCACAATAACCGTGAGGAAATGAGGAGATTGTTGAGGAAAAGAGCTTGCAAACGTTGGTTGCCGACAGCAGAGACTGCCCCCTGGTATCGACAGCCTGACTTTTGGTCAATGCAGGGTCGCAGACTGGGATTTCCGGAGGTCTGTGATCCGCTTGTCGTCCGAGCTTCTGGGTCGAAGCAAACGGCCCTTCGGAAGTTTCGCTCAGTTGACGAATCTGGAACGTCGTGGGTGACAGCTGTGCAAGCAAACTGCGTTCCTCCTCGGAATAGGTGTTACACATTCGCCAGTCCCGCATTCCGCAAAAAAGGCCTTCAGTTTTCTCACTATTCTTACATGTTGCCCTCCGCGTTCGTTTCCATTTGCACTACGAAACCATCGACGAACTTGTTCGGTCAAGATGGGGAGAATACCACGACACCAAGCTGGCCCAGGTCTCCGTCTTCGAGACGTGCTCTGGTTTGCGTGTCTTTGCATCGGTTTTTATGCGGTGTTTTGGTTCTATCCGACGCCATTCGAGTTGTGCGCGGACTGGCTGAGATCGTGGTATGCATTCGTTGTCCATCATGCACTCGACTGCAAGGTTCTTGAGTGCTTCGAACACCTGTTCAAAGTTGGAGTTGATTTTGAAGTCTGGTGGACAATGTGCCTCGTCACGATGTCGACCAGAGCTTTCAGCGACTATCTGGCAGTGTTTTGAATTCAACCGAGCTTCCGCAGTCCGAACGTCACTGTCGATTGCATTCGTCATTGCCCTCGCACTCGGATACGCTGTTTCTGTGAACATCGATCTTGCAGGGTGGGAATTCTGGCTGAAACTGCTGTCGCTTGCCTTAGAGCTCGTCCAGTTCTTGTTTGTTTATGCTTGGCTCCATATCCCTTGGGAGTATGTACCAGCAAACAGAGAGCCCGTCGATGGCGTGCCCAGAGGAGTGAGGGACAACAACAACGCGTTTTTGGCCTTGTACAAAGCCATTTGCTGCGCCAGCAACGGTGGAAAATGCTCCTGTTGGACACGGGACGCACAACTGAGAGCCGTTTGCTCCGGTATGGGGAGAGTACGATACAAGCGGACATGGCAGCCACGCGGAGGATGTGTTTATGCCGGAAACAGAGAAGAACGTTCCAGAAGGACACGGAAGGCAGAATCCGGATGCATTTGCTCCCGCAATTGTAGAAAACATTCCAGCCTAGCACGGAGTACACGTGTTGCTTGCGGTTGCATCGATCGTCGAGGAGTACGATCCAGGGGTGCATATGCTGCAGTCATTGTTGAAGCGGACCCATAAGACCCCGCAGGACAAGAAGAGCACGAATTTCCCTGAACGTACTGCCAGGCAGCACACGATTATTTCATGACCTCTGCTTTGTTTTGTCCATGCAGACCCCGGTTTTGCAGAGAGTGGGGTGAAAGACGTTGCCATACTGGGCGACGAAAATCGCCCTCGTGACCGTTCGATTCTGTGCGACTTACGAATATTTGTCGATGGATACGAAAGAAGAACCACGAGAACTGCGAAGTGAGGAAATGGAAGAGAGCAGCACCACAGCTTGTGCAGTCTAGATTCGTATTTCTTGTCATACTTGGCTCTGACTGGAGGTCGAGACCTCTCGAGTTGCGGAGCTGTTCTGCCACATTCGCAGGGTTCATCCCCATCCAGCAACATGCAGTCTGTTCAGAAAACCTCTGCCTTTGTTCAAGACTTTGTTGATCGTCATCAAGAGGAACAAACCAATGAAGGGCTGAGTAAGCAACAATCATGATGACTTGCACAAACTGCTATATAAAAACAGGAAGTTCTAGAAGATCTGCCACTTCGCGTAAAACTTCCGGATACAGACGCAAGAACGCGCAGAATGCCTGAACCGGAGACTTCGAAGCTTGCGATTTCAGAACCATGGGATTCAAAAGGACGCGCCGCTTCCACAGTTCCACAGCCGCCTGTCGATCTCCCATTGCTATAACATGATCAGCAGTTCCGGTATCAAACGAATTCAATGCACGCACAACAGCGATGAACACAGTGTCAAAATGATTGAAAAAGTACTTCAAGAATGGAGCAAGATTATTTTGCAATGCATCATTCAGTTGCTGTCTGGTCCACTCTTTCGGCGCTGCATCAGAGCGAGAGGTCGCTGCAGCCTTCGGTTCGGACTTCTGGTACTCATCAAACTGCGCCATTCTCTGCAGGAACGCAGGCTTCTGAGCGAGAGGAACGGATCTGGCATTTCCATGAGCGACGAAACCAAGTTGATTTTCATGTCCAAATTTCACCGACTGACCAAGCACGACCATGGAACCAGCAGGAATGCCAGTGTCCATGCTCACCAACTTTTTGAAAAGATCGATAATGGGCAGTGGCGCAGCTTCCGCACAACGCCACAAGCGGACCGCAAAAAACGGGCCGTTCACACCGCCCGGCATGATTGCAATGCGAACACGATGGCGACTACAATCATCGACCAACTCTATTTCTCGTTCTGCAATCGGAAACTCCGACGCCAGTGGGTCCACTTCATCTCCGATGCAGAGGACTTCGGTTGTCAGCTGAGCAGCAACATGCAGAAAACTGCAAAGTCGATAGAATACGTGAGGAGAGACAGTCGGAACTGACGGTACTTCTGACCCACGTCGGGTTTGAATTTGAATGGCCAATGAACAGCTTCTGAGCTGAGTGGAATCAATAGCTGCTTCGGAAAGATAATCCCTCACAACATTGCTCGTCCTCAGGATGTGTAGACGAGGAGTAAACAAGAAGAATGGAGGATGATCGGTGACGTGCATTTGCACGACTCTAATCGGGATGAGAATGCCCATCAAGCAGAGCGTGGAGACCAAGCAATTCTTCTCTTCATCACACAAGCCGTCTTTGGACACTGGATCCACACAGAGGATGCGACGCACCTCATCTTCCTGTATCGCACCGATTCGCTGCCAAAGTGCATCGAAAAAAGATGAATTTGGTTGCAGGTACCCATTGGCAGACGAACGCAGAAATCGATGACTGATCAGAACTGCACAACGTTGCACAAATTCAATAGGCCGAATGACAATCACTGCCTCCGTTTCAGGTACCGCTTCTGCTGCGCTTCCATTCATACAATTGCCAGAACAAAAGCCAAAAAACGACCCGGATTCAATGAGGGCTCTCAGCGCATCGCGGGCCTCGGCATCGGAACCAAGCTTTAGAGCAGGAACAACGTAGGAAAGAATCTCTTGATCGGATACCACGCTTCGTGCGCTCCATTCCTGCCGCTGAAGCACAAATGCTTCCAAAAAGAGGTATCGGAGTGGAACTGGACGGCTTGCAGAAACGAGGTCACCAAATTGTCGCAAAATGAACGTGGAAAAGCTCTTCATGAACTTCAATCGATCGTCATCATACATACCGCTACCCTCGAGATGCGGATCATTCTCCAGGACGTAGAACGGTCGATCGGGATGAACATCTGCATCACCGCGCGCTCTGCTAGGATTGTCCACTCCCACATACACCTCCAAGTTGGCAAAACTCTCTCTGCATTTGAAGATACTGTCTCTGACAGCGTTGCCAACACGATCGACAGAAGAATGCGCCTTGAATTGGCTCCCTCGTGTGCCAGCAAGAATAACAACTGAACGCTGCGATGGCTGTGAACCCGCATTTGCGAGCATGCTTGAGATTCGCTGCAACCACGACAAGATGCACCGATCGATCTCGGACGCAAGGCTGTCAGCTGAAACACTCGCCTTGGCGCACAAACTCAGCAAGTCAAACACCAGAACATACATGCTGGACGGAGCAAAAAACAAGGGATCGAGACAGCGATACAAATCTTGACCAGCGAAATCAAATACAGAAATACAGCTTGATTGGATGTGCGAGGCTGCATTCCGAATCTCGGCAAGCGTGTCATCGATGCCGCCGTTCGAAGCAAGGGGCGACTCCCGGGCTGTCCTGTCCTGCCGTGAATCATCAGCCGAGCCTTCCACAGCATCTGGCATGATGGCGTTCTCAGAGTCTCGCATAACCGCCGAGAGTGAAGATGACGATGACAACGAGTGAGATTGAGAGACAGTGGAGTTGCGGGCCCTTGCAGCGGACCGCAGGAACAGCGATACTGCTCCAGCCGCAGCACCACGCTCCGATGAAGCATCCGTCCACGATCGACCATCCACGCCAACTGCAATTTCCATCATGTGAACGCCGCCAACTTCGGTGCTTTGCCGGTCTGCGTCGTCTGTTCCTTCTTGAGTATGGCAGAACTGCTGCTTGCCGACGCCGCGCAGCAGCTGGATGGTTGACGTTTTTCCAGCGCGGGTTTCTCCCACAAACAGAACTCGACGACGCGGCAGCTTTGCAGATACCGTGCCGAAATCCCAGGAAAGAATGAGGGTCTTGGAAGGAATCTTGTGCCGTCTCCGTGTTGGAGGAAGCTTGGAGAGCAACAAGCATGCAAGTTGCGCACGGATATCATTGTCAGAAAGTGAGTTGATCAACGAAATGCGGTGAGGCAGAGTGATACCCGGCAGAACTGCAGAACTGTCGACAATGTAGTCAAACGAGCGAACGAATACATCGTGCCCCTCTTCGCCCACTGTCTGCTCAACGACAAGGTGAAGTCCAAAGGATGCTGATGGATCAGGAGGCAAGCGCAGCACATAGTTCAATGAGAAATGATGAACGGCATCTGAGGAATTGACAGTCATTCCCCCTGCAATTCCAATGCGATTCGCCGCTTTATCGTCTTTGGCAGATGCCATCTGACGTGCAATCGAAAAGCGCACCAATGATCTGGATAAATACCTGCAGATGGACTGCATGCGATGAGGAGTTAATGATAGACCAAGAGCAACTTCACTTAAAACTGAAGACTTGCGGTCTCTAATGAACTGTAACGGGTGGCTATCGGAATCATCAGTCTCGTCCGCCGTCATCAGACAGAAGTGTATTATTCGTAATCCGTCAAAGACGACTGGAACAGAATAGAACTCGCGGAGGAATAAACCTTCAGATGATAACAGCGTTGGATTTGGGAGCTCATCAAGACTCCCATGGACCGTAAGTACAGTGTGACCTCGTCTTGGGGACTCTGACAGTGCGTGCTGGACAATTTGGAAAAAGGCAGGCAGAAAATAGGCAGTGTCCGATCCGAAAAACAAGACATCCCACTCTAGAGGTGCAAAACGTAAAGTCCAAATCATTTTGCAATACAGCGAACGCCCAGGAAAGATCATCTCAGCATTCATAGTAACGCCATTCGACTGTACATTGAAGTTTCCGTCACTATCCAAAGTGACACATTCTGGAACCGAGTGCGGAGAGAATGAAACAAGAAGAGGAATACCGACTGTCTCTGCCAACCATGGCATCTCTTCAAACGAGACATCAGGATTCCTACGACAGTATATATCCAAAAGCACAACTCGGTGCGGCATCTCCTTCTTCCACAGTAGTAAGAAATCCAATGCGTCACCGAGGTTATCCTCTTCAGTTGAAATCACGCACAGCCTGTTCGTACCTGGGCCGCATGGAGTGAACACGAGACCTTTACTTGTGCCCCACTCCGGGAAATACGACATTCCTCTTCTGCACAACTGTGTTGCAAACAAGGAATAAAACAAAACGAAAAGATTCTACCAGAAAGAAGGTGAGGCAAAAATGCAAATGCTCCCCTGTCCGAACCCGATGACACATGTGGCTGACTTGATGTGACAGACTGACATCTGGCGGAGGTGCTGAGCTGTCGTCATAGCAGATCCTCCATCAACGGCATCCCAACCTCTCAACACGGAGTCCATTCGCGAAAGTCCAGCCAGCCAGCGAATCGTTTGGGCGCCGCTGATTCTTTTTTTCGTCTTTTCCTGCTGCCCAGTTTTTCCTTTGGAGGCGAGCGTTCCCAACCATTTGTGACTTTGTGCATCGCGCCCCGCCACGTCTTCTTCTTCGGCCTGGACGCGAAAGGAGCTGGAAACTGCGTTTGACGCGTACCTGCCCGCGTTCCTCGAGTATTTTGTGCATCATCATGATTCTGCTTTCGTAGCAGCTGTTCACTACTTGCACACCATTGACCCTGGACAGTCGAATGCCGTGCTGGCAATGTCCGATCCAGAAGCTGCTGTGATGCGGTGGATGCAGAGGATCGTCATTTGTCCCCTGCATCCAGAGGCAGCGCCTCGTTTCTACGAATTTCTGTCTCGAAAGTCGGAGCTTTTGGCGGATGTCAGGGTCATGCTGTTTCCCTCCTCAAACACGCCCGTTCATACAACAAGCACCGGAACCACTGCTGCTCTCTCTGGAACTTCTGAAGTGCATGGAGGAGCATCAGGATCATCAACATCCAGCACACCAGTGAACCGCGTATTTACTCGCCGCGAGGTCACGTTTGAGCATGTGAATGCACCCGCGATCAAGACAATTCTTGTCGTTGTGGCAAAGGACCATGAATGGGAATATGCAACTGGTATCGCTGACGATGTTGGGTGGAATGAGGGGAACCGAGGAACGGTTGGCGCTGGCGATGCCATGCGATACATCGAGTATTCATACAATGGATCAAGAATCGTCTTTGCTGCGGCGTACGCGATGTGCCAGCCGGCCGTGGACAAGTATCACGCGCTTATCCACGAGTTTATTTCAACACACATAACGACGGTAGGGAAAGAGAGCGGATGCACGAGCGGATGGAGCGCAAGACCGGGCCAAATGCGTATCGTCTGTCGATTCCTGGCCGGTTTCACTCCATTTTTGACACAATCAACCAGCGGCTTCTTGGCGAGCTGCTCAACACCACCGATCCCAGTGCTGTTGGTGTCGAACACCTGCTGTTCGATGCGACGTGGTGTTACCAAACAGCGGTCGCCGATCTGCCGATCCGCATCGTCGACCAGGCCATCGTGCGGCCCCTTGGCGAGCTGTTCGCGAAGTTTCAGGAGATGCTGGTCATGGATCCCAGTTGCAACCGTGCGTCGACATGCACGCTGCGGCACTGGATTACCGAAGCTTCTGAAATGCTGCTGCGCTTCATTGAGCTGCTGGGCAACGTTCGTGATCGTCGAGTCCACCTGGATCACTGCTCCAGTCCACGTCTTGGCACGCTGTCGTCAGACCTCGTGGTGGCGGGACGAAGCAGCGGTGACCACGTTTTCGGTTGCCTGCAGTCTCTGCTGGTATTGCTCGACGCACCTTGCCTTGCTGACCTCCGTCCACGAGCCAGCAGTCTCTTGGCTGACGATGTTGTTCGGCTTTGCGACACCATTCGCAAGGCGCACCGCGCGTTGCTCACATTTACGAAGCGACCTGTGAGCGAGCATGATTCTGGGTCTCCAGCGCTGTCGACATTGCCATCGACGGCGTCCTCCGTGATAAGCGCTGTCCGACATCGATCGAAAAAAAGGCGGCAGGGCTCGCAAGATCTGGTGACCGTCCAGTCTGCGTTTGACACGCTTCTCCCGTTCTTCAATCTGTACGACGACGATGCGATGCTGGCCAGCGTGGCGTCCATCATGTCCATTGCCAAGATGCTCGACACAGAGATCACCGTCCTGGGCGACGCGGCGGTGATGACCACAACGATCATGGACGGGACGGGAACGCATTCGTACGGCGGCAAGGACGTGGCGTATCGCGGGCCTGTCTTTTGCCAGCAGGTGTTTCCGCGTCTCCTCGCACTGCTGAAGCGCCGGCCGCTCGACGAAGTGCGTTCACGTTTCGCGATTATCCTTGGCGTTTGTAGCGGTCTCTCGTATCGCGATCACTACTTGATGTCTATTGCGAACGAATTGCTGGCGGTTGCTGGCGGAAACACATTTGCGCCGTTTGTCAACTCGTTCGCGCGAATCCTCTTCAATTTGTACAAGCCTATGTGCAAGCCGTACGTTGGATGGGTCGATCACCCGTTGTGCTCGCAGCGGTTCATCACTTCAATGACGGGTCTCCCGGGATCCAACATCTAACAAACACTTCTTCTGCTCCGCACAGCGCATCTGGCAGCCGTTATGGCGGTGATGCGTGTCCTCTCTTCGATCGCGATCCTCGAGCCGATCGCACTTGTTCCCTACCGTGCTTTCTTTGGTGGACTCTTGTTCTCGGCGAGCCTTCCTCCCGCCGCCGCCGATTCGTTGTGCGTTGTCTGCACAGCGATCGGCAAGACCTGCCTCGACAACGCGACGTACTTTGTTCGCACTGCACTGACTGCTCTGAAGCATGGTACACCGGTCACGAACGGCCTGATGCAATTGCGGTCGGGTGTTGTATCGATATGCTCCAGCCTCGTCAGCACATACCCGACCGTCCTGCGTCCCGCGACCATGGAGGACGCACTTGGTAACCGGTCGTCTGTCGTCGTCTTCAAATCGCTGACACGGAATGATTTTGTGCTTCTACCGCTGCCCGAGCTCGAGGGCGTGGACTTGGCGCCGCAACTGTCGTTCGTCCTCATCGCGAATGGAGACTCTGTGGATGCGGTGGAGTTCGATGCCGTGATCGTGCTTCAGGAGTTGCTGCGGGATCCCGTGGAGGCTGTGCGCAGCCAAGCCAAGGATTTGCTGGACACCGTTGTGGCGGGGAAGCCGGTGAACTCGCATCCAGTTGAGCTTGCCATCCGCGATGCCATGGTCGAGGAGCGGCTCACCACAATGCAAAAGATGTTGGAGGGGGGTTTGATGGCGTCATGCAGCGAGATGGTCGAGATGCGAACGGCGATCGAACTGATTGTCGGACAAGTGGATGCCGAGCGTGTGGCACACCAGTCGCTCGCTGACGAGGTCGGACAGGTGAAGGAGCGTGTTGCCGAAATGGCGATCGACTTGGCGCAAGTGCAGAGCGATGTCAACGAACTTGATGCGCAGCAACTGCAGCAAGAAGACATTCGTGAGCTGCGCGGGATCCTCGAATCGCAGCTCTCGGATCTCCGCAAGCAAGTGGGCGAGTTTGTCCGCCGCGTGCCGGTGCCGCGCCGCATCGTTGTGCGTGATGCGAATGTTCTCCGCGTGTCCGTCGAGCTTCATTTCTCTTGCGACTGCTCATGCAACGGCCGTGCTGGTCACGGCGACGATACCGCAGCTGATTTTCAGACCTCCGCGAGTGTTGCTTGTTTGGCGACGACGCAGTGCCGCTCTTTGCAGTGCGGACCGCGAACTGGCGCAAATGGATCAAGGTCAGCGTGGCGTCCCTCTCGCTTGCTGTCTCGCTTGCGACGGCATCGGCCGCTCATGCCATGACTTCCATTGCGAATATCTACCAGAAGCTCAAGGCGCCAAGTGACGGCGAGTTTGCAAGCATGTGCCGTCAGCTGCAAGAAAATCATGGCGGTGCACTGATGACCTCGGTCGAGCAAGACGAACTTCTAGGGTCGCTGCGTGCTGCTGGGTTCTTCCAAACGTTTTCGTGGGACCCGGAGATGATGCAATGGTGCTGCGCCTCGTGTCGGTCGCACGTGCCTCGCATCCTTGAGCGCGAGGCTCGCAGCAAGATGTTTGTGTCTCTGGCCGAGCAGCTGCGTGTGGTTCAAGTGCGGCACGCTGCGTTGCAGTTGGATCTGTCGACGCTGGATCACCGCCTACCATGCGAGGGATCGATAACGAAGCAGGGACACAAAGTCAAGAACTGGAAACAGCGGGTCGCACACCTCGATGTGGACCATTTCTGGTATGCGACTGCGGTGGGACAGCCGCCGATCCGCGTCGTCCCTGTCGCCTCCATTTCTTGCATCGCGCCGTATGATCGTCATTCCAACGAGGATTTGAAACTGAACCTGCAGAATCAGAATGAAGACCTCGCGCTTTATCTCGAAACACAAGGCAACGACAAGTGGTCGTTGCTGTTTGTCGTGGATTCGGAGGCCGAAAGGCAGAAATGGACGACCGCGCTGTCGGATGCGAAGCGCCGACCACTGCTCGTGGTCGATGTGAGTCGGGTCCGCGATGAAATGACGGCTGTCGAGCAACGGATGCTGGAGGCCGATCAGACTTGAAGAAGTGGCGATGACGATGTTCGCGGAAATGCACGTCGATGATTGCATTTGCAGCAGCCATTCAGTTCACTGCAAGTCCAGCTGGAACGATGGAGCAGAAGAATGAACGCAAGACTCACCTTCTCACAAGAATGAGTGATGCGTCGTGGTCCAAAGACGTTCGGAGAATCAATGCATGGGGTGCGACGATGGGATCGAACAGATGGTTGGCGTCGGTTTGAGGGACTTTGCATGAATTCCTGATGTTTTTTGCTTTGTTTCATTAGCAAACTGCCTTCTGAGAAGGTCACCACCAGGTTGAGCTTTACGTCTACACGATGCCGAACTTGGACACCAAAAAAACAAGACATTTCCTCCATACTAAACATGCTGTTCACGAAGAAGTCTGTTGTTTTGAACGCTGTACCGAAGAAAAGTTCGTCCATGCAATGGGATTCGGATAGACAGAATGAGGAAATACTGGAAATTGGTTTTTCCTTCCCCATCTCTTTGCACAGCGTAAACTCAACACACAGACACCTCCAGTCACGCTGCATCCAATCATCATTCCGATCCCACCAGCATATATATATGTCTCGAGAAAAGAGTGTTGGGCATCCGACGAGCATGGATCACAGGTTACTGGGCACAACGGACAGGACCTGCACGAGTTCGTTTGCACACATTCAGTTCGTGTGATGTTCACAAAAATTGTTTAATTTGGACAGCTGTTGGATGATTCCAGCGCCTCGATGAGGCATGGAGAGCAGTTTGCTTCCAAAAACCATACAAAGTGGTGTTCACAAAGACTGTCCTATTTTGGCATGGAAGCGAACTTGCATTAAGAGCAGAACTCTCATCAGTTGAGCAAATCGGCTCATTCAAACATTTCACATCCGACCGTACTAGGGAGATGTTGAACACCTTTGTGCTGATATCGTCTTCCGCTATCACGGTGACCTTGAATTCCGTATCCACATTCTCAATCAATGAGAAGTTCAGATTGTACGGGTCCGAGAATACAGATATTCCGTTGATTTGAACGACTCCATAACGTGCGAGAGGAATGGCGGTAATGGTAACAGATCGCACATCTTTATTGGAATACCAACTGCGACAAAAGGTTTGCTCGCTACCCGTGGAATGCGAAACGTGCATTTCCAACATGGATTCGCGAGGATACTCTTGCTCCTCAAAGAAGAATCATCACTCCCTTGTTTCGTGTTTGCCTGTGAGCATCGCTTCCATCTCCAGTGGAATGCGCAACGACCCAAGGCAAAGCCGCAACACAGTAAAGAAAATGCAAGCAGCGATGAATCCGGTACTCAAAACAACACACGCAAACCACAAATTGGAGAATGCGAAAAAGACACCAACCAACAAAGAAAGGAGAGAGGACACTCCATGCATGCTCACCACACAAGTCGCATCGTCCAGCAGCAGTTTCTTGCGCGTCAGTCGCGCCACTCCCAGAAATCCTAGGCAACCAACCAGAGATGCCAGAAGCCCGTAACCCACAGGAATAACATCCACTATTGAATAAAAATGCC
>VRVR01000019.1:31072-197289 GCA_009859145.1 Andalucia godoyi
CTCAAGGACAGCCGAGATCTCAGAAAGATGCTTCGCTGAGGACCGACAACGAAGCGCTTGCACAAAAGCGTAGAAGTAAACACTCCGTAGTAGCTTGTACGTTTATGTTGATAGCAGACAGCAGAAGCGTGGATGCATACAGCAAGCAGCCTCCAAGTGACGCTTGAGATCTTCGACTGCATTCAGACAGTGAAGCGAACGCAGGAGCTGTCAGCCATTTGCGAGGTACCATTTGTGTCTAGCCGCGGTCGTCCGATGATCCGGAGTTCCTGTGCTGGACGAGAGCACACTCACCGCTCACCCATCACCATGAGCACTGCTCCCAAACATGACCCATGGTGCATGTCGCTGCAACAGCGTCTCTGCGATAAGAAAGGCTTCCCGTCAAAATAACCACTGTAGTTGAAGAGGAATTCATGAATTAGCAGAACGGCGGGCGGCATAACGGCTCTCAGACAAAACCCCCCGGTGCATGCGGCATGCCGTTGCATTCGCGTGAACGAGCTCTACATACCCCCGGTCTCAGTCTTGGAATTCGTCGGATTGCAAACTCCCTATTTTATGGCTGGGACACAGGAAATAGATACTTCTTGGCACGAGAGGTTTACTCCTATTTCCTCTTGTTCCAACGAGATTAGCTTCGCCTTACATCGTTTCGTTTCAACGTTTTTGGTAGAGTTTCGATTCGACTCTTTGGTCAGTGCTTGCTTTTTAAGGTCACAAACACCGTCCGACGGCAACGTTGCATGCAACGATACTGCTTTTGCCGAGAAATGGAAAGGCGGTAATTGTGTCACCATGGCGTTGCTGCTTCGGTCTCGCATAGTAAGTGCTTTTCCCTCGCTGGATATTAAGTTAGTAGTTTCCGCTCCGAACAGATCTCCTCCAAGATACAACCATGTCGCCTTATTGGGTTGCTTTCGAAATCCTACACATGATATGGACAGGGGATTCTTTCTCATAGACCCTGGAGTACATTTCAATTTTCCAGTGGTCATTAGAATTGATTCTGCAGTGAGTCGAACTATCCATTGCTTTACTGGATCAAGGATGTTTGATTTTGTTGCCCATCCTCAAGAGGGCTCAGATGAACATAACTATCGTTACGACGTTGTTCAAAAAGAGATATCGAGTGATGCCACAAAACCCTATTTACTGAATCGCAAGTATGCTCCTTATGTGGAAGCCACTGCAGATGTGCTAGACGGAGTAACCAGAAGATTTGTGGAGTCTTGTGACACAATGTCCATTGTTAGCCGAGACATATATGGACGACCAACTGCAATTTTGAAATTAGAAAAGAGGCCGAACAAACAATCTACGCTATTGTTGGTGGAACAAATTTGTCCTTTATCTTCGCCGGCGTGGGGTATTACTTGTCTTGTTCCATCCGCAAGCACGTTACTTCAACTTATCCGAAAACATGCTTCTCGTTTCGGAATTTCGGATCCTGAGCAGTATTGGACCGATGTTGCATGTCCTGTTTTGCAAGAAAGAGTGCCACACTTGTTTCAGCAATGATCTGATTTCTTTAATAGAGTAAACACCACAAGACTCCCACATCCTCAGCAAGCAACATATGCGCGCATACGAACTCTCATTGAGAAACATCAAACAATAACCTTTCCAGTATCATCCTCATCCGCGCTCGAATCATCATTATCCCAATACAGATCCGTGCAATCTTTCAAAAATTCGTCGACAGTGCAGCGAATAGCTTGGCTTTCAGCTCGAGATGCCAAGTCCTCAGGAATAGGATAACGCTCAATGAGAACCAAACACGCAGACAGAAACGCATTATGTTGATTCTTACTCTGCAACCTCAACAGTGCAATTCGATCAGGAGAGAGCTGTTCACGAACAAAGGAAATCGCAGGATGATAATACGGACCCATTTTGGAAGATATTAACACTGCACAGAAGATGAGAACAAAGTAATTCTCTGTGTCTCTCGTCCTGCGCGAGATGAATGAAGTGAACTCTTCATCCTTAACTTGCAACCGCAGATGGCATTCGTACAGCATAGAAAGCGCGTCACGAACCGACGGATTGAGAAGCAACGTCGAATCCTTTGATCGATACGAGTCCCTGAAAATAGAATCACAAATAACGAATCCGAGACATGTATGAGGGGTCTGCATCATGCTCTGAAAACTCTCACGAACGTCAAAAACAACCCCCTGGAAAAGTTCAAAACCAACGGGAGCGTTCACTGAAAATTTTGCTGAAGAATAGGAATCAACATAGGAATAAAAGGCAACTGTCGCAACCGTTGAGAAAGAATGCTGGAACGCCTTCGGATTGACAGTAACAATATTTCGAACATCAACGTGCCAGTCATGGAGATTTGCATATAAATCCACCAATACCGGCATATGCGGAGCAATCAATTCACAAAACATAGGATGTAAAGACGAAAGATCAGAAACCACTGATCGAAAACGTTGTAAAACATTTGATCGATCGTTCGTTGCATGGGTCGTCTCAGCGACTGCGAACCAAATGGCTTCGACATGATGGGCCTGCTGAAACTCCTGGCACAAATCACGTACCATCGTCTTTATATGCGAGAACTTTGCTGCTTTTTTCTTATGGTTCGCCGAACGAAGCACAGATTTCCACAGCGAGTCCACGCATTTCAGAATCACCTCCTTGTCAACCGAGGACTGCTTCGCTTCCACCACCACTTTCTTAACGTACTCTTGTAGACGATCAAAAGCCACATTTTTGTATCCTGAAACACATGGATATGAAAGGATCCCAAGAATGCAGTGGCTTACGGAAACGGGGGTCATGTGCCAAACATCATTCCACAAGAGAACTGCTGCCGTAGATTCCATGTTCTCCAGCTGTGTCACAAGGACCGCCGGTCCAAGACACAAAACATCCGCAAGCATAACAGGATTTTGACGACTGGACGAATGCTTTTTGCTCACTAAAAGAGAAATCTCATGAGAGGTTTTAGCAATAGACACATGAGAGTTGAGGCTGTGGAAAGAAGGGTCCTCTCTAATTTTCTGGATGAAAGACGAAAGCTTGGGATAAATCCACTCCAAATTTTGCGGTACAGATGAGGTCAAAGGAGGAAATGGCTCAACTGGCTTGACAACCAGCACATCCTTCTTCAAATCGACAGCAGACATTTGATCAGACTGTTAAGACTACGCTCTCAAACCCAGAATCCGCTAAAACGGAAATTCATCACACAAAAAAGCCCCCATCGACCAGCTGCCAGTTTGTAGAGCGGAGTTGATGCCCTCCAAAAGACACTTGACATCCAGGGTCAGAGCAGTCGAAGCTTGTAGACAATCGGCTGAAAGCGATGAAAACATCGACCATTGCAATTGATGCAGCTCTTTTCCATCTTCTTTCAAATTTTCGTGTGAAGCAGGATCGCGACTTCGCCACTTCGCCAATCGCCAATGCTTGATTCACAACCGTTGCCGTTCATGCGGTTTCTGTTGCGTAATAATTCACCAAACCGGAAATATGTTTTGACATCATCGAATACGAATTGTTCTCTGTTTGTCGAAGCTACCCGTTGGGACCGGCTTTTAGAGTTTCGAAAGCGCAAGAAGTCTTTTCATTGTTCAATATGGAATCGAACCAATGACGCAGTCCCGAAACTTCTGCAAGTCACTCATGCGGACGGATGTCTTTGACGATGGTTCTCAGAAATTGAGCGTGCTCTTTTACAACATAGTCATATGCATGAAAGCAAACATGCTCGTTAGCTGGAATTCATCTGTAAAGAGGGACATGTCTCGACTGCGTTCAGCAACACAGTTGGATTTCATTTCTGTCAAACAAACTTGATAGCAGCCACTCGGTTAGAAGCTTACTGTCGACAATGCTCATTTCTCGCTGCCTTATCAGCATCTTATTGTGGTGCAGCAGTCATCGCAATACCATTATTCTGGCGTTTCTTGTCTCGATGTTTCGAAGTGGCAGCAAGTGACAGAGTTTCCAAGTGACAGAGTTTCTTAAAAATTGATCACAAGATGTTCAACGCTTCAGTGTCCGACACCGGTTCATTTCGCGGATTGACAGTCCGTCTGATGAGTGAGAAAAAGACTTGTACAGTTCCTTCAACAAAAGTCACATGACGAAAAATGAGAATTTCCGGCAGAAAAAACATGCCGGATATTCAAAAAAATGCCGGATAAGTTTTTTCGGGGTGGGGAGGGTGAACTCTGCTCCCAAATTATTTTTTCAGTCATCCTCCTGAAATTTTCAAGAATTCTTTTCCGGCATTTTTCTCTGCCGGGAAATGCCAAAAATGCCGGATATTGGGAGGAAAGAATTGATCGATTATCCTCCATGTTTCAAAAGAAGATCTCGCTGCTTCTTGTGATAGTTGGATAGGAAGCATGTTCCCTGTGTTCATCCATTCCTACTCGGGCGGCTTCATTTGGTGGGATAACAAACAAAAACCGATGAAGAAGATTGGCGCATTTGGCAACCGAACAAAAACATCGTACATATTTTCCGATGATTGAAATCGACATCAACCCGGTGTGAGCCCACGCAGCTGCACAATTCCGTTGGCCATTCGTATGAGTGGATCGACTTTCTCTTGGATCGTCGAAATGGAGTCTGTCAAATGTATGCCACTCAATCGATTTCCGCTGTTCGGGTCGACAATGAGATGCGGAAACTGAAGAAGCGCTACAACAGGAACGCCTTGCGATTGCGCAATCGCCGCAAACCGATTGAAATTCTGGACGCGGGCCAGAACATAAGGTTGCAATGCAACCGATGCCTGTTCGTTGGCCTCTCTCTCTGTAAGCACAGTCCAAAGTTCGTCAGAAACGGAATGAAATCCTGCGACAATTGAAGATCAACCATCCTTGAGCCATGCGGTAAAAGGCGCCAGGGACAAAAGGCAGCGCGGGCATGCGAGATACTTCGATAGAAGCAACAGTCTGCTCATAATCAGAAATGGCCATACTTCCGGCCAAGAGAAGCACACGACCGTCCGAAAGGGGGTGAACAAACGGAGTCACCAACGGCGGATTCATCGAACGACCCAGTCGAACAGCATTCAATGATTCTCCAATGTTCACAACATTCTGGTGTGCCTCGGAGTACTCGCGAAAAGCGAAATCAAACACAGTGTTGTCGTCATTCCTCCGCGAGTTTTCCGCTTCAAGAAACACTTGAGTGAGATTGCACTGAGGATCGGCGTCAACGAGTAAAACTCGCAGGTCATGTTTGCTTGCCAGCAACCTCGCTAAGTCGAATGTCGTCGCTGTCTTGTTCACGCCCCCTTTGAAGTTTGAACAGAGAAACGAGAGAAACGAGAGAAAGAGACGACGAAGATGCAGAAGCCATCCTGAGCAGCAAGGCCAGTACACGAAAGAGAGAGAAGAGGAGGACACGAAGCAAGCGGGACAAGAACCAGAGCGCAATCAAGCTGGGACTGTGGGAGTATTCTAAATTTTAAGAATGAAAAATGTGACGACACAAACCCCCTCCTGAGGATTGGGAGAGTCTTGTTCAGTTCCTTCAAGAAAAGGTAGACGACGGAAAGTGGGGAATTTCCGGCAGAAATTCATGCCGGAAAATCGAAAAATGTCGGGATGAGTTTTCACCCCTTCGGGGAGGGTCCTCCTCAAAATTTTGCTCGAGCCTTCCTCTTCCCAAGAAATTTTCAAGAATTCTTTTCCGGCATTTTTGGGTATTTCCCGGCATGTTTTTCTGCCGGAAATTTGAAAGTGTGTGCCTGATCGATTTTTTCCAAAAGTCTCACAAGGTCTTCATGGCACTCGCAAGAATGCTTTTTGTTCTGTATGGATAGCTTAGGGATCAAGAAAGCACGCCGCGCAATGGGGTCATTTAGATTGGCTGTGCACGTTTCTTGACGAAGGCAGCGCATGGTCAGTGGGGGTTTTCCATTCAAGACGCACTTCAGCAGTGAGCATTCTTCCTCGAAATTGTCGGGAATTTCCCAATTGAAGATGCGGAAACGCATGTTGCGTGCTCCCAAAAAGTGATCCTGTGAGTGCCTGCTACTGCACGATAACATGAAATTGCATGCCAAAAGTGACAGTCCGGTTGGAAAGTTTTTTTGAGGGTGCTGTTGGTCAGTTTCTCGACATCGTCGAACCGGAAATCGCGATTGCAAAGGCGGCAATGAAAACGAAAGACCTGCCCAAAAAGCGGCAAAGAAGATCATGAAAGATGCTGTCGATTGGATGAACGAGTTGGACCTTGACGGCGGACAGAAGAAAGCGTTTGTTCAGAATATCCAGAACAAATTACCAAAAGAATTGGAGGTGTGAACGATGCAGCAATGGTGTTTTTATTGAATGTGTGGATGTGTGCAGCGTTGTGTTGCACTAAGCAAGAGTCGAGAGGTATGCCAACTGTGATCCACATGTTTCCGTGATACCGCCAACTTGTTTCCCGGCTGGGCGTTGGTTTCCCATTTCTCGGTTTTATGCTGTTTCACTCTTTTCATCCGCTGGTGTGCCCTCCTCCGGTGCAGACGTCAAGTCGTCATCCTCTTGCCGATCCAGTGGATCAACAACTCCAGCGGTATCGTCTGGAATTTCTTTCTTTTCGATGCTCTTCTTTGGTTTCTCTCGTCCGCCAATGAACTTTTGCACACGCTCAATGCCGTGAGCACAGGTGCGCAGGAGCAATGGAAGATTTCCAATGATGAGAGCAACGATGATGAGAATCGAAATGAGAACTACCCACATTTTTTGGAAGCCTTGACCAACTTTCTGGGTTTGCAGTTTTTTGCGTTCTGTCTCTTTTATGTTTCGGGACAGGCAATCCAAAACCAGACCGGCTGTTTTATGGATTCCCATGTCCATGAGAAATAAGTATGGCTTCTAATCAAAGGAGAGAAACAACCATCCGCCAAGCATTTCTGATTTCGCACTGCCGAACTGCCCTCCCAACTTTGCTTGTGGCCGTTTTCTTGCTGTCACTTCTACATCAGTCCTACAGAAATGAAAGCAGGAGGCAGTGCATAGTCATGACTCATGGAATCCAAGTCGCGTAAGTCAAGACATGCCCCGCGCTGCAGCGTCTTCGAATGCCTGCAGCTCAACACACTGACAAGTTTCTGTCACTCATTGAGCGATGCAAAACGCATTCCCGGTTCGCACATGCACCGAGTCAGAGGAATTTGCCGACGAACCCCAAACGAAATTTGAAATGCCGGTTATTATTTTCTTCAGAAGAACGGGGTCAGTCCTCACTAAAATTATTTTCGAAGCAGGTTTTCTTCAGTTTTTGGTTTCGACATTTCTACGTGATACCGGCAAAGGAAAACTGCAGATTAACGAATCTTCCCAAAGCAGCTGCAAGGGAAAATAAAGACCAGTTGTTGCAGTAGCGGTTGCCACTTTATGTTTATTCTCATGATCTCCAATTTAAACTCACAAATCTCCTTTTTAAGACATAATTACGAGTGGAAATTCAGAAGCCTGAATCAAAGGCTTCCAACAGTACAATGGAAGAGGATGCATGGACCTTTTGTTCAAAAGTACTATCCAACATTCTCCCAACGCCATTCGCTTTCACAATACGATTGTTCCTGTGGACAGTCAAAACCAGTTTTCTATCCTCGAGAGCTTTACATTGCAGATTACGATTCACGGATAGATTTTCTTGCTACGATCCGGTACTCCAAAAAATGCAAAGTGAGATTCATGATGTTTGCCTTCGGGACACAACTCAGTTGATTGTTTTTTGTATTCCTTCTGGATCTACGGATAATCATGTGCAACGTCTATTCTGTTAAACACCCATATTATTCAGGGGATGTTGAGACAAATGTTGAACCAACTCAAGATTGTGCATCTCGATGAAAAAGAGTTTATTCTTCGAATTACACTGGGGAAAAACACCGAAAAGAAAAAATCACAGACGTTAAAACGGGCAGTAAGCAATTGCATCAAGTTTGCTTTCAACAAACAGAACAACCTTGGACAACCAGTCGATTACTTAGGACTACACGGGATCTTTCTTCTGCGTGAGCTTCGCCTTCCGTCGAAAGCAAGTCGTCCAGACATTTTGATACGTCTTTGTGAATAATACAGTTATCACGAGATCGTATTTCAATGAGAACTTCAAATACAGGACGAACAACACGTTGCTGGATCATTTTCTTCTCCCGCTTCTCTGCAGTGCGTTCATGATGTGAAAGAGTAACAGTTCCCAATTCTCCGACAAGAAGAGAAAGCTCGGGATTATTCATAATGGACAAAATAGTCTCACCATGCGCACTCGCGATCATCTGCACTCCACGATCGCGGATCGCAGATGCAGCTTGACATTGCTTGCGAGTACTAATCTCGTCGATGGGAATCGTCTCCACACTATGATTTTCCACAGCTGCTAACATGCATTCATGAAGTAGTTCTGGCTTCTCAACAGGATATCGACGAGTCCTTTCTCCAATAGATTTATGCGCTTCATGACCGATACCACCAATTTCATTGGTGGTGTCAACCACCATGGTTCGCCGATGCAAGAAATCGCCCAAAATGCGGGAGAACTCTCGAAGACATGTGGTTTTTCCGAAACCACCCTTAGCAACAAACAAAATACTTTTCCCGCTCAAGATGAGGTCCGGAATAAGGTCAAGGCATCCGAACTGCAGCTTACTGAAACGCAGAGTCATTCCAACATACTCACCATCTCACTATTGAATAAAAATGTCACCATTACATCACCAAGTCGTCATCATTTTCTTTTACTCTACCACATGCAGGCATCACCAAAGCGTGCTCCGGGTATACACGGTGACGCCACAATCGCACCAAATAGTGCACTTCTTTCGCGTGTTCCACATCACCTATGCATCATGCTGAGCAACTTTTTTTAATTATTCTTCCTGATGTACATCCTGTTGGTCCGCTCGTCTCCTACAAATGGTGTCCATCTGGCCTTTGCACAAGTACAGGGTTTTCTTCGTTTACCCACGCCGATGGAACCAATCGAATGCAACTGAGCTTGTGCCACTGCATCTCATCGGCGCACATATCGTTCTACAAGAAAGAACGCGCGGGCGGGCTCACCTTGTTCTGGAGCTGTCCCGCCATCCGACCTCTATCGAAGGGGTTGGGTTATACTACTGCAAATTTGGCTACTTTTTTTTTACAATTAAAATAATTGTTTTCAAAGGATGTTCTATGATTATTAATGAGACGTCACGAGGGCATCTCGGAAAAAATTCGGTGACATTTTTATTCAATAGTGACCGGCAGATGAATGACCTGGTGACGATACACGACGCGGTGCTCCACGCGAGCACCGTTGCATCATGTTGCTGCATCTCAGTCAGCGCTGTTCTTTTCATATATTTACAGAGTACGAAATGGCACAAGGAAAACAAGAACATCGACTCACAGAAGCACATGTGTCGAGAGAGAACAGGGGGGGGGGGGGGAAGACTAGCACAGCTGGGACATGACTCAGAGCAGCGAGGACTGGCTGCCAGAGGTTGCGGGTGCGGCCTCCCCGTGAACATTCCACATGAGTATTCCTCCCAAAGACTGCGACTGCACGTAGCTCAGGACAAGCGATGCGTCGGTGTACGAGACAAACGCCTGCGAGTACGACGCCTGGATGCCTGCGGGTGTCCACTGTCTGTCGTGATACGCTCGCACCCTCGAGACCATGTCACCACCGCACCACTCGTGCTGCTCGAACGTGCCTATTTGTCCGGAAGGGTGACGATTCGTTTTGTGCGATTCGGCAACTTGCCATCATTGAATTGGATGTTGGAAAAGAAGAAAAGAAAATATCATGTTAAAGGTGTTCATCGTTATCCGTTGATAGGGTTGCAGTTCTGTCTCGCGGGAAAATCCCAGATGTGTGCAAGCCGTTCGTGGATTCGGGTATCTAGACAGAAGAAGGGCGAAACGGCGTTCGTAAGGTCCTGAATGTTGGGCTTCCGTGAGACATACGATTCTGGAGCCACAAAAAGATGCCGACCCCCGTGCTAAAGTACACTCCGAGCATGCGTGTAAACGAAGACGCAGCAAGCAGCGTCCTTGGTGCAAAGTACGACGCAACGGCCAGATTGACAAATCGGATGTTGGTAAAGAAAACCGGGGTTGAGAGTGTTGCCACAGACAGGACGCCTCCGACACCGATCAGAAATGCCAGCCAGTTGAACAACTGGTTGCATCCCTGAGACCCTGACAGGAAGCGGATGACATAGAAAATGGACAAGATGAGGAAGAAAGCAGTGCTGAGCGGGAATAACACAACTTGGTCCTGGGCAAGGACGACGTCGACTTTGGGCCCATCAAAAGACGGATAAAACCCACTTGTGACAGCGCCCACCAATCCCTCGGTCTCAAAAACCACGCTTCGGAAGTAGCACATTACAATCTTGCAGAATGCAAAGCAGATCTTCAGAAATTTGTGCATGCCCCCCGATGGGCCTCCGTCGTCAGGGCCATTTGCCATTTCGCCCATCGCCGACACCGCACCGTCGACAGCAAGCGCAATAACGGCGAAGAACAGTGCCGCATAGATGTTGAATTTCTGTATCGAGTCTGGGTCCACTTGGATAAAGTGTCCACCGTCCTCGAGGTAGTAAAAGCTCAGTCCGCCGAACTGATCCTTGAAGTTATCAGGATCATAAGACGAATCAGGATCGAATCCGAGAGTGCACTGAGAGGAAAGGGTCGTTGCGAATTTTGAATCCGGACAATCGACAGTGAACATGGAACCTTCCTTCACGGTGCCTCCGACAGCAGCGCACAGCAGAATGATGGCCACCAAAGCACTTAGCACGTGCATCACCGCCTTTGCTCCTTTAGTCCCCATCTCACGTGCATCCGTTGAATCACGTCATTTGAATACGCAGAGTGAATGAAAGAAGAAGAAAAAGAGTCCACTTCGCGACAAGATGGTGCGCCACCCGCCACCCGTCGGCACCTTCGTCCATTGACGTCAGGTGACATAATGTCGCATCGCCCGTGATGCTGTCGATTTGAGCCCTACTCCAATATGAACCATCAATCCAGCTCCGGTGATGCTTCGGAGAAAACGCGGGAGCGAGTACTGCGGCATTGCAAGCAAAAACTGCTAAGAGACTTCCCGTCTCTTTCTAAATCAGCACCGACCGGGAAAAATCTGGGCCGAATCGCCAGCACAGCTTCCATTCCAATGATGGATGTGCTCCATTTGGCATTTGCCCTGTCTGCTTTCTGCCTGCTTCTGGCGTCGCGACAGCCCCGGCACATACCATTTGCCTCGATGCGCCCCACAGAACCCCAGACGCAGAAGCCTCCAAAGCGAAGGGAAGTGAAGCGCGAGAACGTGCTGTATCGTTCCTGTGCAATGATGGGCACTCAGAAGGACGTCTTTTTTTGCGGACCCCCCTCCCCCGTCCCCCGATCGTTTTAATGTAAACCTTTCTTGTTTCGTATTCGAGGGCACATGACAAGACAGTGGCTGCGACGAACCAACCCGCTGAGTTTGGCGTCTTCTGAAGCACTCGCAATTTTGCAGATGATTCCAGCACGTTTGCTATCCATTTTGCCCACAGCATCTCGCATTCGGGGACATCGACAACGTTCATCCATTGCAACATAGTGCCGACGTCTTTTTCCAATGATCTTTATTTCTTCTTTTTTTTTTAAAAAAAAATCGTGTACTACTTCTATTGGGTCATCCACGGTGGTATGCACGCCTGTTGTTGGCCCCGCGCTTCCAACATGCCTTGCACAAACGCAGCAGCGTCAAACTCTTTGAGGTCCTCATAGTCCTCGGTCGTGCATGAATCGCTCTGGACATACTGGAGGGCAGAAATCTTCCCGCTTTGCGTACCGCGGTGCAAGGCGACTGAGCGAGCCTCCGACTGGATCGCCTTGAGCATCCACACCCGCGCTTGATCAACAGACGAAAATCGCAATGCTTGCGGAATCTCGTAGATTGCAAATCCATCCAGTCCGTTGAATCCAAACGAGTTTCCAGCAACGCAGTAGCGCAAACGATCTCCGGTCTGGAGCAAAGTTCCTGCACGGAGCCGAGATGGCTGCGTCGCACCGACATGGGTGCTCTTGGTCAGCGTCGCCGAGAACGGAGAGCTCGCCGTGGAGACTTCCAGATTGTTCAAGCCAGGATGCGGCAGTGTGCGGCGATGCATGCCGGACATCAGCAGCAAGACGTCCTCGGTAAGCGTGCCTCCCAGGCAGTGACGCAGGTTGTATTTCGGATGCGACTCGAATATCCGGACGTTGTCAATTTGCAAAACTCGCTTCATGCCCGCTTCCAAATTTGCAATTTCCGAAATCCACTGTGCCGTGTGAGAAGTTGAGAAGTTGAGCTGTTCGGCAAGCCGGCTGCTCCTCTCGAGAATGTCGTTGGACGATGCAACACTCGACCGCAGGTCTTCCACCGTCCGGTTGGTGCGCTGCGCAACCCACTGCTGCACGGTTTCATTTTCAGCACCCGCACACGATTGCAGCATGCACCAATCAAGGGCTTCCAGGAACGCGCCAATGGCAAAGGACTCGCTCTGAATACTATCCCCTCCCGTCCCGGTGCTGTGGCTGCTCATCATGTAAATATCCTTGAGTGTGACGTCTCCAAACAGTCGGGCGTCCCGAAGCCCGTCCACAAACACCTTTCGCTGACCAAATCGCCCGACACCAGTCCACGCACGGCTCTTCCCGTCTGGCTCCAACGTTGGACCATCGCTGCAGCATTCAGAAGCGCGGATTACAGCAACCGGACGATACCCGTAGCGCTTGACAGCCCATCCTGTAACAAGCATCATGGCACCGGCGCCGACTCCGATCTGGAACTTTGCCACTCGATCGCGGTCGTGCGGACGACATTGCCGGTGCGGCGGAAACTCCTTTGCATCTGCCTCCGAAGCTTTCAAAAGCGCACCCACTCGATCAAAGGCATTTTGGCATTCATGGGTACCGCCATCGTCTGAACACGATACGCACATGACCTTTTGCAACGCTGTCGCACGAAGACGATCGACTTCCAACCGCATCGATTCACTGTTGTACCGGCCGATCCGCTTTTCCAAGTCCTCTGCTTTCCTCAGTGCAGACCGCATTTGCTGCACTGCGGTCCACAGCGTCTTCTTTGCCGTGGCACACGCTTGCGGATCATCCGTCGCAGGACCGGTGGCACCAAACTGGTCGCTGGCAGTGCGACCTGCTGCTGCAGATGGGATGGACAGGACGATGCCAAGCTGGCCCACATCCATGCCGCGCATGCAATCCTGCTGCTGTCGTCGGATCGTCTCCAGTGCCCCCATTCCGTTCGAAAACAGCACACACACATTCTGAGCGCCGTGTCGCTCGGTGACTTCGCGGGGCACCAGTCCCATCATTCTGCAGGCCTCTGTGAGCGCAAGCTGTCCCATCAAGATATTGCGGGCATCATGGTCCGCAATCGACAAGTTGCCCCCGAGTCGTGACCAGTCCAACGGTGGAATATCCGCGACAATTTGCGGTCCAATCGCGTCGATAATCATTCGACTTAATGATGCACCCTCCTTCCGTGCAAACACTACCTTTTCTCCCAAAACCGAGCGTTCCTCCAGCTGGTATCCACTCTGCAACAGCCGTTCGACGTGGTGGAATACAGAGACATCAAAAGAACTGGACGTTTTCTCAAGTTTGCTTGACAATTCAGTGCGAAATCCGAGCAAGATTTCGTCATCTCCAACGTAGTCGTGGTACCTCCTATACTCGTCCGACCGCTGACCCGTTCGCACCAGCATGCGAGGGCCAAGATTGGCTCGAATCTGCTTTCCGAACTTGTGCACAACATCATCCAAAGTCATTCCGTCTTCGACCGCAAGGCCCATAGCGCGAGCAACGTACAAGACACCCAAGAAAGACGGCCAGTCTTCTTCGGAGCGCAGAAAATGGCTCTGCTGCAAGTCCATCACATTGGCAAAGGACGATATCGCAGAATCTCCCCATGATGACACCATACCCATCCCGACCACGACAATATCCTCGTCGTCAATCATCGGATACGGTGCGTCCGCTCCGTCCAGTTCATCAATCCAAAAGCCATAATCGACCAGCGATCGAACCTGTCCAACCTCGAAAACATGGCGCTGTTTCTGCACTTCTGGATTGTCTGCCGCATTCTCATTGTCCTCCGCATCGTGCATCTCCAAGGCTGCCATGGCATGGGTACGATTCAGAACATGTTGGATGCCTCCTACCACAACCTGGTCAAGACGCATGAACCCGCCATCTGCACAGCGACCGATCACATCCTGGTCACCGTACGATGGGTTGAGAAGGGACACCACGATCGCCGCCATATCCGCTCCATCAAACACCCACAATGGCGTGTCGAACTCTTCCAACGCAACCGATTCGAGCAAGTCAGAGATGTGCTGGAACGATGACATGATGCCTGTTGGTTTGGCAGCCTTGGACGAACTCACTGCTGCGACACGAGGAACAACTGCTCCCGTGATCAAAGAGATCTCGCGGAGCATCGGGCGTGAAGAGCCATCGCGCGTGTAGTACAGGCCCTCTGAGTCCCGGCGCATTGCCCATTGACCAGGAGGCATCGATGCCTTTGCAAAAGGGTAGCTGCCGCTGCCTCCAAGCGCAAACTTGTCGTTCGGACTGGAAAAGTTCACGACTGTCAGGACTGGCTGGCTGTGCTCGTCCTCGCCTTCACGGTACCATTGGAGGAGCTTTCCAACGGCGTACCGAAATGCCTCCACCAGCGAGTACATCACGCTGAAAAAGTCCAGGCGCTGGGAGATGGTCCCGTAGTCTTCCGATGCCATTGCATTCATGATAATGTCTGGTTTCCAATCCAGCTGTTGAAGCGCGCCAACCAGCAAATCGATGTTGGAATAATTCGGTGAAAACGCAGTGGACGCATGGAGAGACGCCCCACACACTGCCCATTCATCCCTCATCTCGCGCAGTGTGTCCTCCACATCACCAAAGGTCGATCTTGTGGTAATCCAAACATCGGCTCCCAGACTCAGCAACACACAGGCCGTCGGCTTTCCAATCGTGCCCAAGCCACCCAGCATCAGAACCCTCTTGCCCTTCAGATCCATGCCGCCGGCAACAAGCTTGGATACATCGGACATCGTGTCCGAATCCACGAAATTGGAATCCGACCATTGCGACAACACCATCGGCAAAGGCATCGCACGAGGGCGAGATACCCGAGACCCGTCAGACTGCGACTGGATGGTGAACGGCTCCCACCAGTGAAGATAAACTGCGCAACCATTCTCGAAGTGCTGCAACAAATCACAGCAAACACGCGATCTTGCGACATCCTGACGACTCACGAAAAACTCTCGCAACGACGAAAGCCACGCACACCGGGTTTGGTCCATTTGATGGCTTACGTGGCATACCTTGTATCGATATGCATCCGAATCAAACTCAACGTTCTTCGACGATACCTCCTCCATCAACCGCAGGGCATTGGCACAGCATGAGTTCAGGTTGGAATGCGACCAGGCTGCGTGAACCCGAGCGGACCATGAATGGGTCATTGCAGAAATAAAGCTGGCTGACAACTCGTGGGACAATTTTTCCAACAGCTTCTTGGCATGATGCGCATCAGCAGTGGCGGCATCGTTTCGGATGATGCACCCTGTGGACATGTCGAGAATCACAGAGTCTTGTGTGAGCGGCTTGGAAGGAATCGACGAAGCGCCAGCTGCGATTCGCTCCCGGATGGCGTCGTCCACCAGCTTTTTCAGTGCATCGACATTCACGGCAGAGACAGGAACCGCCGACACCCCATCCTCCGAGATCCCAAGAGGAGCATCCTCCTGGCGTGCGCAATGAACCGTCAGCTGTTTCCGGAGGCGATCAAAAAGCGCCGTACGAACTTTCCGCAAGTTATCGGATTCCCGTTTGAATTCTGCTTGCGGCTTCCAGTTTTCCACCCGCTTCATCAAATAATCCAGATTCTCTGTCGAGGACAACGGATCGACAAGGCGGCAACAGACCTGCTCGTACAGTGTTTGGAAGACTTCGGACTCCACAGTCACCTTGCCGTCCTTGGCCAAGTCAAAGAATGTCCGTCCACTGACTTGGTGATCATTCATCAAGGACTTATAGCTGCACGAAACATCTTTCCACGGCTGCTCGCCGTCCTTCGCAGGAGCAGAAGAAAATGCATGATCCCACAAGCGACACATCAGAGAGAAGATTCCGTCCACAGTGCCTCCCTCTAGTTCTTTTGCATCGTGATCCGAGGGCGGCACTGCAATGTTCAGGCGATGTCGAATCTGATTGATTAGACCTGTGATTTCCAGCGAGGACAGGTTCAGGTTTGCTAATCGCTTGGAGGAAACAATGTCCTTCAGTTTGATGGACTCGTTGGTATCCACCAACGACGTGACGATTGCTGCCCACACCAGTGCGGACGGAGAGCCAATCACAGAAAGGTCGGACAGCAAAGGTGACAACATCGCGGAACCCTTTGCATCGATTCTACAAGTCGACAGCGCCAAATCGATTGCACACCATTGCAGGGGGCTGATGACGGCTAGGCTTTGCCGGCTTCCTGCTTGGCTTCGCGCGGGAACAGCAGCGGTAGCGGTAGCGGGAGCAGGAGCAGGAGCAGGAGCAAGAGCAGGAGCAAGGGGAGCAACCAAGTTAGCGGCAACAGTTGCAATGCTCTTCATCTCAGACACAACGGGAACTTCTGAGGGATGCACAGCGTCGGCAGAAGCGGAGATCAGAGTTTTGATCAGTGCCTCAAGTCCAATAGACACCGACGCATGCCTGACTTCGGGATCCTGAGAGAAGATTCGGCGCGCCAAGTTGTTCAAGACAGACGATTCACCAAACTCTACAAAGCGCAAGACTCCACTTCGTCGAGCTGTCTTCATCACACCGTCCCATTGGACGGACGCAGAATTCATCCCGACAAGCTCTTCAAGAACGTCTTCTTTCGTGCGCAAAACACGCAAAGATCCGTCTTCATAGCACGGCTTGACAATGGACAGCATTGGAATCTTGGGATTGGAGATGCTTGTGCTGGAAACAATGAAGTCCCTCAGTAGCGCTTCCATCGCAACCAACTTTGACGAGTGAAACGCCACATTACCCGGTAGCACCTTCACGATATAATCAAGCGCGCCAAATCGCTTCACTGCAGCATGCAGAGCGTCCTCATCCCCGGAGATCACCACTTGGGAATAGTCATGCGAAAGACAGTTGATGTTTGCAATTTCCAACACAGAATGCGCAAACGCGGGCGATGACGCGACGACCTCTTGCAAGGTGTCCAGAACCACCCCAAGATCCATCAGGGACCTCTTGACAACCGAAGCGATTCTGCCTCGACAATGTTCCTTCAAGAGCAGCCCCCGCTTGCGAACAATCCGCAAGCTGTCCGTGAGGGACAGCGCGCCACTGATCACAGCCGCTGTGTACTGACCCAAAGAGTGTCCGACCACATATGCTGGAGGTGGTGCGCCACGCTCTTGCGCGTTCTCAAAGTATGCCACGCATGTCGCAACAATCGCACAAGACGAATTCTCAACTTCGTTCAGATACTCCTCATCCGTACGCCGGGACGACTCCTTGTCGCAGACGATCTTGCAAAGACGAGAATCAATCTCATTCAACGCAGATGTAATACGTGCTTTCGCGTGGGGAGAAGTTTCACACAGTGAGGAGGCCATGCCGACTCGCTGAGAAGCATTGCCGACAAACATTGCGATACTGGAAAAAGCACGCAGCAGCAGGGTCCCCTGCACTTTTCGCTTTCCATCAAGCCGAGAAACAACAACGAAGCTGAAGCATTCGATATTATTCTGCAATAAGCGAGAAAATCGGACATCCAACAACAGCTGCTCTCCGGGTGCCACAGGGCTCACCACAGCGGTCGATTCTCCGAAACCAACAAACCGGTCAATGTGCTCCAATCCGACAAACCCTTCCAAGAAGAGATGGCCAACGTGCAACAGCAGCAGCCATCCTTGAACAATAACTCCGTCCGCAAGTCCGCATCGATTTGCGAACCGATCGTCAGTGTGCAACCACTGACGATCCAGATAATACGACTCCATCATGCTCCGAGAAACAGAAAACTCCTTGCTGAAAACGTGGACATCGAGCGCATCCGACCCTTCCGTGCACATGCATTGCTCCAACGAATGCTGCGCGGGCGGCAGATGCTCAAATAACACTTGGCTGCTGCTGAACTGTGAAGGATCCCAACATCTCGATAAGAACTTCGAAGACAATGTTGCCACCAGCTCTCCTGCGGGCTCCCGGACCACAACGGTCCATATCTGTACTTCGCGCCCTGCTCGGAGGTCCTGTGCCCGAATTACTTGCGAGAGAACGCGAACCACATCGCCTTCCGCCAACGCAACCCCTGTGCTTTGGAAGGACTGTCCGGAGTGAACGACTCGTGAAAAGTCAATGGCGAACGGGGAGGTTAGTGCGCATTGTACCAGCGATTTCCAAGCCAGGTGAAGTGCAAAAAATGGATGCACCAGAGCGCTCTTCAAGCGTCGCACAACAAACCTCTTGGAAGTCGCGCCCATCGACTTGTGAAACCGCAAGACATCGTCCGCAACGACGCGCTCGGTAGTGCCGTCTGCCATATTGCATCCCCAGCACCCCAAGTATGCGGAGCGCAGATCATCGATCGTCGAGGAGTAGTTGGTGACATCGACGCGCGTGCGGCCCACGATTGAGCGACGCACAGTGTAGGACCATGTTACTGGAAACAGCCGGCCAGTGGAATCCATAAGATTCCATTGCTCCAGGAAAACGGAACGATGTTCATCAAAGGTAATTTTGATGAGCTCTCGTTTTTCCTTCGAGGAAACAGAAATTTCGCGGAGAGTACCATCGCTGATCCTAAGGCAGACGACATCGCCGACAAACGTTCGAACAGCAGAGCGCAGCGGATTGCTCACTTTCCTGACTCCAAACTCAGAAGCAGAGACGCGCTCTTCTGCGATGCCATCTGCGAGATTAAATGTCTTGCGACCTCCAAAGGAGGAGAGGAAGCGAATCCAGTCGTCCGCTTCAGGCACTGCAACAATCTCGCAAGACCACTCGTGCGCATCGCTGTGAAGAACGCGCACTCCCTGGAGGCGCTTCGCAGCCAGAACAGGATCCCTTCGTTGGAGCGCATTCTTGGAGAGCTCGATTTCCATCGCCAGTCGATACGATTTCTGCAGAAATTCCAACGCTCGATCGCGAAGGTCCTCTAGAATTTCGTGAGCCGGCTTCAGCAGGTACTTGAACGGATCCACGCCCTCTGCTGCCAGCGCCAACATCCCCGACCGAATGGATCGGCCTCCAAGAACATAAGACCGCTGAGGATCGATGTCCGGCTCCATGATTGCCCATGTTCGGTATGATCGGAAAAGCGAAATGACCTGCTTCCGGCTGAGCCTCGACAGCGCAGCAGCCAGCTTCTCTTGATCGGAGGACAGCCAGTAAGGCCACACGTCCGTCAACAACGGCTTGTTTCGGCTCTCGTTCCTCTCTGTCAAACTGGCACACCAAAGGCGATGCAGCAACTTTCTCTGAGAAACCGGCTCTCTCAAGAACAGCGTCGAAGTGCGCGCCCCAAGCTCCGCCCCAATTGGCTCGTCGCTCCCTTTCGACTCCAGCATGACCGTAAGCTCCAGAAGATCTTCAGAGAACGAATTCCGAATCAGATTGATGGACCTGTCGAACTCGCTCTTACACTGCACAAAGGCATCCGCTCCTTCAAAGGCGGCTTTTGCAAGAAACTCCTTAACTTGGACCGGAGGAGCAGATTCCAAAGCGACTTGCATCAAACTTCCAAGCTGCACACCACCTCGGACAGGCTGGTTAGCCATTACCAACAACGCATCAGCAATGGCAGAAGGTGTGCTCTGACCGCCAGTCATGAACCACGGATAGGGCGGCGGCGCAGAATCCAGCAGCGACGCAGCCAGAGAGTGTCCGTATCGAATCGATGGATTCTGTCGATCAATATTGTGGCCGCCCCCTTCCGCACCCTCTGGAGCGAAGGCAAGCAAATGATGCAAGGAACGGTCCACCTCGGGATAGATCACATTGCAGAAGTGTTCCCATCTCCTTTCGTTCTCACAGAGAGGGAGAATGGCAATGCCGGCACGCAACAACGGTTCGTACGTCTCCTTCCAATCCGCCAACGTGATCATGGAAAATGCAACAGACACGATCTTGATGGGAATGCCCTCTTGGACCTTGGCTTGGAGTATGCGCTCCACCTGCAGCTTGTAGAATCCGCTGGGGTCACCGTGGATGACATTCGCTCCAAAGGGACGTCCCTCTGACCACAAAGGATCGCCCCTACTGTGCAGAAGCTCCTGTGTGCGACGGTGAATCTCTCGAATCTCTGCAGTCAGTGCTTCCAGATCGCTTCCAAGGGTCGTTGCCGCAAGAAAGCACAAGTATCCGCGAGCCGCCACAGAAGACACAAGTTCCGCGCGATTGTTTCCTGTCATGGCTGCTACGGCAATGGGAAGTCGGCCGTCGAAGCCGAGGTGATGAAGAAACTCGCTCCACAGAGACGGGGTCTCTCCGTCTCCGTCATGAAGGTTCAGCACCTTTTCTACTCTGTTGATGAACTCGCGACGTTGCTCGTCGTCTTGCAAAATCACCGAGGAAAGATAAGAAATCGGACCGCTGTACTCACCGTGAATTCGCGGTTCGCCGTGCTTCACTTGATCACAGATTGGACGGCATCCAATCCCCAGAATTTTCTGAGGATGTCTCCTTTGCAAGAACTCCTCTATGATACCCCGATCGGTTTCATGCAGCAGCGAGGTTCCTTCTGTGCTGTCGAAATGGATCATATTCACGAGGCACCGATTCAAGCCGTCCGTCGTGATGGCTTCGATAAACTTCCCCACCGCCGTTCCCGGACCGCCATTGAGAACCACAATGGGCTTCTCAAGGAAGCTGGGTCCCAAAGCACGGAGTGCCGACCACACAGCTATGGGCCAGTCTACTCGGTTCACGCACTGCTCTTCCACCACCACTGCCAGCACCGGATCCAGCAACTTGCCGTCCTTGAGAATCGCAGGACGTCCCTGCAGAGATCGCATGTCCACTCCATTAGAATTGCAAATGGCGGGCATTCGAAGGCGCTTCATTGATTTGCCTTCAACGTGCCCCCAGATTTGGCGCAGTGCAGGTTCAACAACCGTGGAGTGAAAGGCCACAGTGGTCGGCAGCACCCGGACTCGAATGTCGGATCTTCCGAGCTGCTTGACACAGCGGAAAAACTGCTTGATTCCTTCGCAGGTTCCAGAGACGACAACGACGGAAGGAATATCCGCGTTTCCGATCCAACCAGGCGGTGTCAGTGTTTCCTGGTACACAGAAGACGCCTCCACGTTGATCAGCCCAATTTCAATGACCTCCTCCGCATCCAGCAGTCGACGAACTTCCAGCAAGACGTTTGTCACTTCTGGCACCGATAGGCCCACAATGCTTGCCATCGACATCTTTCCTGTGAACCGCTCAACAAGGTCAAACTGCTCATCGGATCGTGCCTTGGCAATCTGACTCAGCGTCAGGTCATCTCCTGATTCTGGATCCCACCAGCTATCGACCTCCTGCATGTACCGGCCGTTTCTGACGAGCAAATCCAAAACATCGTCGTCCTCCACAGCCCCAACAGCATGGAGAACGAGCATCTGGCCTTGCGAATGTCCAAGAACAACTGCCTTGGACAGATCATACCCCATCGCCGCCAAGTGCACATTGATCGCAGCCTGTGTTAGCCCAATTAAAGGCTGCGAAAACTCCGCACGAATGAGTGCGTCTCCATCGTTCTGCATCAAGCCGTCGTCTGTCAGGACAAACGATGCGTCGAGGTTGTGGAGTTCGAGGAGTCGCCGCATCTGCGTGTCAATGAAGCGACGCGCGGCAGGAGACGACTTGTGGAGTCTGCGCAGCACAGGAACAAACTCGGACGCCTGGCCAGGCAGCGCATAGATGAAGTTCACTTTGTGCTCGTCGATGAGCTGCGCCAGTGCCGGTTTCGGTTCGGAGGCAGCTTGAAACAGCGAGCTGTCCTTTGCGATCAGGACCCAACCAATCACAAACGTTGTTGCATCTGCATTGTCTGAGGAGCACCACGACGCGGCAGCGGCACACCCGTTGCCGCCCTCTCTTTCAACAAGGCACTTCATGGCATCTGCAGAAGATCCAGAGACGTCCAAGACTGCCGACGTGGCTGACAAAGACCGTGCAATGCGCACATGGTCATACACGTTCGCCATGAAATGCGGCTGTTGTCCTCCACCATAGTACGTAGCCTTGTAGAGACACTCTGCCAAACAGTGTTTCCAGACTGCATTGTCATGGTCAAGCTGTGACGAACCGCTATGGTGATCTGCAGACGAGCGCACGACATCAATGCCGATACCAGCAAACGGGCATGTCGACGGAGCGACTGGAACAACCACCACTGCGATTCCCATGTTCCCATCATCTGCAAACGACGCAAGCAAGTCGCGACCACATTGGAGACTGTGGTTTCCGAATCGAACTGCGCGCTGGTACTGCGGCCTTGCGCTCGCTCCTTTGAATTCTCGTGCGTACTCGATGTCGCTCCAATTCGGGCTCTCTCCCAGCGACGATGCGAACGCCTCTTTTAACGCCACCTTGATCGACATTAGCCCTGCGATCCGCGAGTACAGCTTTCCATCTAACACCACCCGCACGCCCCCATCATCTCCACCATCATCATCATCATCATCATTCTCATCACCCCCATCTTCAGCCTGACCTCGGTCCTGGCGGTCGGCGAGTCTGGAGCAGTACTCGCCGAGGTTGTCGAGGTTGCGCTCGGTGCGCGAAAACACCCTGCACAGCGACCGTTTGGGAATCGCAGTCCGTGGCGGCACATGTGCAGCCGCGAGTCCAAACCCGCTAAACGCGACTGCAACAACAATCCGCGCGATCCCGAGCGCACTGTCCGGCGGCACAAACGACTGTACATGATGCAGCCCATCTCCCGCACTCGCACTCGCACCGTCGTCTCTGGATGCGATGCGCGGCCACAGAAGCGCAAACAGCGATGACTTCCACATCTTGCAAACCAGCGCTTCGGCAAGATCGGCGTCCTTTTGCGGCTCGAATGTCATTGTTTAAAATTTTAAATAAAATAATAATGAAAGAGTTGGCAAATGAAATGATTATGAAAATGGTATTTATTTTATCATTAATAATATATAAAAAAGAAAAGAAAGGAAAACGGAAAGGAAAAGAAGCTCACTTCGCTTGCATAATATGTGTGACAGCGGAAATTCAAAAGAGGGAACAATAAGCGGAGGAAGCGGGTCGGGGATTTCGGGTGATTTTTCGCGATTTCGCCTTGTTTGGTTGCTGATTTTATCCACGTGTTGAGGGTGTTCGGTGCAAAAGGTGCGAGATGCGAGACTCAAGTCGGGAATTGAGGATGCGGTCCAAAAACCACTTGGAATCTGTCGTACGGATACGAGCATCGGAGCTGCACATCAATCAAAGCACACGGACGAAGCCCGCCGGCATCCAAGCAAACCCATCAATACGAACAAATTTGGAAAAACGTTCAGGAGCCATCGGGAAACACGCCACCCAACCCGCCTTCCCCCCCTCTTCTCGAGCATCTACTGTACGCATCATCTTTTCGAGTGGGAGCGGACTGCGGAGCCCGTGGGTGCAATGGTGCTTGCGAGTCCGACGGGCGGTTTGGCCGCTCGTACTTCTGCGGCCCGCGTTCCTCCAGCAGTTCCCATCCCCTTCTTGAGCCCACCATGGACCGGCGCGATCTTTGCAGTCTTGCACGCAGGAATGTGCTTTTCTGCACTGACGGCGTTGAACTTGCGGCCGCACGAAGGACATGCAACCCGGTCGTCCTGCGCCTTGATCATCTCGGCAACAGTCACACGCTCCTCGGCTGTCAGTCCGTCGTTCGCACCGCTTTCCGTCCCCTTTTGCCCGCGAATCATCGACAGGAACTGTGCTCGCTGCGCCTTCCACTTTGGAACAGCCTTCAGAGCCTTGCCTTCGCCGGATCCACCGCCTCCCGATCCAAAACCAGGTGGAACTTGGCCTCCTGCTGAAGACGATGCCTGCTGCTGCGGTGGTTTCCTGGTGTTGTTGTTGTTGTTGTTGTTGTTGTTGTTGTTGTTGTGCAGTGCCGACGCTGATCCTGAACCTGATCCTGATCCTGATCCTGATGCGAGTGCTGCCTTTCGCGCTTCGAGACGCGCCTTCTTTTCTTCGGCCTCCTTTTCCTTTTGAACACGCGCAAGAAACTGTGCGGCTTCATCGCCTGCTGCTCCTGCCACACGGATCGCCGTCATGTCAAACGCCTGTCGCTTCGACCCGAACACCTTTTGACACACTTTCTGATGCTTGGCAAGCCGGTCTGCCGCAAACGACCGTCCGCATTGACCACACTGCACAAGATCAAGCGGTCCGTCTCCTTCCTCGGCATACTCGGACGGTTGCCCATATGCGTTTGCATTGGTATTGGAGTTGAAACTAGCGTGGGACTGGGAGTTGGAGTGCGAGTATCCGCCATGTCGACTGGACGATTCTTCTGGCTCCCGGTCATACTCGTCCTCTTCATACCGCGCATACTGCGACTGCGAACGTTGCTGGGGCTGGGGCTGGGGCTGGGGCTGTGGTTTTGCTTGTGGCTGGGCCCTGGGCTCCACCACCTTGGGCTCCACCTTGGGCTGGGTCTTGGGCTGGGTCTTGGGCTTTGCAGCAGGAGGCGGTGCGTCGTACGACGGCGGCACATCGTCGACGACATTCGACCACTCGGGCCGCGATGCAAGCCCAGCTGATGGCCCTCTTGCACTTGCTCGCGACCTTGCCGTCGCACCGGTTGCACTAGTTGTTGCACTGGCTGTTGCATTCGTACTTGTGACAGTGGCGGAGGGGGCGGAGGGGGCGGAGGACCCGTCATCCGAGTTCCATTCGGGTCGACGCGCCAATCGAGACTGATTCTCCTTGCCACTGGATCTCTTGGCCACGACATTCGGCTTCCTCCGCTCTTCGTACGCATCCTCATTCTCGTACCCATTCTCACTCGCATACTCGCTCCCATTCTCGTTCTCGTACCCATATTCTTGCGCATGTCCGCGCCCCGAGTCATGGTACTGCGAATGGGTATGTTGCTGTTGCTGTTGCTGTTGCTGTTGCTGTTGCTGTGGTGCATACGCCTCGACTTGATGCGGCGTCGGAACCGGCATCGGATACCCACGAAGCCTCGATGCAGACCTCTCGCTCGCACTGGATGACACCGCACCGCCGTTCCCACTGCCATTCACGCTCCCGTTCGCATTGACATTGACGTTCAGATTCAGGACGGAGAGTGGCAACGGCCGGCCAAAAGAGTGCGGCGTCGACAGCAGCAGCCCATTTCCGCCGCCTGTGCTCACAATCGACACGGTCGCCGAGGAAGACGAGGACTCCCATGGAAGCTTTCCGCCGAGCGTGCGTGGGCGCTGCCGCGACTGGGAGGACGCCGAGGGCCGCTTCACCGCCTCCTGCAGCTCGGCCAGTCTGCTGCTGCTCCCCATTGCACCCCCAGACCCACCCGCAGACGCGGACGGCGGCAGATGAGATGCGGCATGGTGGCTGTTGCCAACGCTGGTCTGCGATCGGCTGTAGTCCGAGGCGATCGCATGGTAGTCAATGTCGCCGGGTGTCGAACGCTCTGCCATGTACTCGTGCAGCGCGTCGCGGGGACCCTGCGGGTGCTGCGATTGATGCTGGGACTGCTGCTTGGCGTGCGCAGGGCGAATGGACGGCGGTTGAGACTGCGCGCGCGGGAAGTGGGAACCCATCAGATCGTCCAGCGCATCCGCTTCTCTAGCATCACTTGATGCTGCTGCCGCAGCCGGTGGATGGCTCCCGTACGACGGGTCCAGCTTGCGTTGGTCCCGAAGTTCCTTGGCGCGCTCCAGGGCTTGCCGACGGCGCTCTGCATACTCGGCTGCCTGAGCAGACCCGCGTGTCGACAAGGACATTTCCACACTCTCGAAAGGGGGGAGGGGTGCTACCTGTATGAAGGGAGAATAAAATAAAATAAATAGATGTACAAAAAAATATATATGTTAAAAGAAGAAATCAGTGAAGTGAATGAAAAATAAAAACAAAAAAAAACGAGTTCGAAAGAGGGTTTGATTGGTGCCTTTTGTTTTGTGTTTTCTTTTATTTTTTTGATAACGATCGAGAGCACTACAGCTGGCACAAGACTGGCGGGGAATTTCTCCTTTTTTACAGAACAGAACATGCGGTTGATGCTGGAGCTGCGTTGTGCTCGAGATGCTGGATTCTGGCCTCAAGCGCTTCGACTCGGCTTTTGAGGGCCTTGATGGCCTCTGTGAGGAGCGGCACGAGCTCGGGGATGTTTACAGCCGGCAGATCGCGGGACTTCATCACCTCGGCATAGTCGTTCTTCTCGGCCGTGCGCATATCTCGCTGCGCCTTCATCCGTTGCGCAAACAGCAGCTCCTCCTCCTCCTCCAGCTCCTCCTCCTCCAGCTTCTTCTCCTCCATCTTCTTCTTCTCGCTTGCTGTGGCCGTGGCCGCAACATTCGCAAACCGATTCTCGTTGGTGGAGCTTGATGGAAGCTTCTTCTTGCGCGAGACGGCCCAGGGAGCCGCAAGCTCGAGTTCCTCGGCAATGAACCCGACGTGCTGCTCATCAGTATCAGTAAGGCGGTACGTCACGCCTTGCATTTTCGCGACGGTGTCCAGCGCGTGCTCTGCAGAAATGTCATGAATGTCGTGCTTGATATGGACCGAGGACCAGATTGCCCAGCCTCCACGCGTCCAGATGATGCCGTCTTGACCAACTGCGACGCGTGCATCCCAGGTGCTGGTGTCGGCGCGCCAGAGGAAAAAGGAAAAGTCAAGATCAGGGTCAATCGCAGGTGCCCAGATCGTCGGTCCGTTCGCATCTTCCCACCGCAGCGGCTTCGCGACCCCCGAGTTGTCAAGGCGCAGGACAGATGTCGGCTGGATGTGGTCTGTGGACGACAGGTACAGCACAGAGTCGCTCGTGGAGATCTGCGAAAGAGAGGACGACGTGATGTTCAGTGTACCAAGCATCAGCGTGTTCAGGCCTCCCGAAAACGAAAACACCGAATTCGGAGACGTGACGGAGAACGACAGCGCCGGCGCTGCGATGGTCGTCCGAGCACTTGACGGTGAATACGAGAGGAGCAGCGCCGCGGACGAGATCAGTGCAAGTGTGGACGAGGAGGTGGAAATCGTAGAGGACGCCGCATCCAGGCGCAGCGTGCTCGACGAAGAGGGCGTCCGAACATCCAGCGCACCAGACGTCGTGAACACCGAGACATGCGTGGCATTCAGATACAACGGGTCTGAAGGACTGGCAATCGTCGGGGTGGTGCTGCTCACGGTGCTCGCGGTCAGGAACAGGCGAGAGGAAACGTACACGCGGTTCGAATCGAGAATGATGTTGTTGGATGCCGTCGAGGTCGCAATGCGCAGGTCGGCAAGGACGGTTCGCGAGCGCAGAGTGTCAAACAGCGCAGTCGACCCCATGAGGTACGGCGCGTTGATCAGTACGGCACCGGGAGACTGCAGCGAGATGTTGGAGGATGTCGACTGCAGCGCAAGGTCCAGCGATGATGAAAACTGCGCAGAAGCCCCGGAAACCTGGAACACGAAACTCCCGCTCACGGGCGCAGCAGAGAAGAGATGCGTCGACGGAGCAAGGCGTACTGCACCAGTCGACGACGCATCCAGAGTCACGTCGCCCGTCGTTGAAACGAGACGCATCGTCGCCATCGACACTTCGGATGCTTCGAGCGTCAGCACCGAAAGCGTCGATGTATTGCCAGAGCGGATCGTGAGAGCCTGGTTCGACCGCAGCACGATCGGGCTAGGCAGCGGTGAAGAAGAAGGTGGCACAAGGTCGATGAGCAGTGCTTGGAGATACAGCGTGCCAGACCCAGGCTCAATGCTCAGCGATGCCGATCCCAGTGGCACAGCAATACGCACAATCGAGTTTGCCGTCGCTGTGGTGAACGAAAACAGTGTTGCAGACGTGATCAAGGTCCCAGAGACAGGATCAATTGCAATGGGATCCATGGAGGAGTTGGACGCGATCCGCAGGCCATGTGATGCCTCCAAAAGCCCTGCGTTTGGCGCAATGCGCACCTGGTGCGACGGGTCTGTGGTGGAGAGAAAGAACGCCGAATCAAGAATGCTGAGTGTCGTGGTGAAAGGAAGCAAAGACAGGCAAGACCCGGCACCTAGCGCGGTGCACATCGTGAACTGCGAGCGATCGGACGTGATTTGTGATCCTGAAATCGCAGTCTCAAATCGAATAAACGATGAAGAACCGGAATCCGATACGAGCGAAAAGTCATTTGCGTACAGCATTGTTGACGAGCCAATCGTGAGCGAAACATCCGGGCTCGACGTCGTGACATGGACCTCGGGTTCAGAGGACGCAATCGTCGCCAGGACAGGATCCAGTCCAAGAGTTGCGCCACCAGTCTGGGTCTGTCGGAGCAGCAGCTTCTGCGAAACCAGCGTCGTCGATCCGTCCAATTCAAGTCGCAGAGTCGAAAACGGGTTGGAAATGACAACGGGAGTGACAGAATCGTGCGAAACAATCGATGCATTTCGGTGAATCTGAAGCATTCCCATGTCCAAAACATCTGCCCACACGGAAAACTGGTCCGTCGAACGAAGAATCGATTGCGCTGCCCCAAGGGACAAGAAAGGCGACGACACAGAGTCTCCAAACTGCGTAATGAACGCATGCGATGCTTGTATGTACACGCTCGACGATGCATTCGACACATGCAAGTTTTCGCGAATCCACACATCGGTGGACAGCGCTACGCCTTGCAGCGAGGACAGCACAAGCTGCCGCGGACTCGTCACTTGCTGCACATCGAGAATCAGGGTTCCGGACGCTGGAGTGATCTGAATGTCGCCGCCTGCATCCGAGCTTGTGGAAATGTTGAGAACGCCAGCCGTTGCGTTGAAGAGCGGAAACGCCCATTCGTTGCTTGGGACGTATGGCGCGGTTTCATTGCATGTACACACGTACTGAATGTTGTCTGATGGATCCGGGTCGACCCATGAGGACGATGAGTCGTTGGCGCTGCACGACGAGATGTTACACAGCGCAAACGAACCGTTTGTTACATGGCTCCAGAGAGTGGAAGACAGGTTCGCGAGCAACCAGTCATAATCGATGGATCCCGTGCAGCTGGCATTGCAGCTCGCCGTGGCGTTACTGGACCCGATATACTGGGAAAAGTCAAGTGAATTGATGTACGCAGTGAGGTTCGCGATCACCGTATCAAGGTCGACAGGGAGCAGAGGAGACGACCCATTGCCATTGTAGTAATTATTGACGACGGTGACGACAGACTGGTTAACGACTGTCACGACTGTCTGGTTGACGATCGACAAGTTGAGCAATCGCAAATTGCTCATGACGTGCTCCGTCACATTGGCCACAATCGCGTCAAACATTGAATCGTCCAATGTGGTGTTGCCCCCGATCGTCTGATAAATAATTGTCGTCGTCGAGGACGCACTGCCATTGGCAAAAAAGTTGGAAACCGAGCTGCTGTTGAGACATGCGTATGCCGACGTGTTGATCTGTTGAAGCCCGTAATCGCCGAGCTGCGATGTGTCCGAGCCGATCGCTCCGTGCGGCACAAAACACAGCGGGCCGTGGACATAGACACGCGAGCCTGTCGGACCTGGAACCAGGTGCACATCCGGATTCACCTCGTTGTCCCGGTTATCCAGCAGCACCCCGGACCCTCGCTTTGACGACCGTATCACAAATGCATTGGAATTGGAATTGGCATTGGCATTCGCGCTATCCCGACGATGCACCCCAGCCGGTCGCAACAGAGACGAAGAAGCAGAAGAAGCAGAAGTCGAGGAGGGCGAGGAAGCGGAAGAGTTGGAGGATGTCAGAACGAGGTCCTTTGAAGCGACAATGTCGACGTCGAACGATATGGCAAGCGGGTCAAAAGAGAGCGCGCGATGGCCTGCAATGGCGATGCCCTGTTCGTCGACTTGGATTCGATTGGCGATGGACAGCGCGCTCTGGACCTTAAGCCGCCGCGCAGACACGGTCTCGTCGATCTGCAAGTTCCCAGCAACTGTCCAGTCCGATGCGAGGATCCGCACAGTCGAAAACGTCACGAGCGCACTCACCAGCAGAAACACAAAGACCGAAAGCGTCGTTAGCAACAAGCACATTCTCCACCGCTTTCTCGTCTTTGCTGCCGCTGCCGCTGCAGCAGCCGAGGAAGACTGCTTCTCGGCGTCGGTCAGCAAGAATGCGGAAGAGACACGTCTTGTCAGGTCCATCATAGTATTGGGATCGTGACTGCCGGTGCTGGGCGAGAGAGGGTTGGTGGTGATGGCCGGCACCTGTTGCATGGGAGCAATGGGCGATTTGAGGGCAGGGTCGCCAAAAGGCACGGTGCGTAATGTGATGCGTCGTCCAAGAGGAGCAAAGCCGGAGAGTCGCGGCAGGTCTGACGGACCGTGCCCGGACGTCGCCTTGTGGCTTGCATTTACATTCGCCAGCTGTACAGAATGCAAGAACGACTCGGCGTGATTCTCGGTGGAGGAATGACGGTGATGGCTGTCCTTGTCCTTGTCCTTGTCCTTGTCCTTGACTTTGTGGAGGTCCGCAGCCACTAGTACCTTGTCTGACTCGGCTTCGGTCTCGGACTGGTGTTCGGGATCGAGATCGGGATCGGGATCGGAAACGGACATTGAGCGTGACCTTGACTGTGACACTGACTGCAAATGTGTCGGAATTGGACCTTCCGAGTCGCTTTCGGAGGCCGCAAAGTCCGACGCCGAATGATAGCCGGACATTTTATCCAACGCCAAATGATAGATGTACTGGTTTTTCCCTCTTCTTTCAAAGGTTGTTTCCGAAATGGAAAGAGAAATCAGAAACAGAAAGGAATTAGGGGTCAATTGATGGGTTTGAAGGAACTCGGCCACTTCCAAAAGTCGAAAAACCCCCCCGATTGGCCTTTCCCTCAATAGTCCAAATACCCGCTACGGTTACTGACCCGGATGATCATTGACATCGTCTGATGCCGAGCTGTGTATGAGTTCCGGTAGATGCGTAACAGGACCATTCGCTTGATGCTTGAGACTTACGGTGTCGCAAATTCTGAATTTCAATTTTTGCTTTTTCTTTTGAATTTTGCTTTTGAATTTTGCTTTTGAATTTTGCTTTTTGAATTTTGCTTTTGATTATTCGCATTTACACTTTACTAAAAGTATAGATAGTTGGGCCATGTCGTCGTCCCGAGCACCAGCGCCCGTGGCAGCGCCCGTGGCAGCGCCTCGTCGTACGCTTACGTTTGCGGAGCAGCTTTTTGCGGGCGGTGTGGCTGGCGTGACGGAGATTGTGTGTGCGTTTCCATTGGATGTTTTGAAGACGCGTCAGCAGATCAGTGTTGGGAAGGACGTAAACATGTTCCGTGCGCTTGGGGAGATGGTGAAGAAGGAGGGGTTCAAGATGTACCGGGGGATTGCGGCCCCGATCATGATTGAAGCGCCGAAGCGGGCGATCAAGTTCAGTGCGAATGCGCAGTACAGTCCATTGTGGATGTCTGTGCTGGGGGTGTCGAAGCCTACGCAGGTGTCATCGGCGCTGGCTGGTGTTTCTGCGGGTCTGACAGAGGCGGTTGTGATTGTTCCTTTTGAGCTTATCAAGATCCGCATGCAGAACCCGGCGTACCAAGGCATGTACAGCTCGACGACGGACTGCATCCGAAAGGTGGTTGCGCAGGAGGGGCTATCGGCGCTCGTTGTGGGGATGGAGGCGACGCTGTGGAGGCATGCTGCATGGAATGGAATGTACTTTGGATCGATCTTTGCGGTCAAGGCACGGCTGCCAGAGGCACGGTCAAAGGGCGCAAAGCTGTGGTGGGACTTTGTCGCTGGATCCGTCGCTGGAACCCTCGGAACAATGCTCAACACTCCTTTTGACGTCGTCAAGTCGCGCAGACAAAACGCTCTCAAGGGCGGAGACAAGCTCAAGTACAACTGGACCCTCCCCGCCGTCGCAACCATTGCACAGGAAGAAGGCATCGCTGCCCTCTACAAGGGCTTCGGCGCAAAAGTCGCGAGACTTGGGCCGGGCGGCGGCGTCCTGCTCCTCGTGTTCAACGTCATCTCGGATTTCCTCACTGCCCCCAAACACCACTGATTGTCTCCGCTCAGGATTTCAAATCAACTCATGACTCATGACTGAACCATTGCTGTCCTCTTTCTTTATCAAGTACAAATGCAACGATCAAACAAACAAGCAACCAAGCAAATGCGACCGAACAACCGAATGCGCGAACGAGCGAACGCAAATACGATATAAGCGCATCTCGACTGCATTAACGAATGACACGCAGCGAATTGGAGACATTTCGCATGGGAATGATGGGGACTTCGGGCATGGTGGAAGCGTCGGTCCAGCATCGCTCGAGCGTTGGGCCAAAGCAAATGCGCAACGCGACAGCAGCATGCTGTGTAGGAGACATGACCGGTGCAGAAACGAGGCGCGATCTCGCATCAAACGTGCGGATTGTACCCGCAGACACAATGACCTTGGGGCCAATGGAAACGAAAACGCCTTCGCTGAGAATCGCAGACGTGGAGTTCACCTGCTGATCGATGCGCATCAGTACGCTGGAGCCGCCAGCAGCAAGAATGCCGTTTGCAGACAGAGAGAGCACAGACGCAAAATCCACAACCTGGATAAGCGCAGGGGCTGCAGACGCGGCGGTGGATACCGACGGCGAGAGCGCAGATTGCACAACAAGCGGTCCGAGCGCTGGCCCGGTAAAGCGGAACAAGCACAGCAGCAGTGCATCAGACACGACGAGAACATCAGTCGTTTGCGGCGGACTGCCAGCTGCACTCGATCCGATCTGGCAAAACGAGTCGCCGGATGCCGGAGCAGCAAAGGAGGAAAAGTGCACACCGGAAACTGGTACGAGAAAATGAACAGAGAAGTCGGCAGTAGGAAACACGGTGCTAGTCAGACCAAGAACCTGCGGCGCAGACCTCAGCTCGATCTGCAGCTGCACGTCTAAATGCTGGTTGTGTCTCCACAGAGAAAGTCCAACCGGCACGAAACCAGACGAGACCGTAGACAGCGCAGAATAATCGCAGTCCCATCGATCCATCTTGACGAACCGCGAGTCAAATGCCTCCGAGACAAGAGACGAAACACAGTACATAGGATGCGACCAGCCAAGAGAACTGGACTCAGAAAAAGACGGAGGCGACAAGATAAACGAGAACGGAACAACAAGCGGGACAGGCGACGCGCGAACAAGAAGAGGAGAAAACGACGAAACAAATGACACATTGAACACGAAACCCATCGCAGACTGAGATAAAAGAGAGGCACGAGATGCAAAGGAGAGAGAAACACCGACTGGATTGAAGGAGGCGTCAGAAAGAACAGTCTCCGAAACACAACACAGTCCTGAAAACGCCATCCGGAACGGGCTCATCACCGACCGTCTTGACACCGGGAAGCACTTGCCCGCCCTGTATGACGGACTTACCGCCACCCCAAACCCGTACATTCCTCGTTTTTCAAGAACGTCCACATACTCCATGCTGCCGCCATCCAACACACTCCCACCATTCGTGCCGTAAATGTCACGACCATCGCACTCCGACTCCACTCGCACTCGCTTGATCTCAGGTCGCACATGCGCATCCTTCCGATGCGTCACCCACAAAGACACTTCATCGTCCAGTAAGAAATCCCGTCGCGAAACCACGGCCGTGCACTGCACCAACGCACTCGACACAAACAACACCGATGACGAAAACTGCGAGCCCCCTTGTCCGTCCCACCCGTCCCATCCGTGCGAAGCATCCACACTTTCAAATCCGCAAGAGTCATGCGGTCGGAACTGCGAGCCTTGCACTGTCACCGTGAACGCAGACCCAGTCACAACCATCTCTGGAATCACAGACCACACGCGCGACGCACCCACCACCTCCACTGCAGCATCCATCGGCAGCATGTCTACCGCAGAAAACGTCTCCTGGTGGAACTGCACCACGGCAAATCCATGCGCTACGCCGTCGGCTTTGCAACCCACAGAACTTGGCAATCGGATCATCGACGCCTGCATCATGCTGCCGCCTCCAAATGTGCAGAAGACATCCCCAGTCGGAATCCCGCGAGCAAGCACGTCCGCCGAAAACGACACTGAAAAGTACTCCATCTCCGCCGCACTATACAGCGGATCCACAACCGCATACGACGACATGTTCGCCAGCGGCACATACGACCGAACAACGCCCTGTGGAGACCCCTGCACCGCCGCAAAATACCGGCCACTGTCCACCGACCATGAAATGTCGTAGTCCTGGTTTTCCTGCATCGACGGCACTCCGAACTCCTCCTCTCCATCCGCGTCGCTCAGTCTCGCCGACACCGTTTTCCCGAACCGCAGCCGCATCCGGACACTCTGCATCGTCGCTGGCACACGTCGCGCACGAACCCCGCCCGAAGTACCGAAATACGGCACATGCAAATCTGCTGTGTCCAGGTTCACTGCCGATCCCTCAGCTGCATACACGTCCAGCACCGCAGACTGGCTCCATCCGCCAGAGAAATCGAACCCGTTGACGGACACATCCAACGCACACCGACCCCCCAGCCCCGATCCTCCTGGCTGTCCGTTTCGCCCAACAGACCCATCTCCAGCCAGAATATCGTCCACCGAGCCCAGTTGCGACTCCATCGACGCCGGCGACGACAGCGGAGGTGTCACCACCAACCACAGAGACGAGCACAGAACATACACATCCGATGCCCCTGCCGTCTGCAGACTACCAAACACCGACAGCCTCACTTGCCGCAGAGACGCTCCAATCGCCGTGCTGCTTCCAGACACTCCCCCCGCGACGCTGTAGTCAACCATCTCGCGCCCGCTGATTGTCACAAGCTGGCCGCCCTCCACTGCGATGCTTTTCGGAAACACCCCCAGCAGCACCGGTCGCTCTCGCACCAGCACCGACGTACTCTCTGCTTCCCCGGGATTGTCGCGCCCAATCGTCAGACCGATAGGGACAAACCCGCTGCGTCCGGTAATCGCCCAAAATCCCAGCTGCGATCCCTCAGGACCAGGAAGCACCTGGTCAGACAGAATCCGGTCTCCAAACCACACATACACCCAGCTTCCCGCGACGAACTCCGATCCAACGACAAGCAGGCTGTCCCGTGCGTCCGGGTGCAGCACAACTGAAGACGATCCGGAGACCCACGGAGCCGTCGCACGAGCGATGCTCGACCCAGTCAAGTTATGCGCTCCAACGAACGTAAACGGCATCACTGCGTCGTTGTACTCGTTAAGAGACGACACCGCCGCAGGAGAGATCCGCACATTCATTTGCACGCGCACCGCGACAAGACCCGCCTCACCAGACGGCTGCCTGGGCATGCCGCATTCCAGCACCCCGGCGCCATCCAGACCAAAGTGTGACTGCTTCCCGTCCGGCCGTCCCGCTGCAACAACAACCTTCCCGACCACACATCCATAGCTTGCCTGCTCCAGCACATTCGGCAGCCCAACAACCAGGCTCGTGCCTCCCGTCACAACCCCACCACGAGGCTCGAACGACGCGACGCGCACTCCCTTCGTCACCATCAGCTGTCTGCCAGAACTGCCAAAACTGCATCCGCCGTCGTTGCTCACCTCCAACCTCACTCTCTGCGTCCACCAGGGATTCCGATCTTCGTCCGTGTCCTGCAGCTCTCGCACCTTCGACGCGCCGAAATCCATTGCAACACGCCCCACAGTCGACGACTCCAGCGTCCACAGCACAACCGCACTAGAGACACGCAGCCCAATCGTTGTCGCCGGAACACCCGCTCCAAGGCGCACCAGCGCAGCGTTGCTCAAGAAGCCGTCTCCAACAATCGTGATTGCGTGCGACGACTCCATCCCAACCACCGACGGATGCAAAAAGCGGACTGTCGGTGCCGCAACAACCTCAACAACGTTCCCGTCCGATGTCTGCCAGTCGAACCGCGCCATCGCCGCCTCGACAGGCACAAATCCAGTCTGCCGCATGTTCCACGTCACCGCCATGTCTGTCTCCAAAGAATCCGCTGCCGCGTCGCTCCACGAGCTCGCCACAGCACCATTCGCCAATCCAACACGGATCTCAAAATAGAAGCCGTCCGGCCGCCGCAGTCCCGACGTCGCCACGACATGGAACGCACAACTGGCCGAGCCCTGTCGCGGGTACACATCCGTCACGTTCCACGCCTCCACGACCTTGATGTCCACAACATCTCGTCCAGGATACTGCCCGCCGCTTGCGCCGCCATAGGCCTGCACGCAATCGTACGGTCCTGTGCAAACACCCATCGAAACAGCGGCATTGTTGGCAGCATCAACCATCGGAGTCGAACACACAAAGCGGCCGTTCTTGCGCTGCATCCGCACCGCCGTCTTGCCACCAAAGAGGCAGTACCACGGCGCACGGTAATTCATCGACGAAACCCCCTCGTCCCACTGGACCACAATCTCCGATCCCCCAGGACCCAACACCACATCCCGGCTCGCAGTCACCCCGGACAGCGAACTCATCACCGCAACCTCCTCAATTTCATTGGCGCTGCGACCACCCTCCTGCTGCGAGAACCCGACCCGCACAATCGACCGCCAAGGATCCGCGGGCGTATCTGCGTCCGCCGGCTTCTGCAGCACCGTGACATCGCATCCAGCCACCCTTGACGAAAACATCGCGGCTGTACTTCGGAACACTCCGTTTCCAACACACTCCAGTCCCTGCTGCATGTTCACCCCTACAAGAAGAAGAACACCGCCTCCCGGAGACAGCGCAATAACCTCAGACCGGACAACTCTCTCAATCCGCTCGTCGCCTGCCACCAGCCGCTGGATGCTCGAGAACGACAACGCCGTCGCACTGCCAGTGAACGCGTCGGCAAACCCAACCCCAACTGCTGTGAATCCGTGTGCTGATCGGGGGAATGTGCACGTAAGAGTGCTGGGTGCCCTGAACTCACCAAGGCTCGGCTGCTCGTTCATCATTGCACACAAAAATCGCAGACCCTGGCTGTCGACATCTCCACTCCACGAGAACGGAAGAACAAAATCGAGCACCATTGACTCTCGATTCTCAAACGCCCGAGCAGGCTCGACAAGCGTGGCGTTGAACGAATCCACAACCAAAATCGCAAGGCCCGCCGACGTCCAAGTCCCTTGCACCCCGAAATCGCGAAGGCCAGCAGCCACCACCACACTCTCAATTCCGCTGCTCTCCAAAACCGCCACTCGCGGCACCGCACAAGACAGGATCTTCGGGTTCTCCACGGCCAGCGCTGCCGCCACAAACGTCCTTCCGGAAAACGCACACATCAGCTGGTTTCGCAGGTCATGCCGCGTCACGCCATTCACGCCCCTATCGTCGTCGACCAGATCGCGCGACGCAACAAACTGCATCTCCGCCCCCTGCCCAACCGCCAGTAGACTCGGATCCGTTCCCGTGAACACCAGCTGTTCGCCCATAACATCAAACTCGCCCATTGCCGCATTGTCCGCGAACCCGCTGCGGTACACAAGCACCCGACCAGCTGCCAGAAACGAGCCCCTCCTTCCGCTGTCTGCAGATCGTGCGCACAGACCGACCACCGACGACACCGCTAGGAACGTCGACTCGGACACTCCGCCAGCCAAGCTATCCTCGCACAGCAAGTCCGACCCTCCTGTCGCGATAAACTCTCTTCCAACCACTCGCAGCAGCCCTTGGCCATACCGACTCACAAAAGGCGGCCAAACACTGGTAATCGACACCGGACCCATCGACTCCACTGAGACAACCTGCAGCAGCTCTCTTCGAGCACCGTACATCACGCTCATCGCCCGAAATCCCGCAACAAACGTCGAGGCGGAGCACACGGCACGTGCTGCCAGCGACCCGCCGAAAACACCCGAAAACACTGCGCTTTCTGCACCATCCATGCTGCACACTACTCCATCTGCTTGTTCAGACGGCCCCGCGTTCCGGAAAACATTCGATGCGCAGACCCCGATTCCGCCCGACGGGCACATGAGCGTCACATCTAACGAATGCTGTCTCCCGGAAAGCGTTGTCACAGGCACAGCCCCGGATGTCACATTCACATGCACAAACGACAGCGTGAGCTGTGTGTTTGCTGCGCGCACCGAAAAGCCCACCGCGCTCTGACCACCCCCGAACACCACAGAAACCGCCGCGTCCACCGCAGCATTGCGCCCAGCGATGCATGAAATCAGCCGCGACCCCGTCTTGTGCTGCACGACCGACGCGACCATCAGCGTCTTCCCAAACTTGCAATACATCGGTGTCGTCATCATCCCACCCGCAAGATCCGCGTACGGATCCTCAATGTACACACGTACCTTCTCCCCGCCAGAGCCGGACACGAACGACGGCTGCACGTTCGTCGACCCATCCAACCGGATCGACGTCGCCACCAGCTCCGCCCCCGCTCCCGCCCCCGCCTGCGACACCCCTCCGTAGAATCCCGTGTTCACTGAAACATACGATCGCTGCTGGTCTCCCTTCTTTCCACCTCGCCATCTCCGGCTGTCCACAAGCACCGAGCATCGCACCAGTCTCGACGACACCAGCGACACCCCGCTCGACGACCACTCGTTTGCCCCAAACACACACTTTGCAACCGGGCTCGATCGTGTGTCGCCCCGCAGATCAAACCCTTCAACCACAATCGATGACGCCACGTTGCTCACAACATGGGTTGGATGCACTGCTTCCACGACAGGTGTTGTGCTTTGCTCAACCCCTACAGATCCCAAAACATTGCCCTCGTTGTCGCTGACGCCCATGACTGTGAATCCAAGTGTTTTCTGCAGGAGGTACACTTGTACCCAGTAACTGGGCCACTTCGATCCCTTCGAATAGATACCAATTTCTCTTGATGGATGCCCATACCAAAAACGGGATGATAAAATGGTGCTGCTGGAGCTGCTTAGCCGTATGGGCGTATCTGCGTGGACTATTGATTTAGAAGAAAGATTCGCTGGCACTTCCGTCACGGTAACGTTAAGGAAAGACGCTACTGCGAGTGGAACAGCGAGAGACAGGCGCACTGGACTTTCGATGGCGATGTCAGCGACCGCTATTCCGGCCAGCTGCCCAGTGATCGCTGACGAATACACCAGCAAATGCTCATTCGTCTTGAGCACCATTGTACGACTCGGTAGTGAGCAGAGAAAAATGACGGAAGACAGGGAACGCAGATTGACAGATGTGGCGTAACTGCCGAACGAGCAGAGTGGTGAAGTGAAAATCAAATCTCGACCTCGCAAGACAACATCTGAGTAGTCCCAAGAATCAACGTCGTAATGCACGGGAGGTAATGCGTCGTAAACAACAGCTTGTGCTTTAACTTCAATGAAGCCGGCGTATAGCAGTTCTTCTCGACCAAAATCCAGTACCACTGCCAAATATCCATTCCGTGTGGAGGGCACTGTACATGCCAGCTTAGACAATTCTGCAGGAAGCATTATCGCAGATGACACTACCCTATCCTTGGCGAAGTAGGTGCAAAGTGGAAATGGAAACGGCTTTTGTGTTTCGTAAAACACGGACGGCGGGGATGGAGAAAACACAATGAGGCCTTCGGACACTAAGACTGAAGAATTTAGCAGAGCTGTGTAGAACGACGGTGTCGGCGACGGTGTAGGAATGCACCCGGAATACCAAAGCGAACAGGTCGAAACAGTAATGGGAAGTTCTGGGGATCTGTAAACTCGCAAAGCAGCCTGCAAGTCTCCAGATCGAGAAGTGTCAAACCAGACCTTGGAAGAATCGATGAAGACAACAGTCTCATGGCTATTGGTAAACGTGTTAATGTTAAACGTAACCGACGAGGCGCCAGAATGCGACCATCGCAACGGGATGGTCGGCGCTGTGTTCTCTGACAGAACAGAACACAAAACTAAACTTGTGCTCACAACGTAAGGAACCGACGTAAACGTTGAGGCCAAACCAACGCAGTTGGACGAAGACAGGACTGATGATGATGACACGAGGTTGTTGCCCTGGAGAACAAGCCTTGAGATGACAGCGGGTGCAATCCATCCCTGGACAGCAGTTACCTCTGGAGACGGGAAAAACATTACGGACGGAACTATGGTTTGTTGGTCGCCTTCAAAATACGAAAACGAAAACGTTCGAAATCCGAGGGGCAGCTCTCCCGCTAACACAGTTGTCAAACCGAAAGCTGAATTCACAAATCCAAGACGTTCATTGGAGTGGTAAACCCACACATCGGAAAGGGCTACTCCAGTCATTGCAAAAGAGAGCGGCGATGGGGAACGGAAGGGAAAGAACAAAGGAGCCACTGTCATGTTGACTGCTGACTCTACTGAGATTGTACCATAGAAAACCACGTCTTCAAATGAAAAACCTCGCCGTAAGTCATACGGCGTGGATACTGCCGCAAGAGGAAAAGAAAAGATCGATTCCGCCATCTGCTGAACAGCACCGGAAATCCATGTCTTTCCGATGCTGAGATACGTGTGCGATACGAGGACGTTGGCCGACAGTTTTTCGAGCTCCAGTTTCTGGTGTAAGAAGTCTGAGATGCGAAAATCATGCACCGTCGTATTGGAAAACTGGCCCACGTTAACAAAAGAGAGAACTGAGCTTTCAGATGATGTCCAGTTCGTTTGAGTGGTCGTTATCGCCACTGTTGCCGCACTGCAAAGGACGGAAGGCGCATCTGACAGCCACAGCGCGGAAGACACGAATTCTGCAGCCATGTTTGACGAATCAACAGCACACGAGACTCTTCCCTGCATCAGTACGGGGTCCAAAAGCAAACTTGAACCGAGTATTGTTATGGCAGAGCCTCCCGAAGACTTTGTCAAGGAAGGAAGAACATCGGAGAGCCTTGGAGCATCCCGTAGTTCGAAGCAAATGGAATCTGTAGAAAAAATGAAACTGTCGATGAGTTCGATTTCCAGAAATCCAGCCCGTCGACGACCAGACTCTGGGATCCAGGCAAAAAGACTGTTTGGAGACAAGGCTTCCATTGGAAGACGCATGCTGTCTATGAGGACGTACATGGAGGTGCTGTAAATCATTAAATCACGGTTTCCGGTTACGTTGACGAGAACCCGTGACATTGCAAGCCCTTTAGCTGGACTCACAGAGGCGACCTGCATTCGGGACGAAAGCAACGTTAGTCCTATGGGAGAGCTGAAGATCTGTCCGTCGAAAGAGAATGAAATGTTGATTTTCGAACCGAGAGCGGAAGACTGATCTGGCAAGCGAAAACTGAGCATCGTGGAATTCAGCCAGTCAAAAGGAACAACATCATTTCCGACTTTGAGCACAGAAGAGGGCGTCTTGAACATTCTGAAACCCCTCAAGAAAATCAGAGGGCGATTCTGAAGGGCATGTCCGGCAGCTTGGGGTGCATAAGGCGGTTCCAGCGATACCAGCTGCGGGAGCTCCGAGAAAATGAGAACAAGCTCGTTCACCGAATAAAGCATGGTGTTACGAACAACCGTCAGGCGCCGTGTGTCGTCATGAGCAATGACGGGGACTTCGCAATTCAAAAGAGCTGCACTTATGGTTGTGCACATCGAAGAACTGATGCCGGTGGATCCTGTCATATACACTTCAAAGGTACTGTCATAAAACTCGGATCCCGTAATATTGACGAACACGCCGGCAAACCCCTTCGTCACGATCTCCGGAAACACGGATTCGAAAACGATCGTATCTTCGAGGACATACTGGATGGAGTTGCTGAAGAAGCGACCTCCGTCGTTAGAAACCCTTACCGACCACGTCCCAGTGCTCAGCGGTGGAAACTGACACGTTACCGTATTGGCAGCAAGAGAAATCGACACCGGTGAACTAATCAAATGACCGATCGAACACATTATACCGTACGGCGTCAAACGAAACGGATAGCTAGCATCGGCTTGAAGTTCCACAGTAAAATTTCCTTTAGAGCGTCCAGCCAGGGGGGAAATCGAAGTTAGCACGGGAGCGTGGATGTATGTAAACGATGGGTATAGTCTCTGGAACTGCAGCTGTTCTTCCTCTCCTGCAGAATTCAAAGAGAAGTCTTTGGTTGCAACGACTTGCACATCACTCGAAAACCCGTGTGCATGCACGGGAAAATCGGTGCAGCTCACTTCGTTTGGATTGATGTACGCGGCAGGGAAGATCTCTCCTGTAGAAGACAATCGGCATCGGAGGGTTGGGTCGTCAGAAGACGTCAGGTTATCGAATCGCTTCCCAAGAAACACAACAGAAGCTCCGGGTGGACCATAAAACGGCGACTGCGTCTGAGCCTGACTGACGAAAAACAAGACAGCTGGTTTGTACTCGAGCGAGGCGTCTTTCTGAGCCAGATAGAATGCTGCGATAAAGTCGTCGGGCTGGTAGGATGGCAAGTATGTCATCTCATCCAGCACGCCTGCGAACCGCGTGTCAACAGTTTCGTGAGAAGCCAAGTTCAAGGGTGGAAATGTTGTTCGACAATTCGAAGCACCGGTCTGTGTGCCTCCGGTCCTTCCTGCCCCAAGGGAAACTGTGAGTTGTTCGTTGGCTTCGGATTCAGAGTCTACAGAATCTGCAACCGTTGTGCTGAGCGTCTCTCCGCCGAGGGACGAGCCGCCGTTCACATCCATCACAGTCAGGCCGGTGCTGAAATCCCTGCGAACCGACACAAAGTGCCAGCTGCTGTTTGTGTAAGATCTGGCGCTAGTGAGCGTGTAATTACTGCAGGTGTAGTGCATGTGTTTGTTGGGAAAATACGAAGAAAATGTTCCTCGATCCTTGAAATAGCATATCTCTTCGTCATAGGTCCTGCAAGTTTCCGACACAAATGCAGTGTTTTTGTGGTAGAAACGCTTGCGGCAGTCAAATCTTCGAAACCTGTAGCATTCTCTGCAGTCATAGAACTTGCGGAAGACGATGTTTCCAGCATCGTTCAGCGAGAGATCCATGTTGCGAACCGTCCGACAACTCAAAGCGTCTGCAGGATCGGGTCGAAAGTCCTTTGAATAGAGGATTTGTTCGCTGGACCCGCCCGCAGTCGTTCTGAACCAAAGCATGAAAGTGAAGGACCCAACCATCAGGTGTGCGCCGGATCCAGCTACAGCGTCGTCTGTCAAGCGGACCTCTGCAGACGTAGTCGAATAGCCGTGTCCGATCATTGCCTTCACGCTGGTCGAGGTCTGGTGCAACTCGTGCAATCCAGACGGCACAGAGTTCTTCACGACCCCGCCGGAATTCTGCAAGTTATCGAAATGGTGGGCGTACACAAATCCCGAATACAGACCCGCAAGATCCTGGCTGACCGCTTCTGCTGCTATGTTCTTGTAGTAGATCCACACGACATCAAAGTCTGTGCTCGCCAGACTGCTTATTCGAAAGAACACGTAGACTTCTTCCTGGTCGCTTTGCGGTGCCGTGTCTCGATAGATTTCATGTGGAAGCACCACTCCGGAAGCCACGCTGCGGTGGTCGATCACTCGCAGCACCGATCGATCACTCGAGATGTCGTCCAGCTGGATTCTCCAGTTCGGCAGTCTCGCAAACCCCGTCAGAAACGGGCCTGTATTACGCCCGGAATTCACATGAAACCGCAGACGGATCCTCCGATCCCAGTTGGAGTCCCACCATGCTGGATTCCCCTGGTTTGTGTACGCGCAGTACGCCGCAGAACACAGCAAAATATGCAAATATGCAAAAAGCACAAATCGACTCCATCTGTACATTACTGGTATTCTGCCCAAATCGTGCGGCCCACTCTCTCGATCACTCGCTTAAACTTATGAATCACTCGGCTCCACTATTAATGCTAATAACAGCAACAATCCTTATTAGCTTTTAAAAATAATAATAATATCAAAAAACAGTAATAACATAAATTGAAGACGAGTCCTTTGGTTTTTGGAAGGATATTGAAAAACGGGGGGGGGGGGAAATCTCACGAATTCCGCCTGTCGTATGCGATGCCCATGGAGGCTGAAAACAGGGGCATTGACATGGCTTGAAAGGTCCAGCCTCAAGCACTACTTTTTTTCAGAATCTACTGTAAGTCAGGGGGGGTGGGGCGGTGAACTACGGTGCGTTTAAAGGTCGAAGCAGCATTTAGTGTTTCTTATTTTCATTATTTCCACAAGGTTTTTTTCTGTATGTTGTTGTGGTGTAGAAGATAGTAGGAATAGAAAAAGAAGAAGAAACAGCAGTGGTAGTGATTTTGGAGGGAGATGGCATCCTTTGTTAAGCAGGCGATTGGCGAGGGCTGCTTTGTGTCTCTTTTTGAAAAGTTTGATGTTGCGAATGCGTCGTGTTTGAAGATTCTTCTGTCCAAGATGATTGGCTACGGGATCGTTGCAGGATCGGTGATGTTCAAGGTTCCGCAGATCCTGAAGATCCATGGGGCGCGGTCCGTGGAGGGGCTGTCGCTGCTATCGTTCTTCCTGGAACTGCTGGCGTTCACCATCACCGGTCTGTACAGCTTCTCCAAAGGGTTTGCGGTGTCTACATACGGTGAGTCCGTGTCTGCGTCCGCGCAGAACGTGGTGATTCTGCTGTTGTTTTTCCGATATGGGCGCGGCTCGGCTCCAGTGGCGGTTGCTGGCTTGCTTGCAGCGTACTTTGGTCTTGTCGCATCCACCCTTGCAGGGCTCGTTCCGCTGCACGTCCTCGAGAAACTGTTTCAGCTCACGATTCCGCTCGTTATTGTCGGGCGCGTTCCGCAGATCTGGACGTCGTTTGCGCGCAGGTCAACGGGCCAGCTGTCCATCATCACTACCGCACTACAGTTCGGCGGCTCGCTCGGTCGCATCTTCACAACCATCCAGGAGGTCAACGACCCCCTCGTGCTTACGGGATATCTCGTCGGACTCACTCTCAATGCAATCATGCTGCTGCAGTTTGTGCTCTTCTGGAAGAACACCTCGACTGAGGCCAAAAAGAAGGCAAAGGCCGCATAAAAACATGTTGCTGTGTTATTGGTGTGTATGTGTAAGTTCTGAGATTTGAATACAGAATCTCCCTACCTTTGCGACCAGGAAAACAGAAGAAGAAGAAGGGGGGAAAGAAGCAAGTGCAGTCGAAATAAAAAAAATAATCAAGAAAAGAACAAGCAAGGGATGCGGAACGCCGTGGATGAGATCAGTAGGGCTGGTTGCTGAACGACGAGTACTGGTTGAAGCCGCTGGAAGGATACGAGTAGTCGGTGAAACTGGGATCCATGGGCATAGAGGACATTCCCATCGATGTCGAGTAGGACGGCGAAATCATGGACGGGCCCATTCCTGAACCGAACGAGGGATCATACATCGGATCCATCGCCATCGGAGAAGAAAGCGACATGCCGGAAGGAGCAGGCATCGGCATTGGCATCGGCGTCTGTCGCACAGTAAGCTCTGCACGACGCTGCCGAATTGCGTGCTCGAGGTCTTCCAATTCTTTGCGCTTCTTCTGCACTCGTTCTTCGAACTTGTACTCGCTGATTCGGTTGTTCATCTCTGCCTTTTCCAACGTTTCCTTCTCCTTGACCTTCTCAGCGATCTTCTGCTGCAGCATGCTGAACTCGCGCCGCTTGTTGTTGAAGGCCTCTTCGAGCTGCTGCATTTCTGCCTGGCGCTTTTTTGCGAGCTCTTGGAACTGTCGATCGCGATCTGCAAACATCTTTTCTCGTTCTTCCAGCTTCCCGAGCAACTGCACAATGCCCTGCTCCTTCTGCTGCAGCTGCTGGAAGTCCCGCTGCTTTCGCTGGATGACTTCGTCGGTCGCCATAATCTCGCGTCGCTTCTGCTGGACCATCTGATCCACGTTCCGATGCGCCTTCTCAAGTTCCTGCTTTTGACGCAGCAGCTCCTCCTTATTCTTATTCAAAGAAGCTGCCATCTGCGCTTGCTGCTGCGCCTGGCTGTCGAGCTTCTGCTTCGCGTCCAGAAGAATCTTCTCTTTTTCGGCAATGTCTCCATATGTCTGCTGCAGAATCTGGTATCCCTTTTGCATCTCCTCCTTTGCTTGCTTATCACGAGCCTGTTGCGACTCCAACACGCTTAGAAGATGCTCCTGCATTGTCTGATTCTCGGCTTCCTTTGTCTTTAGTTCCTGTTCTTTGCTGGCAAGCTCGGCCTCCTTCTCTTCAGCTTCTGCTTCTCGGACGGCAATCGCCTCTTGCTGCTCAACCATCTTTGAAATCTGGGCACTGATCTGCTGCAGCTCTTTTCCTTTCTCGTGGAACTCCTCCTGCTGCTGCTTCAGCGTACGCTCAAACATACGGCCGCGGTCTTCCAGTTCTCGTTCTCGCTCATTGAGACGCTCTTGCAAGTTCTTGATTAGGGTCTTGGATGTCTCAATGGACTGCAGCTCCTCTTGTTTGTTGGCAAGTGATGAACGTGCATCTTCTAGCTGCTGCTGGACCTGATACAGCTGCTCCTCAAGTTCTCTGCGTCGGCTTCGCATCTCCATTTCCTTTTCCGTCACGAGCTGCTCCCGTTTCTCAATCTCAGCGAGACGGCTTTCGAGCTGCTCGCTGTGAATGGACGGGACTGACAGAGGAGCGCTGCTGTTGTTCTGCACAGACGCTGCTGTCGAACTGCTGTTATGCGATGGAGAGGTCGACTCGGAGAGGACTCCGTGACGTGGTGGTACGCGCGATGCTCGGGAGCTCCCGATGCTGCCAGGGGCTCGATTCTTCAATACGAGCTCCATTTCCTGCAGAATAGACAAGATTTTGTCGTCTGTATCTTCAAGCACTTTCGAAATTTCAGGCGCAAGAGTGGAGTACTGCTCTCCAGAAAGTCCCAGATAAGGGACCCTCTTGACTTCCGTGATCTCCGCCAGATACGAGCGAATATCTTCAAGCACGCTCTGCAGACTTTGCGTATCGCGAAGGACAGCATGGTTCGATTTCCGTTCCTCTTCCAACTTCTTGGTCAAGGTCAGAATTTCACCATCGCGCTCCTTCATATCCTTCTCCAGTTGTGTGACACGAGACTGCAAAATGTCCATCTGTCGGATCTTTGCGGAAAGCTCTCGCTCCTTGTCTTGAAGATCTTTGGACGAATCAACTTTTGACTCCTTCACTTTGATTTCCAGCTGCATTTTGTCGCGCTTCAGGTGACTGTTCTCATCGGTCGCTTGTGACAGCTCCTCCTGCAGTTTCTTCACAGTTGTTTCCAGCAGCTTGTTACGGACAGCAACCTCCTTCAGCTGTCCCTCCTGCATCGGAACAAGCGACATGTGACCCTTGAGCTCGTGCCTCAAAACGGAGAGCTCGCTCTGCAGACTGTTCTTTTCCGATTCAAGCTCGTGTAACTGTTTCTCGTAATGTTTCGCGGACATGTCCTTCTTTGCCAGCGCCATCTTCAGATCTCGCTGCACCTTCTCGGCGCCGTCCAGATTTCCACCAAAGTTTGCGGACATTGGGAGAGGAGATGCTGCCGCGAGAACGGGTGGCCTGGCGATATCCAGTGAACTTGGACCGAGCAAAGAATCAATCGAAAAACTTGAGATGTTGTGAGAACCGCGCTGCTGCAGCGAGTTCTTGAGAAATTCATAGTCTTCCGACAGCTTCTTTCCTCGAGATGAACTCTCAAAAACATGCGATTTGAGGTCTTCTACTTGACCGCGCCAGTCCAATGCACTTGGATCACGGCCTGCATCTCTTGTGGGAGTTGCACTGAAATTCGGCTGGCGGGGATGGTACAGCGATGCGTCAGACAGGTGGGACGACGACACAGTTGGCCCTCCTCCGTACGAGTGATTCAGAGGAATTCGAGAGCCCGGAGTCAGAGTTGAATTTGAATTTCCTCTGGTTGCGCCGTGTGCCTTGGAGCGCGGTCCTGCAAGAGAAGAAGGAGCCGCGGGTTTTTTGGAATGGCGCTGCTTCTCCTCGGAAGAACCGCCATACACTGAACTGTACAACCGCGATTCCACTCGTGAGAGTTTCTTCTTGGGCTTGGATTCCATGTCCATCGACGAGCTCACCAACCGGTTTTGCTGTGCAAGGCGGGCCTGGAGGATACTTCTACGAGAAGGAGAGGTCGAGCGCGACCGAGTCGTTGCCTTGGAGTCCAGGTACGGGTGCGAGCGTTTCGGCTTTGCAGCGTGGGGCTTTGCAATGCCCATGGGTGGCGAATGCCGCGATTTGGCGTATCGAAGCTCCTGAGAGCCAAATGCAAGCAAGCTTGGATCATCCATGTATGCAGAGGCGCCGCCACCCGAAGCACCAGCAGCTGGTCCTCCCTGTTTTTTCCCCAGGAACGACGGAGAGATGGATCGTGATCTTTTTGACACTGATCCAGAGGGCCTCGGATCGAAAGTTGCATCGCCGAACCGAAAATCTGCATCCGGGGGTGAGCCGTCTTGATCGTCGATTGACGATCTACTGATCCACTCGGAATATGGGTTCGAGATGTCTGGGATGGCCGAAACTGCAGGAGATGCGGGAAACCCGAACGTTGCCGCGCTGTTTGATTGCTGCCGAACATTCCCGTGGGAGGAGGAGTTGTCTGCATACGCGCCGTTTCTGTGCGCTTCCTGCAGCATGGACATCTTTTGCTGATATGCCTTCTGCAGTGCCTTTTGCTTGTCTGCACTTCGGATAGAAGCCATTCCAACCAAGAATTTAAGATGTTTTGCGATCTCAAGTCCCTTTTTTGCAATGTATCGACGAAAAGCGTGCTGGATGGTCCGCGAGGATCTCTGTCGAAGGTTCTCGTTTGAAATGCGCTTGAGCCTGTTTCTCTCCTTTTTTGCAAGATATGATCTCCAAAAAGACTGGATGCGAACTGCAGATCTCTCTCGAAGGTCTCTGACAAATTCTTGTTTTCGGGAGTCTGCTGCTTTCCTGCCTTGGTGTCCTCGAAAGAGCCGCTGAATCGCAAGTGTCGATGCCTGCTGGTCTGCGGAAGCCTTTTGTCTTTGGAGCTTTCGGAGTTCCTTTCGCGCGAGTCTTCTTCGAACTGCGGACTGGATGACGGTAGCTGCTTCGTTCTGCTGGCGATTCGCTTCCCAATCACGCCTCTTTTCCTTCTCTCGTCTCGCAACCCAACCACGAAATACGGATTGTAGCCTGAGGACCGCCGCGAGTTCTTGTGCCTTCGATCGCTCGACTGCTGCCTGCGCTGCTACTTTACGTGCCAGGTACCCTCGAACGACTTTCTGGATGCGAAGTGCTGCTTGTGCCTCGAGTTTCTCACGCTGTAATTTCTTGCCTTTGACGGCTGCTATCTGACCAAGATGACTAAGACCACTGTGTTATTCCCCATCAAATTGAATACCATTCATTCATTCATTGATTAAATGCAGTTAGTGAGTCATTTCATGAGGGATGATGGAGCAAAACGCAGAGTTGAGAAGCGCATACCGAAACTGATTTCCCTTTGCGGCAGAGGCCATACAACGACGTTCCTGCAAAGACCAACAAAAACGAGAGTGGGAAAAAAGGGGGCGATTCCGCAGTAGCACCAAATACCCAAATACCCAAATACCAAGTCCAAGTCCAAATCGAAGAGCAAAAGCGAACCAGAACCAGAACCAGACGGATTCTTTTCTTTTTCCGTTTTCCTTTTTCCTTTTGTTTTTAACAGGAAAAAACAAAAAATCAAAAAACAAAAGAACAGAAATAAAGCGACTAAAATACTAATACTAAAACTAACGAAAGAGAAAGAGAAAGAGAAAGAGAAAAAACACTCTAATCGAGTATAAAGAGCAGCGCAAACGGCTTCCAAACTGTTCAGAGGTTTGAAGAAGACGACTATTGGGAAAAGGAAGAGTTTTTGATGAAATTCAAGCCGCTGTAGATTTAAAAAATGTTTCCGTCCTCTTTTTTTCTTTCGTGGAGTTCGACAGCTGTCGATCCGTCACTCTCCGATCATAATCAACGTTGGCTGTTTCATTGGGGTATTCAATGAATTGGGTTGTGTGTGTTTCTTGGTTTGGAGAGTTTTCTTGGTTTTTGTTTTTTGTTTTTGTGGATCTGAGAGAGGATGCTGGTGCGACGGCATGGGATGATTCTCCGATTTCTGACGGATGTCCCCAATTACAGTCGCAGTCACAGTCACAGTTGCAGTCGAAGTCGCAGTCGTAGTGATGGTGCGGTGATGATGTTTCGCGAGAGTGCGTCGAATGGAGCAGTGACATGGCGTTTCTCATCCTCTTCGACTTTGACACGGACATCGACGGCGGTCTCAGAGGGACGAATGCAGGATGAAGGTGGACATGAGCGGATGCGAGGTAGAATTCGACAATGGCTCTCGAGCATGTTTCTTCCGGCAAACTATCCAAAGTCGGTGCACGCATCGTATGCGTCGTTTCACTTTTGGCAGGCAATAGAGACATTCACGACATCGACATCGGGTGTGCTGTGCAATCAGGCGCTGTTGGTGTCGTTGGGCTTGTCTGCGTCGTCTGGGACTGCGGCTGCGGCTGTGGCGATCCAGTGGGTGCTGAAGGACGGGCTAGGGGAAATCACAAAGCTGTTCTTCACCCGGCGGTACGCTCCGTCGTTTGACTCGCATCCGCTGCAATGGAAGCTTTCAAGCGAGATCTTGCACGAGGTAGGCTCGACAATCTTCTTGCTTACTGTCCTTGCGCCGCCGTCGTTTTTTCTCGGCTTGGCTTCCATTGGGAACGTTGCGAGATCGATCTCATGGGTGACGTGGGGTTCGACACATATGTGGTTTTCAAAACACTTTGCACTCGGACGCAACATTGGCGATATCAGTGCAAAGGCAGACTCCCAAATGTCGTTTGCACATGTGCTTGGCATGATCGTGGGCGCCGGGCTCTTGTCGATCTCACACACGCCCGGATTCCTATTCTCGTGCTTTGCTATCCTCGCCCCGGCCCATTTGCTTGCTACCGTGTCGCTCATTCGAACTGCTCGGTTCCCATTCTTGAATGAGTCCAGTGGCATGCTGGTCGCATCCGAATTTGCGAGGCTCGGTGCGGTACCAACGCCGCTCCAGCTCAACAAGCTGATGTCTTTCACGGGAACGTGCCCGTTGTGGAAGCAGATCACATACGGACACGAAATTGCGTCTCGACCGGACGTTGTGCCACGAGTCTTGATCGGAGAGTCAATGCGCGGGGAACTCGAGTCAGCGACCCCTGAAGCCATACAGAGTATATCAGACTTGATTGCGGCAAACAATTTCCTGATATTGCCATACGCGCCAAACGGCCTTCTTGCCGCCGCTTCTCCGGATTCACGCGGACTGGGGTTCCGAGGCTTGTTTGCGCGAATGCGTGCTGCTTGGGACGGGTTCTGTGCAAGGAAAGTGCCGACGTATCGTGTAATCTTGCAGAAGCATGCATCTCCGGCGGACATTGCGCGGAGTCTGCTTGTGATCTCACAACTGCAACATGACGCAAATATTGGGCCGGCGGGTTCTTTCGCAGCGGTGGCTAATGGGGCAACACAGCAGTGGTTGGACCGCTTGCAATCAACTTGCGACGCGGCGCAGACGTTGTTTTTGGAGTTTGAAAAACAGTTGGAGACTGCTGGCTTCCGCGTGTCTGATATGCATTTTGCGGACCGTGGAAAGCGATACATGATCCTTGAAGAGAATGCGCACACCTCCGAAGCGGCAGAGCAAACAAAGTGATCACACTTGACTATTTGTGGTGATCTTTTTTTTTACCGCTTCTTCTTTCCGACTCTTTCCGCTCGTCTTTTGACATGCTTTGGAATCTTCTCTTTTCGCTTGTCTCGTTTGGATTCCTTCACAGCTTTCTTGTTTTGTCGACGCAGCTCCCGGACTTCCTCGGCGGAAACGGTTTTTTTCTCCTTCCAGGAATCCGCAGCGGCTTCTTCATCGTCATCATCATCATCATCATCATCATCGTCATCATCATCATCGTCGTCATTATCATCATCGTCGTCATCGTCATCGTCATCGTCAGAATTGGATTTGGAATCGGAACGTCCCACCGCAGCATCGTCTGCTCGACCGGTCTCGAGAGGGTTGTTATCACAACTGTGTCCGGTTGCCGAAGCAGATTCGGGTGGGTGGCTTTCCGTGGCGACAGAAGCAGCGCTCTCGCCTTCGTCCCTTGTCGTCTTCACCGTGTGAGATCGAGCGGATGATGCCACAGACGCGACCGCGCCTGCATATTGTTGGAACAAGTGCAGCTGGTTGGATGCTTCATTTTCGAAATCCACGAGATCGTCGACTTGACGGGGAATGAAGGTCTGTTCGAAAACGAGCTGCTCGACTGCATCGTCGTCGTCCCGATCCCCCAGACCCGAAAAGTTGGACGGATCGGATTTCAGGGTTTCGACGGCTGCATAAAACCCCTCCATGAACCCGTCGACATCCGCCTCGACCCAACCTTCGGGGACTGGATGGCGCTGCGTGAGCAAGTCAAACACGACTCGCATCTTTAGTGTTTGCACTTCATGCCGCTTGAAAAATGAGGATACGTTCCGGATGTCCATGCGCAGAAAATCGAGTGACCGGGGATGGTCCATTTCGACCGACTGCGACACGTCGATCCACACAACTTCCAGGGAAGGAGTCAACAGTAAATTATATTCCGACAAGTCCGCATGGACTAATCGGCACAGATGAAAGAGGCGATACATTCCTGCAATCACAGACAAGTATATGTCGCCCCACTTGGACGATGTTGCGCTGATAAAGTCCACATCCTTCAGCCTCGGATACGGGATCCCGTCCTCGCCCATAAACGACATGACCAGCACATGCTGTCGAAGTAGCAACGGCTCGGGACACAGAAACCCCGACTGGAATAGCCTTTTCAAGTTCCGCATTTCCTTCTCGGCCCACGTCCGAACCATCTTGCGCGGGTTGTGTCGCGAGTACCCCGTTCGAAACCGAAACTCGCCGGAAACGTACTGATCGCGGTCCTTGAACACCAAAATCGATGTCTTGTACACTTTAATCGCGCGTTCTTCCTTCACCCCATCCACTTCGCGGACTGCATAGTACACATTGGCCTCCTTTCCTGTTGAAATACACCCGTGCATCGTCGTGATCACCCGTGTGTTGAGCAGTTTGAACAGAATCAAGCGAGTCCGCGGGTCCAAAACCTGCTCGGAAGTCGCCCGATCCGACTTGTCTACTGCCGAAATCTTTGACTGCCGCTCCATTTGCGCATCCAGCTTCGCAAGACGGTTCTTCAGTGGCTGCAGCGACGCCGCATTCGACGACGAGGAATGGACCGAGGCCGTCGAACATCCATCCGGTCGAACCATCCGAAGCGCCTCTTCAATTACGTCATAATCATTGTCCAAGTCATTCTCTGAGTCCGAGCCAGTCGAGTCGGAACCGTCCATTCTTTCTTCTTTAACCCCTCCCGGCACTGCTGTCGACTGTCTTTCTTGATCAAATCAAAGGCCAAAGAAGGAAAAACAAAAACAAAAAGGGGAAAATCGGAAAAGAAGAAGAAGAAAGGTCAACAGACTGTAGATGAGCGAATTTCCTGGAGAGAGGAGAAAGTAGACTCAATTGAGTGTGGGGAAGTGCAAAAGAAAGAGCGAAACGCCACGATCTACGGTTGCGGTAGAAGCGTGCGGGAGTTTTTTTTTCCCCTTTTGTGTTTTTCATACCGTTTTCATTTTCTTTTTTTTACAACAGCTGATCATCGCCGGAGTACGTATGGGACAGGAGCTGGCGAAACTCTGAATAGTCCACGAGACCCGACTTGTCCTTGTCGGTGTCGGCATACAGCTTTCGCTCGTCAATCGAGAGTCCGAACTTGCGGATAATGTCTGCGAGCTTCTCAAAGTGCACGTGTCCCGTTCGATCCGGCTTCCCGCCAAGCACAACGAACGCATCCACAAGCTCCGAGTCATTGTTGATGTTCAGCACGAATTCTCTCGCAGTCTTCATAAACGACAAGTACTGCGGAAAATCCAGACCCGCGCTTCGGCTGCTCGACGACGACGACGACGACGACGCCGCCTCGCTATGACCGCCACTGCTGCTTCCACTACAGTCGTTTGTGGATTCTCCGAACGAGGAGTCCGAGAGCAGCATGAACAAATCGTCGTCGGCAATATCGAGCCGCAGCGCCTGCAGGATTCCCTTGATTTTCCACTGCTCAATGTACCCGCGGTTTTCCGGATCCGCTTCGAAAAACAAACCGCGATACGACTCCACGTCTTCCTGCGTCAGCGTCACAAACTTTAGCTGCTCTTCTGTGCTGCGGCTGCCCTGCAAGTCCACAGAAACCGCTGTACCACCGCCACTCATTCCAAGCAAAACGAGCCACACCCTTTGATGAGGAACAAGGATAATAATAATAACAACAATAATAATAATAATAGCAGAACTGGAAAAAGTCAAACAGGCTCGATGGAGAGAGAGAGAGAGAGAGAGAGAGAGAGAGAGAGAGAGAGAGAGAGAGAGAGAGAGAGAGAGAGAGAGAGAGAGAGATGAGCGGTTGGAGAAAAGAAAAGGACGAAGCAAACTGCTGTACGGATTGTTGTCGGGCACTTTTATTACCCTTTTGTCCCTTTGTGCGTGGGAAATGTCGACCGGATAATTAAGCGTAATTAAGGACCCTCCCGGTTTAAGGGAAGGTCAAGAGGCAAAGGGAAAACAAGACGGGTCCGGTTCTGTTCTAACCCTACAAACCCTACACTAGGGTTCTGGTGCATCAAGCATAATTGCTTTTGGAACTGGTTTTGGGGATTTTGGGTTTTTATTGATTCTCTGTTTAGTGGGTCTTTTAGTTGTTGTTTTTTGGTTTTGTTGTGATTGTCTTCTCTTGGTGTGAATTCTCATCGTCGCGTAACAATGTCTCTGTCGCTCCCTGAAGGTCAATTTATCCACATCCGCCGTATCCTCAATACGAACATTGACGGAAAGGCAAAGGTGATGTATGCACTCACCAAGATCCGTGGTATCGGTCGTCGTTTCTCAAACCTTGTTTGCAAGCGTGCAAAGGTGGACATGGCGAAGCGTGCAGGAGAGCTCTCGAACGAGGAGATCGAGCGCCTGGTTGCCGTTATCCAGAACCCGTTGGACTTCAACATTCCCGATTGGTTTGTGAATCGTCGTCGTGACATGAAGGATGGAGCCACCTACCAGGTTACCTCCAACAACGTCGACACTGTCCTCCGTGACGACTTGGAGCGCCTGAAGAAGATCCGCTGCCACCGTGGTCTCCGCCACTCCTGGAACATCAAGGTTCGTGGTCAACGCACCGGTACCACTGGTCGTCGTGGACGTCCCGCGCTTCTCCAGGAGCACAAGTAAGGTTGTTTTCTGTCATATTTTTGTTTGTTGGACATCTTTTTTCTGAAATCTCTGTAGACCTGGACTGTATCATGCGCTAGTAAACACCTTGAAACCAGTAAAGGACCCCCTTTATATGCACAGTAGTTTTTGTTGTTGTTTTTTCCTATGTCCAGTCCGTGTCTGTCTTGCCGCTTATCACCCTTTTTGATCCAGTCATGCGTCCATGTGCGTGTGCGTGTGCGTGTGCGTGTGCGTGTGCGTGTGCGTGTGCGTGTGCGTGTGCGTGTGCGTGTGCGTGTGCGTGTGCGCGTTGTTTGAGCCGCATAAGGCTGATCCACTCTTGCGCAAGTGCAAGGGTCGCCGCCGACAGGTTCTGTGCAGCCAGAACCGCTGCTCCGTCTGTTTCTTCCAGCACGTCGTCGCCGTCACCGTCATCGTCGTCGAGCGTTGCAAGAATGGGGGTGGGGATGGGGGTGGAAGCAGCTGCGGATGCGCGGTCGGCCATGCTGAGCCGTCCCTTGGTGCCGGTGGCAGCCGCAGCAGTCTTTGTGGATGGCGGCTGGAGCAAGACCGGCTCGGACAGTGAGAAGTCGGCTTGCGAGGGCGCTTTGGGAGCCGCGGGGAAGTCGGTGAGCTTGGAGAGCGATTGGAAATCGGTCTCCTTGCTGAGCATGTCGACAACGCTCAGAGCCACGTCTGTGGGCGAAGCGTCCAAGGACTCTTGGTCTGCGAGGAACATTGCGATACGCTCCACGATCCACGGGCGATTGACGCGCAAGAACTCTTCGCGGGTCTCATCGTTCATCATGCGCTCAGAGAGGGAGCCGTCGGCGCCGGTCGGAGCCATGAGCAAGGCATCATCCACTGCCCAGCGCGTCGCCTCGAACTCAGAACCCAGCTGTCGCCGATATGCCGCTTCCTCTGCATCCGCTCCCTCGGAACCAGTCCGCAGCCTTTCGAGAGCGTCAATGTCGCTCCGAACTTTCCAGATGCCGAGCTTTTCTCGCAGCCACATCAGCACAGAGGCCACTCCACCGCAAGAAACAAGCAGCAACGGGACCAGAATCGCAAACAAGGGATCGTCAAACATGACATACTCTTGACGGAACATAATCTCCACGGAAAACACAGTGTAAATCAGGCCAGCTGCAAACAGGCCGCATTGGAAAAAGTACTGTGGAGAGAAGCACAGGTGATCGATGGAGCGGATTTCTGCTGGAAGCGCTTCGTTCATCTGATCATCCATGCCTCGCCAGTCCGTTTGGCGGCGATTATATCTGTCGCGCGTAAACTTGATGTACTCGAATGTCTTCCAGCCATAGAAGAGCTCCATGATATTATCCAAGAAGACGTCCATTACCATTTGAGCAAACATGATCACAAGAGTGAAAACGACATAGAACACAAAATCCTGGTCTCGAATTCCGTACAGCTCACTGATCAGCGTCTCCTTGCGGAAAACGAACAGGTACGTAATGAAGATCGGAGAGAAAATGAGAGCGCAGTCATCAATCGAGTACACCACCATGGATTCCACCATTGCGGAAATCAGATGAAGTTCCTCCTTGAGGTTGAACGCATCCTCCACATCCTCATCGTCATCATCAGACAAGCGCGCAGAAGATGAATCGTCTGTGGCGCCATCACCATCTGCATCCGCATTCGAGAGCATGGAATTGTTGTTGGCTTGTCTGGTCGACTGTGACTTCCGTTTCATTCGTTTCAGCAAGTTCTTGAAAAACCGCTTGATCAGCCCAATGTATCCAGGAATCTGCGCAAGAAACTTTCCCAGCGCCGGATCAAAATAAAGACGTTGTAAGATGGCAAGAATCAGATCGATGAAAAACCCAATGACGAAATCCGTAAACGTGGAAGCTCCGAGTGTCATCGTGAACTGCGTAAGCAGCAGTGCTATGCCGTACGGGACAACAAACAGCGCTTCATACAAAACATCCATCATCAGTTTTTCGTGCAACATTCCAACAACTTTCAAAACAATTACAAAGACGTAGATATTCTCTGCAAACGTTTTGGAATACGAAAATTCCAAAAGAACCACCAAGAACAAGACGTTGATGAAGCCGATGAAAAGCATGTGGGAGCGCTTCCAGAACAGCGGATACCACAGCTCCTCATCGTCCGGTTTGAGCAAACGAGGATTGTTGTCCCCGCGGTCCAGGACAAACAAGTTCACACCCTTCAAACACATAAAGACGCCAACGACGAGATTGCACAGTCCAAATCTGCCAGCACGATACTTCAACAGTGTCTCTTCATCTGCTGCGGCAGCGGCATTCCAGTCGGCTGGAACGCTGTCGAACACGCCTGCGTTCAGAATTGACCAAGCAATAGCCAGAACAGCAAACGAAGGAGCCAGTACCAAGAAACTTCCGATGAAAGGAGGAGGCGCCATCAGCGACACGCATGCAAAAAATCTCAATCCGGGGGGATGCTTCAGTTTGGTGAAGACGCGGTGCACAATCCAGAATGAAAACGTTACTAAGATCGCAAAAAAAGCAATCACAAAGTAGAGAACCAGGTACAACGGTAACGAAAATGCGAACAAATTCAGCAACTCAAAATATGTCAGTGACCTAAAGCTGATGGTGAAGGGCAGAATAACCTGTGGCTGCGAGGATGTCGATGACGATCCCCCTTCTGTGACGTTTCCAATAGATATGGTTTCGGACGAAGCATTTCCGAAAACATATGATTCTGGAGCCGAACTGAAAGAATATACGTACTGAGCCAACACAATCCGTTTGACATTCGGCGCCATTTGATAATAGCCCACCTCAAATGTGACCGAAGACGGTGTTCCACCAACGACACCAGGAGGTCCTTCAACCAGCACGGGAATAAACTGGGTGCCAAGCAGTTGGCTCACATAACTACCGCCTCCTGACGAAGTTGTGGCAGCATCAATTGGATCGGTTGTAATGTAAAACAGCGGATCAGACTGAGCTTCTATTTCATACCAACGAGGAGCCTGAGCAGTCCCAGCAATGTTTTCTTCATAGTAACAAGAGATGGAATAAGAACAACTGTCTCCGTACGGTGACCCGCCGAAGGGGTTGAATTCATTGACTGGGACAGTCTGGCCGGCAGGAACAAGAGAGCAGTATTCTTCGGACTCAAAGAGTGCGGAAAACGGAGCCAACGAATCAAACGTATCGCATCGCGACGCATAAGGCAGGTATGGGACCAACAGCGCAGGCTGGCGCTCGACCCAAAAATCGTCTGGTTGAACTCGTAAGTCGTCTTCGTTCCGAATAAGAACCTGCTGATGTGCCTTCGAAATGGGAACAATGCCAGTCTGTCCAAGCGCATCCTCTGCTGGGGGAGGATTGAGAAGCAGCGAAATATCATCGAAACGCGGAAGAATCGCAAAGAAGGAAGCAGTCGAACCAAGCACACCTCGAGAAGGGGCGATAAACGATGCAGTCGAAACTCCAAGAAAGCTGTCTTTGAATCCTGACAAAACGCCGTACATAAGTTCTATCGAAACACGAAGATACATTGGGCGCTGGGCAAAGTAGTAAACTACAAATGGGAAGGAAGCATCAAACTCCTGGCCAGCAGCAAGCAGATACTCGTCATCGGCCAATCTTTCCGGGAATGTGTCCAATTCTCCGTCACCGTCAGCATCGGAAGGAAGAATATCTGCCTCTGTCTCCCCTGCAAAGATAGAGATCCTGTAATCATCATTCAGCACAAAATCCGTCAAGTTGCCCAATGAAAATGTCAACCGCATATAGCCCAGAGTTGGAAACTTGATGATGGAAAATGACGTAGATTGGGCCCCCGCACTGCGCACACCCCCTGAAGAAGCCGATCTTAGAACTTGTGCTTCGACAAAGGAAAACCCAAACACTTCTGCCTTTGCCTTTGTTGCAGAATCCAATACAATCGGATTAATCGAGTCTACATAGCCGCCGTGAGACAACAACCATTCGAAATCCTTTTGACAATCAGAGTACACTCGAGCAGCCATGCGGGAAGTAGTACCGCGAGGACATCTATATTCGTCGTTTTCGGCCTTGGTGAGTCCAGGTGGGCAGTAGTAGCCTGGAACACACGGAACACGTCGTCGCCCCGAAAACGAAGTTCCAGGAGGGCAAACATACCCTGCAGGACAAGTAAAGGATTCGCTCGAGTCAGCATAAGTTTGGATGGAGCAAGAATGCGTCGCTGGACAAGGATTGTTGCGCTGCAGCGACAATGTGACACGGCTGCCACAGGTAAAGCCCTCTGGGCACGGATTCGAAGATGACAACTTCGCAAGACCCGGCATTGGACAAACTCGGCCTTCCGGACATTCCTTACATAACGATACTCCAGAAAGACCCTCGACTTCGGACCACGTACCTGCTGGACAAGAGACGCAAGAAATGCCATCCGATAAATTTCTGAACGTCCCTGGAGGACAAACAACAGGGACTGCAGTTGCCTGAAAAGGGCAAGTCCTTCCAACTGGACAAGAAATGCAGTCATACATTGACGAGTTTGGCGCGTACGTACCGGGTTGGCAGGGAATCGGTCGAACAGAACGATATCCTGGGGCAATGAATCCTGGAATCGTCGAGACTGGTTGGCTGGACGCAGGCGGACAATAGAATCCAGGAGTGCATTCGATGCCCACCATCGTCGGAGTTCCTTCTAAGCAGTACGTGCCAGCAAGGCAGTGCTGGGGATAACCAATCTGCGCAACTCGCACTTCCTTGCTCTTGACTCCAGCCAGACAGTACGTTCCGGCATCACACTTCTTAGGCCGCCGAATTCCATCGTCCGGGAATCCGTCTCCAAGCGGTGTATCTGTTGCAATGCCACGACCACAGTAGAATCCTGCAGGACAAAGGTCCATCGGCGCAGACAAACCTCGGGTTACGCAAACAAAGCCGGCAGGACATAGGTCGGGTTTTCGAGTGCCAAATCCTTGACACAAAAAACCAAAAGGGCACTGCTTACACAAAATTGAACCATATCCATCTGCATACGTACCAGGCTTGCACTGTGTCGCATTCACATTCGCAGTACCATTGCAGAATGAGCCAGGAGGACATGGCTTCGGTAGGGTAGCTAATCGACCATCGATTTGTACTTCAGGGGCGCAATAAAAACCAGGTGGGCAGGCATAACTGCCACGGGGATCTGAGGCAGTAGGAAGACAGACGAACCCTCCGAAACATGGCTGTGATGTCCCAAAATCTCCATCGATGGATGGTTGTTCTTGTCGAGTTCCCTCGGAGCAGTACACACCAGCGCCACAGGGAATCGGCCGGTTTGGAATTGTGGTGTTAGGGGAGTATGAGATCGTTCCCAACGGACAGTAGTGACCAGGGGGACACAGTCCACGGGAAATTACAAGACCCGTAACGTTGCACACTCGACCCGCGGGACAGAGAAGGGGCGTTCGCATACCAGAAAAGGGACATATTCGGCCAACAGGACACGGGAAGCAGTCAAGCTGACCGAGAATGTCCTGATACGTTCCAGGAACACAAAGCGAAAAATTTGATCGAGAAGCCGAGTTCGAAAACGTTCCAATTGGAACAGGTAACGCCAACTCGGAGATGCAATACATTCCAGGAGGACATGGGAAATAATGAAAGTTTCTGCCGCTGATCCTGGTAGAGTTAACAAGCGGAACGCCCTCCGAAGAAACCAAGGACAGCACAACATGTCTGGTGGACCACAACTGCCTGGAGTCGATCCGCATATACTCATTTGTGTCATGCTGCATATGGGCTTGAGCGAAGACAGGAGGCGAAACGCAAACAAGCATTGTGTCGGACAAAATCTTCGCAGGACGGCTTGAAAACAAGGTACCAAACCGGCACAGCACTCTGGTGTGGATACCCGAAAATCCGCTGCCTTGGACGAATACCACAGTTCCGCCCGCGGTAGATCCGGATGAAGGCACTAAAGCAAGAATCTGCACACCATCTCGGATTCTCAAATGCGAAGGAGGATAAAGACTCCGTTCTGCGGAAGACGAATAGGCAGAAAACGAAACAGAAACATCCGAAAAATGAAAAGGAGCTTGTGTGATCTGCATTCTGACGAAATCGACGTTTGCTGTTAGCGAAGCACGGCCAGGGACTCCGCACAGAGCAAAAGATGAATTAATATACGAGATTCGAACAAATGTCTTTTGCCCAAAGCGACAAGCAAGTGAGTAAACGGGCTTGAACAATGCATTGGATCGCAGTTGCAACACAGACCGTGTCCTCGACAGGTAAGTGGACGGAAATACAGACGCTGCACCAGCAGGCACTTCTGGAATAATATACAATTCGGTGGAGTTTGCAGAAGAGTCCCGTCCTCCCAGAGAAATTTCAATCAGACACCTTGAAGAAGAGGAGCAAGCCACTGCAGTTGGAACGAACAAGCAGCGCACCATTCTAGAAGACGTGAATGCAACTGAAAACGTCACGGACGGCAAGGAACAAAACAAACTGTTCGACAAATCAAGAAAATGATCTCCGGTTACGATCAATGTTGTCGGAGAAGTAGAGGAAACAGCGGCAGGGAATACCGACTGGACGTGGAACAAAGCATGAAAATGTATGTCAACAGGATCGGAAGCAAACCGCAGATTGTGGTTCTGCGACAGGAAGACCGGGACAAATCCATGCACAATGCGATGATCTGAGGGTGGTAAACAGTTGATTATATTCACCAGCAGATCTGCAGAAAGGCTTGGGCCGATCATCAGCGTGCTGGAAAACCCGGTCGATCCAAAAACGCAACGCAAGTCCGAAAAGAACAGCGAACCAACAGAGAAACTCGTCGTCAAGTGCAGATCAAGAGTTCCAGAGAATTGACTCGACAAGTAACTAGGCTGGTTTGTAGATGAGAAATTTAGAGGTTTCATCACCGTAAAAGGAGCTTGTGGAATGTCAGAAAATGGAGACAATCGCAGAGATATTGAAGTCCCTTGAGGAGAGGCGTCGGGAAGCATCAGCGACGTGGAAATAACAGGAGAAAATCCACGAATCGAAATCCACGTTGCACCAAAGACAATCCAGGCATCCAAAAACGTCGACGACAATACAATTCTTGACCCACCAGTCCATTCAGAAAAATCAGGAACCAAGGATATTTGTGGAGGGGAATCCAGCAATTGCAGGAGCGCGAGGGAGCTTGTGGTTCTACGCGCATCAGCTGAAATTGTTCTGAGAAGCACAGCAGAAGTCCCAATGGGATGCTCGACGACGGAAAACGGCACAAGGCCCCAATCTCCACAAACAACCAGAGCAGAAGAAAGGAACTGAACACTACCTGTAGCCCACGCGCTTATGAAAGAAGACGGAGACGAAAGAGCACAAACCGCGGAAATAACGTGCAGGTCTCGGCCTCGAACATAGAAAAACTGGCCATTGAGCTTTGAAAGAGTTTCTACAAAAACGAAATCAGGAAAAGTGGATTCCACTCGAGCTTCCACAATAGAACTTCGGAAGACAGCGAGCGTAAAGACGTTACTGTCGTGTACCAACTTCAGAGGTGCGGCAAACGAGGGAGAGATTGTCGAAACGTCACAGTATACCACCGAGTGGCTTACGTGCCAAAAAGCAGAAACAAGAACTGAGTCAATATCACAGAAGAATGAAAACCTACCAAATATGCTAGCGAATGGAAACAAGTTTAGATCATGCAACACTCCAGAAGCATCAGCAGCTGTCACTGCAGAGGAGTTGAATGCAGGAAACATGTCGATCACCGAATCCAGGAATGGTGGAAGCGCCAAAATGGTCAGGAAGTCGATATGCTTCAATCGAGGTGCAAGGCAAAAGGAAGTCTCAATGCTGCCATCTCCAATTCGAGACTTTGGTGTCTCCAAAACGGTCCTTGTCTTTCCACCGAAAACACAGCGCAAGGTGTTGCGCAGAAACGATGGAAATACAATGTAAACGGATGAACCTCCGGAGTCCAGCAATAATTGTGACGGCTTTGCAATTTGAGGTGTGACGTCACTCCTGAAGACGAGTAAAGTTGCATTGTTGTGCATTGACGTACATACTCCGTCCTGGATACAGATACTCAATGAGACCACATAGGGGACCTCATGCCCTCGGTCGCTCGCAGGAAAGCGGCACAAAACAGAGGACGAAGAAACGAACAACGACGAAGTCGGTGGGAAATGATTCAATGCCTCAGAAAACCAGTGGCATGATCGCTGAGGTTGGTCAGCGATCATGAAATTGCTTCCGATTACCGTCACTACTGCTTCGGATTTCCCAAGAACAACAGAATTCATAACAGAATACAGCATCGGCTGCGAGGCTAGATAGAATGATTGCAGCCCAGAAGAAAACTCAAATTCAAAACCATCCATTGACAAGTAGATCGCAGAAAAGCCAGAATCTAACGAAGATAATGGGATACTAACCACTCTTGACCAATCATCTGTTGTGGTTTGGGCTTCGACAAAATCAAAATGAAATCTTCCAACAGCAATAAACACAGTTCCCGATCGAAAACTCTGTGAGAAAGCATCAGAAGTACGGAGCACCAAACTCCTCTCCGAGGACACTGTAGCCGGAGTCTCGGTGCTCAGCTGAACAGACGAAACATTGGATAACGGAACGTAAAAGGAGACCAAAAAATGACTGCTCCAAAAACTCCGAACATCTGTGGAGAATTCCAGCAGCAAGATCCCGTCAAAATGGGTCGGAAACCCGGAGGAACAATTGAAAACAATCCTGCCTACCCGACAGCTTCCAGACACCTCCAAGCTTTCGCTGTTTCCAAACAAAGGGACAAACAGCGTCGTTTCACCATTGCTTGGAGTCCCGATGAACGACGGATGCGTCACAAATGGAGCAAATACGAAGTCCGACATTGAAAAGAGTTCCAAAGATGGAATACACTGCACATAATCAACCATGTTTGTCGACAGTAACACAACGATTGGATTATCGTAAAGATCTTGAGCAGACTGAGGTAACGGCGGAGACTCTGCCAACAGCAAAGAGGAACTCACATAGGTGCAAACGCTTACTGCCGAGGATCCTTCCGGCGCAACCAAAGCTTTCAGCACCGCTGTGTGATCAGGACCGGCAGATAGCATGCTACCAACAACTGTGAGAACTGTTCCACCAGACACAAGAACACGAGACGGAAGTAAGTAATTCACAATTGGTGGTTCCTTCGATTCGATGGAAACCCCATCGGAGGTGAATGTGCTCATGGAGTCGTATGATATCTCCACCGCGTGAAAACCAGCCTCTGTGACAACGTTGCCACATTCAACAAAGGATCCGTCCAGCGGCTGTCGATCCAACAAAAACACAGTAACTCCTACACGACACACAAATCTTTGATCATTCCACGACAAGACTAAGGCTTGCACATCAGGAGTTGGGACGACTGAGAGTGAAGACGGGAAACCGGAATAAACGAACACCGACGTCCCAGTTAACAGAATGGAGTCAACTCTCGAAACATTGACAAGCGCACGATACAGGATATACAGTGGATCAACTGAAACAACAGAGGAACTCGGGACCGGCTTCGCGATGACTTTCTTCAACAATCCAGCAGAATCGGAAATGTAAAGCGAAGGAGATATAAACGTCAACTGGGACGTCAACGCGATCACAATTTTCTCATCCAGGACGACAAATATCGGGTCAGAGTACAAAAACTGTTCTCTGAAGGATAAGCCGATAAATTCGCCACCGTTTGCGAGCGTCTGAAAAGGAGAAACGGATCCAAGAACAGGATCTGGAAGTGCAGACAGGACGGGAGGCGACGATAGCGTAATCAAATGCTGTTGGTGATAGAAAGCTAACCTGAATGACCGTGCAGGAAATGTCGGATGGATCGAACAAAGGACAGTCGAAGAGTCAACAAATTGCAGGATCCCAGGGAATACATCACCGGATACATGAGCAGCACAAGTAACGTACTCGATCGTAAACGAAGAGCCCACGACAGTAACAACGTACGCGATATCGTGAACCCACAATGACGAAGGGAAGACAGATTCAACGACAGGTGCAGACAAAACTGCAATGGAGATGGAATCACTATCTGCATCATGGAAAACAGGGATGTTGACAGACCGAAAACCGGTTTCCAAAAGAGCAGGAACAGTAAACCAAAGGGAAGTCGGCGGATTACCAACGTTATTGTCGTAATTCATAGCAGAAAATACAGACGCAACCGTGGATGATCGGCGATCGAACAGAACTTCAATAGAGCCAGAAAAGGAATCGAACGGAAAAGAGGATAGAAAAATGTGAACGATTTGATCTGCAAAAGCGGTACGACCAAAATTTGACGCAACGCTCGTGTTTGGAGACAAGTATACATTCACTGTCACGGAGCTTTCAAAACAACCAGAGGGGCTGCACAGTTGAACAGGACAACCCAAAAGAGCCGGCATCAGAAACAGCGAGCCAACAAGACTGGAATCTGAACTGCGATGAACAGTCATGGTGGTTTTTGAAAGAGCCACAGACAGTGGCAACAACTTGTATCCGTTAACATGAATGTGAAAACTGGAAGCCCCTGAATAGATGAACGGTGAAGCTGACAACAAAGAAGCTTGGGCAACCGTCACATTTCCTTTTCGATTTTCGAGCAAATCTAAATCGTCAGGCGAATAAAAGGCAGCAGAACACCGAATCAAGGAGCTCGATACCCGACGAAACTCCAGTGGGGAGATCTGCGGATAAACAGCAGTGCCCAACATACAGATTTGATTCAGGTCCAATGCGTCCATGAAATCATGTGATGCAGCTATTTCCTTCAAAAAAGAGAATACTGTGCGCTTTGTTGGTGGAAACACAAATTCTTTTGGCAAAATCCGAACGACGACAGGGTCTTCAAGCAAGCGTAGCGATTGCCAGGAAGTCTGCAAATGTGATGAACCCAGTTCAAAGAGTCCCACAGAAACGAAACCTGAAAGCGACTGCGGGATAGGACAGGAAATCGAAGAAGAATCCTGAAACCCAAGCGTCCCAACAGAAAAACCTCTTACATTCCATTCGCATTCCCACAACCGGCTAACGGGGAAGGACACAATCCATTGTACATCTGCTCGGCTTGCAGACAATGCAACTGATAAATTCGAAATAACATGCGGAAGTAGCAGTAATCTAGAAGGAGACGCTAGAGGAGAAAAACTACTGCTTGACATAAGAGGATCAAAAGAAACATCTACCGATACGACTACCGGGGAAACATCTATCGCTGGAAGCCACGGAATCACGCAACCGGGACCCATGGAGATGGTTTTTCCATTAAATCGGCAAAATAAAACATGAGATGGGGAAAACTGCAGAATCGAAAAAACTTCTGAGGGTCGATCAGCCATGGACAATACAGTGATGGGAGACTCCACAGCACTCACCGAAGGAACGCTTGTGTGCTTTGGAGACGGGACAGACACTGTCCAATGATCCAAGGGAAGCCCTGGAAGCGAAAGAGAGATTGATCGGAATGCGGATGATAGGGATGCTCCTAGGGACGATAACTGACATGCAAGAAAAACGGTATCAGAGGAAAGCACAGGAAGTGCAGGAAGTGCCAACGACCGGTCAGAACACGAAAATCCATAGACAATTTCTCGACAGAGATTGTCGGTTGGAGAGCAAGACAATTGCATAGAAACCAAGCCCGTTAATGCATTCTTCGAAGACGGTAGCAATTCAAGAAACCCTTCCCAAGACACGTTGAAAATGTGGAACACAGGTGGAACAGGTACAAGAAAGGGGACCACGGTTCGAAAGGATGTACGATGCAAGGAGTACATTGATTGACCATTTGGAGGGATAGTCATCCCTGGAAAAACATATTTGGGTAAAGGAAGGCCGGGATCGCTGAAAACAACATCAAACTTGCGAGATTGCAGCACCTCCGGAAGGGGATCTATTTCACCAATGACAGATCCGGGTGAAATGCTCAAAAACAAACGAAATGATGGAGGACCGGTGGAAGAGCTGGGCAGGATACGAAACGGCACCGGACAAACATACAACAAAGACGAAATAGGAGAAGCTTCGGTGACAAACTCTGAGTCGGATACGTCGCTCGACACTTGGGTACCGGAAATGTCCTTGAAGTTGTGTTGCAACAGCGATCGAAAAAGACACCAAGGCCTCCGTGGAGATAACGGATCCCAGAGGAGATGAAATCCTCTAACCACAATGACTGTCGGAATGATCTGCAAGATATCGTGCAAATGTGGCTCAACAGGATGATTCACAGACATATCCATGACAGCGGTTTCCAATCTTGTAACAACTCCCTCGGGATCGCCCAATTCCGAGGCAACAGAAGTTGAGATGGTTAACGACACATAACCGTACGGAATATTAGGCGGAATAAAGACTTCGATCCAGCTACCTGAGGAATCGTCAAAATTCGACACTGGCAATGCAGTCTGTCCAAGTCTCAACACAGGCATTTCTCGGGAACGCAAAACAGAAACGCCTTGGAGAAAGTCTGAACGGAAAACGGAAGAAGCCTGGAAATGATCCAAAATAATGTACATGGAGGAGTGTGAAGGGGCAGAAGACGACATTGCATACTTGCAATCAGAAAATATTTCCAAAGTGGAATTGCAGGAAACACAGCCGTATCCACTACCATCTGAATACGTCAGAGGAGGACACGCAACACACAGAAATCCCTCTAATGGACTGTTCCCTTCAACCCTGTAGGTGAACGCAGGACACGAAGCAGAGGTGCGGCATGGAAGCCCTAACAACGACAACAGCAGCAGCAAAGCCACATAAAGCGGAAAGCGTGCAAGGATGTTTTGGTCGTTGAATGCACTTGCTTTTCGCTGAATCATCCGGCGATACGAACCGCACAACTGGGAATCGTGAGAAACTGTCTTTGGAGAACGCACTGATCGATATCGGCAAATTGGATTTTTTTAAAATTCAAGCAAAGAAGAGAAAGCCCAGACAGAGACTGAGAAAGGGGAAGACTCATAGGACAGCGAGGACCCGTGGTTCCTCTTTTTTGCACGGAAATCCGCCTGCTGTAGTGTCATGAATGAGGTTCGTTGACGCTTTTGATGTCATTCGTGACTCGGGTCGGGAATTCCGGATTTGGGGGGCTCAATGCCATTAACGTCATAAAGAGCGGGAGCAGAAGGAGACGAATACGTTCCGCAAATCCGTTTCTCGACTTTTGCGTTCAGACGATGAAGGGCCATACCCCATTCCCTTTGCATGATGAGATTTCCTTTGCTGAAATCCGAAAACGACGGCTCCATGATGTAACAGACGGACGGTATCGATTTTGAGGACAACAGAAAACACCACGCAAGAAACACAGGATATGGGCAAGTAACTGGAAGAAGGAGAAACAACAGAGAGAGTCTGCAGACTCTGAAGAACAACGAAAATGCAAATCCAGTTCGCTTCTGCAGCCATGCCGGTCGTCGGTATTAGGTCTGCATCTGCTTGCATATTCACTACAACTGGTGGAATTCTGCAATTAAAAAAAAAAGAGACGAACCACAGTTCGTGCACTATTAGACACCCGACGGGAATCCCGGGCTCGACTCCAGCGCCACAGCTGGAGGAAGCGCTCAACAGCTGGATCACTCGACGGTTCCAGGAAACATCGACTGCGTCAAACTCACGTCCATTGTGCTTCACAGCGTGCGTGAGTGAAAGGTGGAAGATGCAATCCAGCGAGCCAAGACAAAGCTTTCGAAGGCAGACGAAATGAAAAGAAGAAGAAAAGACCCAAAAACATTAAACACGGCACTAAAAAGAATGCCTATGAGATGCAGTATCCAAAAGGAACATTTTCATCAGATGCATATGAATTCAGACCTGCGGACTCGGAGAACGGAGGGATGCACTTTTTGGCTGAGAAGAAATAGTTCCAATATATTACAAGTTCGAACGATCTTCAGCAGTGGACAGATAAAGGTTCATGTTTCGAAATGCCAACAAACAGCAAAAAATACAGGAGAGCACAAGACGTCATGCCTGACAACAGAAAGGACGCCGAAGGTTTGGCGGGAAAAAATGCAACAGGGAACAGATGCAGAAAAACTCAGTAGACTTCGGGCTTTGCGACCTGCTGAGGGTGGTACTCGCAGCGGAAAGAGCAACCATGAGCATACGTTGAATGCCGACAAGCGTACAGTAATCAGCATTACAATTGCACAACAAGCTGAACTGCAGGGGAAATAGCGGAATTCGAAGATTGTCAACAGCGACAAAAAAGCCGAATCGTCAAAAGAGGAATGCAAACGGTGCGTTTTTAACAGATTGTGGAAGCAAGTCCTGAAACAGGCAGAGCAAATGCAGAAAAGCTACAAAACTGTATTCAAAATGCTGGCAATTTTGCCAACCCTTGTGCAGTTTGTTCTGAGAGGATTCGCTACCAGGCTTGAAACAGTGACAGAGAAAGCTTCTCGGTAGATGACCAGCAAACAAAGATAACAGTGCATCCAATTCACTTAGAAACAGTTTGGAAGTGAGTGCTCGTTAGAAGCCCGGCGAGAACGAATACAAAGGCCAAAGCTCAACGAAACTCTGCATTAACCAAACGCCAACGACTGCAATGTAGTGGCGTCACCTGTGCAATCTGAAAAAACAGTATCGCATGCTTAATGCATCGTAGTAGAAACCACGGATATGCCTAGTTATCATGCAGAAAGCAGACGGTGTTCCCCCGCACTTTCTGGGATCGGATTGTAGTTTGCACAGATAGCAGATGAAGTGTAATCGAAATGTGATAGAAGCGACGAAAAACAAAAAAGTATGACAAACGCCCCATTTTACAACAATGAGAGGCTGGTAATTGTCAAAAACATTTTGGGCCTGAATGGCAAAACGTCGTTACAACGTCCAAATCTGGAATCATTTTCCACAGCAAGGAATGACAGCGGCACCAACTGTTTCCAAGGATTCTCCGATGGAGCAACATGCACCACGTTTCAAACTAGACATCAAGCATTTCTAGACCATTGTTCAGCTGCTTTTGCCTTTTTATGCGCTCAGTGGATTTTACAAGACCTTTTATACTATATAAATGATGTGAAGGACTCCGCGCATGTTGTTTCCATAAAGTACTGCCGTTGAGTTTTTTCACGACTACTAAATCCAAGAGATGTCTGTACTAGATGCCGATGCTGTTTTCTGCCGGTTTGAATGAACACTTTTGCATTCTTGACGAAGCTCATTGAGTGATGATTCTTCGTCTGTTTCGAAGACTTCGTTAAAATCGTTTAGATTTCTTTTCCATCTTTTGTGGCGACACTGATTTGCAGTGAACAGTCAGACTCCTCTCGTCTGGTTGACATCTGGTTTCCACGATATCAGTATCAAGAGTTGGTCTGATAAGTATATATACTGTCTCTTCCCGTCGTTGCTGATTTTTTCGGGTGATGGCATATGAACATGGTCTTTCTTTTTCCACTCAACGGGCTGGGCCTCTTGGATGTTGACTGCTGGATTGAGCGTTTTGCATTCCTATCCCAGGCAAATGACCTCTTTATTTTACAGGAGAGGGCGTTTCGAATGTTTTTTTCCAGTATCAGTATTTGGTTACTGACCAAGTGTATCCCAGTGTTGAATGAGAATGTGATATCTGGTCCCAGCTAGAACGCAGATGAGAATGAAGTGCGATATCCGACTGCCGGTTTCAAAAATTGTTTCGTTTCTTGCGATCTGTTTCTTCCGTACAAAGTCTGAAGTGGATGAACTTGCAATCCGGAATTATTTACAAATGATTATGTTAGTATATATATTACAGCCCAAGAACTGACATCTGTATTTTTGGAGAGGTTTTCACTGACGAATGCTGACCAGCAGCCTGTTTTGATCAATTCGGATCTCTTGAACGACACTTTTATTAAAAAAATTGTAAAATCCAATTATCGAGAACAACAAGCAAAAACCTCCAGTGGAAGGAGCATTCCGAGAAGCCACAGAGAGACGACAACGACCTGTTCTGCTCTGACATTTTTCACCGTTTTCCCGTCCATTTTTCCTGACTTTTCCCGGTTCTCTCATTTTCGGGAGGATTTAATGGTAAATGCCGGAGAACTCCGCATAGAAGCTCATGTTCCTCCTATGGGAATGAATATTACAAGTCTTTCGGGATGAATCGCAATGCAGCTGCATTTTCCCTTTTTTTTGTGGCACAATGTCCTTACCGACTGTACCAGCGGCTGGTTTGGTGTTGGATCGACTTTTTATTTTTTCGATGCCTTTTTTCTTTTCCTAATTAGAGGCTTTTCCCGATATTCTTGTTTCCTTTCACTTTTGAAGAATTTTTCATTAGCTTGAGTTATTGCAATGGGTCAGAATTCAACGAGAGAGGCGAAGTTGCCAAGACGAGCATCTCCCCAGCAATCAGATCAGTCTGGGAAGAGAGTTAAGTTTCCTCCGTTCCCTCCAGCGCGCGCTGGAACGTCTCCGACACCAAATAATGCCCCACCTTCATTCGACGACGGTCATTCTAGCTCACCGTCATCAACTTCGCGAGGACCGTTGACGGCTGGGTCCCCGAGTAATGTAGCAGGTTCTCTTGGAGCGAGTCCCTCCCTCTCCCGTAACCCGGCAGCTCCTTCTGGGCCTCCGTCGCTGGTTCCAACCGTATTTCGTTGGACTCACGGAGGAAAGAGAGTTTATTTGACGGGAACATTCAATGGATGGGCTCAAAGAATTCCTTTGAGCAGATCAGGGGATGATTTCGTTGCCATCCTAACACTTGCCGAAGGCTATCATCATTACCGATACATCGTCGACGATGAGTGGAGGGTTGATCCTGATCAACCCACTGTGGTGGATGGGGGTGTTGTCAACAACTACGTTGATGTAGAAGAGATGTCAAAAGTTGAGAAAGGAAAGAATTCTTCGAAGTTGGGTTCCAATTCTGAGCCGGAGGTGTTTGAACAGCAGCATCATCGATTCGAAGTTTCGAAGAAGCACCCTCCTTTGCTTCCTCCCCATCTGCGTTACACGCCGCTTAATTGTGAGCCTCATCCCGTGGATCCTGTCTTGCTTCCCATGCCGCAACATGTTACGCTCAACCATGCCTATTTTTCTGTGGTTGGAGACTCCGCCGATGTTCTTGCTCTTGGAGTCACCCACCGGTATCGTCACAAATTTTCGACTGTTGTTTTATATAAGCCTCTGTCTAACGTCGCTGTATCAGCACCGGGAGGAGAAGATATGATTTTGGATGATGAAAGTCTTGTGCTCTAAATTCTGGTTCTATCGTGATGGTAAAACAAGAAATTATTTACAAATATGGAGAAAAGTTTGCTGCTGTCGTTTCTGTCCGAACATTCGCTCGAATTAACCACAATCTGGCCAGTTGCTCTGTTCGTAAGGAAATAATTTCTCCCGAGGACGTTGTTACTTTGCTGATCTCGGGTCCATCTGATTCGAGAGACGGAATGTCTGGAACTTGACGATCCTCTAAGCCAATTTTCGATACCTGCAAATCATTTGAGAAATTGCAAGGAGCCGTTGGACACGGGGGAAAATGGACTTGCAAGAATGCCGGATCCTCGCCTTTGCCAACCACGAGCAGGTGACCACACGTGTATAGTTGTCCGTCGTCATTACCTGCTTCGAAAGAGTCACTGGATGTCCGATCAAACTGCGAAACCATCTGCCTGATGCGTTCCACAAGCCAAGGACGATTCACTCCAATAAACACATGGCGAAAGGTGTTTTGTGATACCTTATCAAAGACTGCTTCACCACTGTTCGAGTCATTAATCTCGCTTCCAGGCATATTCAACGCAGGTACCAGAGCAGACCGACGTTTGTTTGAATCAGGGTCGTTATCTTTGGTAAACATTGACAATACGGTTTCCAACTGGGATAGCTCAAGATCACGCTCCTGTTTTGCAGAATCTGAGGCTTCCATTTCGTCCTTGCTGGTGCTTTCAATCTCCGGATCATCAAACTCCAGTGAAGGCAGTTTCCAGATTGGAGATAGCTGACCAAGATATCCAAACAACTTTTTCCAGAGCGTGCATCCTGCACAGGTCGCCATAACCAACAACAAAAACAAAGGATCTCCAAACATGACATAATTCGCTCGGAACGTGATTTCTAAACCAAACACAATCAACAACATCGACGAAGCTTGAAGCGTCATCAAGAAAAAGTACTGAGGAGAGAACGCCATTGCATCGACAGGACGTAATTGTGGCTCCAACTCGTAATCATACTCCAAAGTGGACAACATCCATCGCGATTCTCTCGTGAGGTACATCTCTCGTTTCACCTCCATGTACTCTTGGATTTTCCAACCTTTGTAGAGTTCCAGCAAGTGATCCAAGAATGCATCCATCACAGACTGTGAAAAGATGATAACAATACCAAATGCAAGGAAGAAAATGAAATCAGAATCTCGAATTCCATAGAAGTTACCAATCATCGTCTCTTTTCTGAAAAGGTACAGAAATCCGATGACAACCGGAGCGAACATCATACTGAGATCGCCGATCGAGTACACAACCAAACTTTCAATGACAGGGACGATCGGATCCATTTCTACTTCATCCTGGGGATATTCCAATTCCTCTGACCCATCTTTCTGGAACCACTTCCGAAGATAGTAGATTACTTTCCGCTTGTAGTCTGGGAGTTTCGCAGTTACGTGTGCAACCAAAGGACCAAGATAGATGCGCATGATAACTTCCATGACTAGATCGATCAAGTATCCAATCATAAAATCGATGAACGTATCCGCTCCCATTGTGATGACAAATTGCAAAAGAGAGAACACAACCAGATTCGGTACAACAAGAACTGCATCTGTCAAAAATCCGAACATGAACCGTTCGTATAAAGGCTGGATGAACTTCAGACCGACGATGACCGCATAAATGTACACAGTGAACTGCGGTGAAAAAGAGAATTCCAACATCAGCAAACCAGCAGCGCAATTGATGAGTGCCGCAATCACCACGTGATTTTTTTTTCCACATCGCCGGCATGAATCCTTCGTATTCATCGGTCTCCAGATCTTCTGGATCAAAATCCTCTTTCACACGGTCTTCTGGAGCCAAATCGTTGTCGCCAATCAACAGCTGCGACCCCAGTTTGATGATGTAGAGACCGGCTATCACGAAAACTGTTCCAATACGGCCAGACCTCCAAGCAATCATCTGATCTTCGTCGTCAAGCGTCAACACGTCATACTCTCCTGCCTGAGCTTGAAACCATAGCTTGGAGGACGGGAAGATCAACAAGAAATTGCCATCCATCAGGAATACGTAATATACGAAGCCACAGAACGAAGAGAAAGGCAGCATGTACGCACCGAAGCCTCCAAACAACGGCGGAGAAGCCAATTTGAGATACTCAATCGGATGAAAAGGAGGCGGATTTTTCATTCGAATAGCCAATCTGTTCGCTGCCCAGAACAAAGAAATTGAAACAATGGATGTGAATGCAACAGCAAGATAAATCACAACATAGATCTGCAAACCGAATCCAAAATGATTAAGAATGTCAAAGTACTGCAGAAGTTCAAGAGTGACAGTCAACGAATATTCACGTTCTCCTGCCGGCAGCTTTTCGGATCCGTAACTCACCAATGCATACAAAATTCGTTTCTGTTTTGGATCCACTTGCATATACGAAAACGTAATACTAACCTTCTTTGGTACCCCACCACCGGTTCCGTCCAGCACGGACACAGGTACCAAAAAATCCGAATCTTTCAGAGGAGCAAAGAATGTTTCTCCAGAAGAAAAGTCGGAATAATCAATCGGAAACTGTGTCACGTAGAAAAGAGTGATACCCTTCAGGCTTTCATAGAACCGAGGATTGGCATCCGTCTTCGTAAGATCCTCCTCAAAGTTGCAGAGAGTTTTGAGAGAACAAACATCTCCAGTTGCAGTAAGGAATGGATCCCATTCGTTAATCGGCACTGTGACGTCTGGAGGGACGAAAGTGCAATCTGGATTCGAAGCATTTTCAAAAACTCGGAAAGGGCGGAGATACGATCCAAATCCATAGCAACTGCTAAAGAACGGAATGTACTGAGTGGAGAACAGCTTACCTTGGGAAACCCAAAAGCTCTTGAAGTTCTTAGTCACAACTTGGGATGGATCCGGAACGATGGGGACACCGGACTGGGTCGGACTAAATGCAACCGTCATTTTCGCTTCATCCTTTGTAGGATTTGGATCTGTGTACAATGCATTTGACGGCACAGACAACTGTTGATTTGAGAAAATGACAAAAGAAAATTGCTTGGCAGTACCATATTGTGCTCGAGACGGAGAAGGGGCATCCACTGTCATGGTTCCCGCAAACTGCAAGATTTCTTTTCTGTACAGTCCATAAATCAACTCAACTTCCCATCGGACATAAATGTCATCTCTGGGAGAAAGCTCAAAATCGAAAAGAATAGTCTTGTTGAAAGAAGGATCCACAAACCACGAGTCATCTGTGATCCGATATGGAAAAGAAACGGACTCCAGGACTCTTTTGGGACGAGAGATGGCGAACAAGTCCGATATCTCATATCCTGCATACAACGACAGGCGGAAATCTTCGTCGTAGACCAAAGGGGGGATTTGAGTCCAGTTAAAGCTGAAAACATACACTTTTCCTGCCTCAAGGGAAAATATGGATCGGCCCTTTGCTTGGCTGCCAGTGACAAGAATGTCTGTCCCCACATTCGATGCAGAAAGTACAGAGGAGGAGGAAGCGGTGGAAGTAGAAGCGAAAGCGTCGACTTGGAGAACGTAGCCGTTCACACGGAGATACTCAAGATCTTTGTAACAATCCGATTCTGCTGATGATGCAATATTAGATGTGGTTCCTTCTGGACAAGATGTTGTTGGATTAGCTTCGGAAGTTCCTTCCGGGCAATAATACCCAGCCTCGCATTTGAATTGCTCACGTTGGGAAAATCCAGTTCCCTCCAAACAATAGTAGCCTGCTGGGCATGCATCGTCAAACCTTGACAGTGGTGTGGTTCCCACTCTGCAAAAGAAACCCGCAGGACATTTCTGATCGTCAAGATCAGCCAAAGTTGTTCCACTCCTGCAATAGTAGCCCTCATAGCATTGCTCTGCTTGGGATGTGTAGTTTGTCATTGCCTCAACTGCGCAGATATATCCGGCTGGGCATAAAGTACACTGTTCTATTGCCGACAACCCGTAGGAGTTCGAATACGTTCCTTGAGGACACGGTTGACAATATACTGTGTCATCTGAAGACCGATATGTTCCTGGGGGACATAACTGAGGGAGAACAGTGCCTTCAATTTCGCAAGAAAATCCAGGAGGACAAGGTTTGCAATTTTGCAAGCCTTCTTCGTTAGAAAAAGTGCCGATGAGACATTTGGATTGTTCAGGTCCACCTCCAATAGCGTAAAAACCGGCTGTCGCGTTCTTTGGGGCTTCTGAACCTGTAGGACAGAAGGTTCCAGGAGGGCAAAGGTTGTCAATGGAACCAGTTTTGCCAGGGCAGTAAGATCCAGCCAAGCAAACTTGCGGGGTGGTGAAATCTCCTGGAACCGTTTCATTTGTGCGAACTCCAAAAATGCAGTATACGGCAGAACCGCAAGGCCTAGGAATTCCTTCGGAGGTATTCAGTGCACGATTCACAACTGCCGTTTCTGTACCATTTGGACAATAGTGACCCGATGGGCACAGAGTCGGGGGCCGAGGAGATCGATATTGGTCACACACATACCCAGCAGGACACGATATCGGAGCAAGCATCCCATAGAAAGGACAAACGTGTCCTGGTGGACAGTCATCGCAATATGATCGTCCCGTCCGATTGTTGAAGGTTCCCGGGTCGCACACAAGTGGCACAATGTTTCCTACTCCCCGACAGTACGTTCCTGACGGACACGGAATCATGAACGTAACACTGCCGCCAACAGGACAGTAGTAGCCTGTAGGGCAGGAGTATGGCATTGGATTTGTGGAGCCGATGTCGCAAACGTATCCGGAAGCGCAAGGTTGTGGAGTCGAATAGTTTCCTATCTGTGACTCATTAACGGCTACTCCATGACTGCAGTACACTCCAAAGGGACACGGAATTGGAGCATATGCAGACATCGAGAGAGGATTATACGTTTCAGTTCCAAAGCCGCAGAAATGTCCAGGTGGACAAAATCTTCCTGGCAAGTAGAGCCCGAAAACATCGCACACCTTTCCTGCCGGGCACGGTGTTGGAATACCACCACCGAACATAGGGCAGTTCGATCCAAGTGAACATGGATTACAAAACACAGAGGCAGTACTATTTGCAAATGAACCCGGTGTGCAAGGCAACGCTGTTTCTAGACCGTATTCGGGGCACTCGAACCCTTTAGGGCAGGCTTTTCGTATTCCTGTTGATGGTGAGCAAAACGATCCAGGAGGGCAAAGATCGTAAACGAAAACCTTCCTGTCAGTTGAATACTCGACGCCGTTTGGAGAAACCTCGACATATGTAAGCAATCGCTCCGTAGTTGAGTTTTGCCTTGGTGTGATGCAACGGAGCAGCGAATCAGATATTCTAGAAGCATTGACAACAACCGACCCGAAGCTGCACGACCACGCAGTTCCCGAAGAAAAACCAGTTCCAGAGACGTTAACCAACGTCCCACCAGAAACCGGGCCGAATGCCGGACTCAAAGCAGTTACATTCCAAGAGTCAATGAAACTGAAGCTGACTGTTGACGCAGGGAAAAACTGCAGATTTGATGCGACCGACACTGGAACAGTTGTCGGAGATTGAGCTGGTGCAATGCACAGCACTTCACTCTCGGAGTTCCAAATTCCAAACGAGGAAAATAGACCAAATGAGCAAAACAACCGAGATGACTTCTTAAAATGCGATCCAAAAACAGTCACAACACATCCACCGCCTCGACTTCCCACAGAAGGATACACCGAAAGAATCGTCGGAGAAGCAGCAACCTCAATGCTGTGCGTTGAGCGCGAAAAAACTTGTCTATCAGCCGAAATGGAAATGTCTTGTCTGGATGACAGATGGTGCAAATCCACGGAAATAGAACAGTCGGTTGCTCGAGAGGAAACCCCGATTCCTTGAAGGACAATTGATCTTGTTTCCGAAGAGAATTTGCAAAAGATGCTTCCTCGTGGCAGATTTTGTCCTCTCAGTCTTATCTGGCCTATACCTTGCGTGTTGACTGGAGAGACTCGTTGAATGACTGGTTGTTCGTAATATGTGACAAAACGACGATCGGACGAATACTCGTCGTCCACACCAATCTCAACGATGTTGGGCCCTAGGTCAAAATGTGGCGCTGTACAGATCAGGGTTGTGGAAGACTCTTTCTCCGCAGTCACGACGGTTGAATTCCCAATTTTGCAACGAAAACGATTCACCAGCCCAGCTTCTGCAGGAAGATTGGGAGAAACAAAGGTCAGCTTAACTCCGCCCTTTTCGCTCACAAAAATCGGGTCAACACTTGAAACATTGTAATCGGAGATAAGATGAATGGTTCCAGTTGAGAAAGATCGGAGTCGACCGTCTGAAATAGTGAGAATTGCTCCCATGCTCTGTTTTGCTCGAGGCATCATGCAGGCTAACTCCGAGTTGTTGAAAATCCGGGTTCTCACAAACGTCTTTCCATTGAAAAGACAAAAGAGAGGGATGTCTTCAGAAAACACTCCCAGCAATCGAACTTCTCCGCCACCTCGTGCCATCCGGAACTGCGTTGACAGCTGCCAGTTTTCTGGAAGATTAACTTGCACCACCCGAAGGTCATGCAGCATCGGTACTTGCTGGCCACGTGAGGAGTATATCATTGGAGACTGTGAGGCGTTCCACTTAGGAACTTCGATCCTTGAAATACGATCCGACGCATGTGAGAACATCAGATCAGAATCTTTTGATGAAAATTTCTCGATTCCGCGAAGGCCTGATCCACTTAATGACCACACAGTCGATCGCTGAGGATGAACTGTGAATGCAACGTGGACATCAATTACAGGAAGTGGAACAAAATGGGCCTCCAAAGTTCCCATAGGCATCAAAGTCTCCATCGAGTGAACCACAAACGATCTGAAGCCCACGCTTCCACCATACAACGAAAACTGCTTAATACCAGCAACTGCAGTTGTTGACACAACAGATGAGAATGCTGCACCATCCGACAGAAACAGATCACCGAAATCACCGGGGTAGGTCAGAGTGAGCACTCCTCCAGTGCGATACGAATCTAGCACAGTCAACGAGATGTTGGCAGGCTGGAGAGCTGAAATGACGGATACAAGTACGTTCCAACTATCATAGAAACGAACCAACAGCGTGGTGTTCTCTTCGTGTTGCAACGGAACGGTACATGTTGCAACATCCATTGAAGTGCTTCCAACTACAGAAATAATCGAGCGCCTTTGTTGGAACAGACAAACCATATCATAACGCTCTGTGCCTTCGACTGCAAGAGATAGCAGCATTCCCGAGGAAACCATACGTTCCTTCACCGTGATGGAAGGGGGGTACCAAATGTGCAGCAAGTGCGCAGATAGCGACAAATCTCGAACAGTGCTGTAGAGAGAACCTGAAGTACCTGATAAAATTACGAATGACGAAGAAACAAATTTGAATACACAAGAACTGTAAACTTCGCCAACATTCACCAGATTCTCACCGTGCAACAACACTCTGCTGGAAACACTATTGACGACAGTATTCGGAAAGACGTTTAGGATCACGGGTCGTTCTTGATTGTTCACCGGCCACGAATGAATGTCCTCCATGATGCTGAAACCGAAAAGTCTGAGTGTGTGGAAACCGAATGCATGAACATCAGAAAACGTGCAAGAGCACTTCAATGTAACAGTTGGAATGCAGGGGACAGCGAATCCGCCCATCTGACACTCCTGAAGTTTGCTCAACAGAGGAGAGACAAAATAGAACGATACAAAGTATCCTGGAAATGTCAATGCCGGCAACGTTGAGGCAGAAAATGATGTATTCCATATACGAATGGAATTCATGGTTACTGAAACATTCATGTGAGCATAACTGATGACGGAGGACACATCGGAAAATGCAGATCCGCACAGAGGAACAACACGCAGAGCACCACCAGATTGGACGAGAGGCATGATCGCACTCAAGATGCTTCCTTGAACCTGAGAAGCAGTAAGAACAGACGTTTTCCCAAAAATGCTGCGCAACCCCGCAAGAAGAGATGGATGAACAGGAGGATCAATTGCGAATTTCACAGGCGAGCCGGCAGTAATATCCTTATTCGAAATAGTCTGGAGTACGGAAATCTGGACTGTCGAAACTGAACATCTCGTTTCACACGGAAGACGGCTTGACAAACTGAAAAATTCCAGATTGATGTCCTGCGAGCCATTTGCAAGCACGGAAACAACATGAAGAAAAGAGGATACTGGGTGAGTGTTAAACACAGACAACGGTCTTGTCTGAACAGAAAAGCTCTGGAGAAGATTTTCTCCAACCAACACAATACGGTTGTTTCGATATGCGATTCCAACTTCCGAAATGAGCTTGGAAATTCGTGGCCGGGTCCACACTTGTATTTGCCAGTTTGCTGAGGCAAGTAGACGCCCTTCGGAATTCGTACTGAGCGATAAAGCATGGAAACCAGCTGGTAGTCTGCTAATTTCACACCCAGAACCACTGACATCTTGCAAAACAGGAAATGCATGATAGCCGTTAACCAAGCAAACTGTGCAAGAGACGCACGGAAGTAACACAGGAAGAGAAACCGTCACCGCAGATCTCTCGATGGCATGAAACTGCGCAGAGGAGACGTTAATGGCCGCAAACAGTGAAAACTGAGAAGTCGTAGAAGAAACCACAGCCCAATTCTCAAGAAGAGAAGCAGTGTAATTTTCAGCCTTGAGTAACGGATACACGACGCTATACCGTGATGTACCATCTTTCTTCGCTAATATAGAAATTCGACCAATCTGGACATGAAAAGTTCCATCAAGAGAAAACCGATGATCAACATCAAGCAACATCTTGGCTCCAGGCATTGGCAACTCCGGCAAGTTGAATGAAAATTCTTGCGAGTGGACAGATAAAATACTACCGAGACCGGCAATCAGCCTGTCTCCGCTCTCGATCGATGCAAACACATCAAAAGCGCCATCCATGCCTTGCCTAGATAACGGCAAAATCTGAACAGTGCACCGACTAAGCCTTGAAGATACGAACTTCGCCGTAGTCGCGAATGATGTGTTCTTGCCATACACAGTACAAGAGAGAAGATGGCTCTCAGCCACTTCCAATGTTTGCAGAATGATAGACGATTCGTTCTGAACGACGGAAGTTGAAAATGCAACAACGACTGGACGCTTTGCGAAATGAACATACACTCCGGTTTCCAGGAAATCTTTTGCGTTCTCGGAGATAAACAGCGGAGCATAGCCAGAAATCCACACAGGGAGCTCACCGCGAAAATGAGGGACCGCTTCGACTACCGACAGTGGAAAAACTGCAGATCCAATTTGGGCGAAAAGAAAGGGCGTCGTACTAGTTGGTGAGTAAACATCAATCAACAGTTCACCACAAAGTTGAAGCGAATTGGAGGTGACTGCAGAAACATTTCCGTTCAGGAGAGGATATTCGGTTGAAACAGACGGAAGCATAAAAGTAAACGAACGACCTACAGTGACATTGAAACCGAACAACAGAGGATGCGGACAAATAATGCACGACCGGCCACATGGGAGTGTTCTGACAAATGTTTTAGAGGAGAAAACGCAAAAATCGGATCCTTCAACGTCAGAGGTGGCATGGAAACGTAAATCTTGACCACCTGTTCTGGACAGTGCGAAATACTCAACATGTAGTCGCGTGACTGCAGAGGACGAAAACATGATATCAGCATCAACAGTCATAACCAGTTCACCGACTGTGATTGCCAATTGCCCAGCACCAGAGAATGTGGCACCAGATTGTACGGATAGCAACGAAACAACTGACGACGCGGACAGAAATCCAACCTCCGAGCCTCGAAGCAGGATTTTCGTTGTAGGAGCCTGGGGAAAGAAACCGAGTGTCTTGGCTACTAAAACACGAGGACGGTCTTCTTCCAAACTTTCGAAGAAAACTTCTTCAATTTGCGGTAGCTCATGAATCACAAAAGGCACATGATCCACGTTGGGGATCGCATCAATTGTAACAGATAAGGAATGGAAACCCGGACCCGTCAATGGCCCAATGCCGCAGGAACACTTGGCGTCCGAAAACGTACCGATTTCCGCACGCAGATCTATTCGTACAATAAGGCGAGGGGCGTTCTCCGCAATGTAGTTGAACAACTGGTTGCTCAAAGAAGCAGTCAAGTTAAAGGTAACATAGTTCCACACATTGGAGCCTGCGGATGAAGCCAACTCAGGTCTCGAAGAAACATTCAGCTCGGGAATAACGAACAGTAGCAATGAATTTGACGACAATAGTGACATGGACCAAGATTCAAAAACAGAGATATTGCGATTCTCTGGAAGACCCGGAGAAAGACATTGGAACGTGTTTGAAAAAACAGATGTCGCGCGAACAACAGTGGTGCCATCAAAGACACAGGATGCCTCACTCGTACGGTCCTCGAGATGCGACACCGAAAAGGATAATAACGATCCACCACAAACGCCCAGCACACTTTGGTTCGACGAAATGAAAGATGAAAAAGGATCAAAGCTGAAACGAAAAGGAACGCACGAACAATCGTCGAACGAAAAAATGTCAAAACAAGCACAGCCAAACTTGGACAAAGGCAAAACATTGGAAACACCAAAGGAAATAACTAGACGTGAAGAAACAACAAACTCAAAGGAAGAAAAAGACGTAAATGCATGAATGGCGAAGCTACTATTAAAATCACCGAATAAAGACGGGGTCAAAAGTTCTGAAGAAAACCCAACTGTCGACAGCTCCAGATTTGAACCTTGAAAAACGAAAAAAGAGGACTGTGATGTCAGTGCAAACACGGAAACAACATTACTCAGACGTGGGGAAATACCGACACACAACGAATTGGATGGAGCTAGGAACAAAGAAACACCATCTTGATGAAGCAATTCCACCGGCTGGAATCCAAAACTGCTCCTCTTTTGCACCGGAAAAACAACAGTCTGCGCTCCTCCATCCACACGCAAAGAACCCACCTCTTCGATACCACCAATCCTTGCAATCCACTGGTATTCATCAGCAACGGCGAACGTTCCAGACAGAACAACACCTGCCCAGCTACCTCCGCTGGAAGAAATGCGAGAGCGGACTTGCAATGACCCGACATCTGCAGCACCTTGAATCACCGACCCGTTGACAGCGGAAGAGTAACGCAACACCGATACCCCTGCACTACCTGCGGTCAGCGATGCACACGCGCGCGGCTCAACACAGATGCCAACCGGGACGTGGCGGAAAGAAGTAAGGCCATCCACAAAAAGCGCAGGTGCAGCACAGCGCAAGCCCCCATGGGAGTCAATGACCGCTTCTACGACAACTCGACTGTCGAACAGGCAGCGCGCCAGCGCCATGTCCTGAAGAACGTGTTCTCCATCAAGAGCAAAACGCACATCCTGACCACCAGCTTGTTGCTGATCCCAAAGCGAAACATTGAGGACCATGGGCCGCGGCCGCGGTCGCACAGACAACGTGTCCTTGACCGCAAAATTGCGATCATTTGCAGAGACTACCAGTGCGAATCCCTCTGCAAAACTGGGGGCTTGCAGCATCGAGAGTGATATGTCCGCGAGCAGCACAGCAGACGACACCGCAGTACAGATACAATGCGACGTGATGTTAGGAGCCGGAATACCAGCGAGACACACCCGGGTGGTCATGTCGGCTCCTGCCACGTCAACTCGGCCCCGCAAGAAATGGCGTCCAGTGACTGTCAACCTCACGGCCTCCAGCACATATCCAATGGTAGGATACACGTCCGATACCACCGGTTCCCCGACGTATTCAAACTGAATTCCCGTATCTGGTAACGCAAACGTCGACGAAGTTTCGAGATCCCCGACTGCCAACCGGACAGCAACGTATCCTCCTCCAGCGCGCGTTGCCGGAGTTGTGCACACAGCTGTTGAATGCATACTACTGATCCGCGCGAGAATTACCGTGGACTCCTCAAAAACACAAAGAAGCCTCGTGACAGCTGAAAGACCTAGGGTCCCGTCCAGAACACCTCCTAACCTCATGTCGAGGCCGATTGAAGTTCCACCAGCTGCAAAACCCCGAACTGCAGGAAGCAACAGATCATCGGTCCCTGTCGAAACAGCTAACTGGCTCGTCTTTGCAGCCGTTATGTTTGGAAGAATCGTCAGTTGCTGTGTTGCACCACGAATAAACAGATGAGAATCCACAGACGTAAACCCCACACTATAATTGCCAGCTGCCAACGCAGGGAGGACACAAACCATTGACGACTGAAAGCGGCTTCGAACAAAGGTCTTGCCAATAGTGCAGTACCGATCATCAAGTCCTCGGACATCTTGGCCTTCCTTGTCCGTGACAACCAAAACAGGCATACCACCAATGACTGCACCAAAACCAGGAATCAATGTCTGTACATCCATTCTCCCCGAAACTGAGAATGCAAGCGACGAAGGAACGGACAAAAATGACTTCTCCCCATCCACAGAAGTTTTCAGGGGCACAAGCTGCCCGTCGTACGTAGCAATAGTGTTCGATGAATTCAGGCCACCCAGAAGCAATACGGACGACACAAACACGTGGTCCGCACACTGCTCGTCCAGAAGCAGACATATGTCCTCTGCTCGCTCGCCTGATGCATGGCGTCCGCGGACCCAGAATGTGTACTCTGACGAAGATATAATCGTTTTTGGATAGACATCTTCAACAGCAAATCCAGGCCGGACTTCGAACATTCCATCCACGAACAACAAATTATCTCGGACACTTGATATGGCCACGGAAATCACGCAGAATCCTGAGGGAAAGCCATCAACGGCAACGGATACAGAGTCTCGAGCCACGGACAGCACGCCCACAAACATCTCGCCTCGCAGATACACACCGACATCGAGATGAAGAGACAGTGGGAGTGCAGACGTTAACGAAATCGTGAGCTGCGGTCCAGAAAGTGAGGACACAAGTTCAGAGCCACTGGCATTCACCGAACTGTACAGTGGAATCGAGAACACGGCTGTTTGCGTACTAGAAAAGAAGGAGACAATCTGGATGGAAATGGAGCTTCCAGAAGCCGATGTCAGCAACGGTTTCTTACATCCGATCAACCCATTCATTTCGCTTGGAAAATCTGGCTCCACAAACGTCTTTCCATTACCAAACACACAAAGAAGACCCGCACTTTGCTCCACCGCGGACTGGCTGGCTACGTAGACCACTCCTGGTTGTTCGGATACCGGTGCATCATGGGAAAGTTCTGCATCCAACGCGGCGCTTGACTGGATGCCAATATGCCCAATTGTTCGCGCAAACATATGCAAACTGACGTTTCGGAAACCTAGAACCTGAAGCGAATAGGAAGAATGAGGATTCAGACTCACATCAACTATCAATAGTTCAGAGGATACGCAGTAAGCAACGCAACTTCCATCAGCCACAATGCATTCTACGTTCTTCAAAAAACCGCTTCCTTTGACCAGGAGAACAGACTCGCCGCCAGGTTGTGATACGGAGGTGCCAACAACAGACGCAAAAACAGGGCTCGCAACTATTTCCAAAGAATTAGACGTTGTCATATGGACAGCGGAGTCACCAAGCACGACGGAAACAGGAGTGAATCCTGTGTGCAAAGAGGGCGGTACAGTAGCAACGAGGATGTCCGAAACAAAAGTTGATGCACTGACTTCAAAGGACGAAACCAGCAGAGTGACCGGCTTTGTTAGCAACGACGCAGACAAAACGGGGGCGAATGACACATTAAATAGCCCCGTGTTCCAATCTGACGCTTGCATTGACGTCACTACATTTGACATCATTGTCTGCTGGCTAATTGTCGCATTACGAGACATTATCCAAGATGCCAATATAGGAGCGCCTGACAAAGGGGTTCGAACCCCAGGGACACAGCCATAAACAGAAACAGAAGAAGATTCAGAGAGTGACGGCAGAGTTGGAGACACACATCGCGCACGAACACCGTCAACAACTGTTGCACGCACAAAAACACCGTTTGACGAACTGGTAATGAACAAGCATCCCAAATTATCTGTTGTCAATGACGTTCCTCGCAGATCCACAAGCGCACCTCCGCGTTCTGGAACCATCTGGACCGAGGATGAAAAGAAGGAGGGAGCATCGGCGATTCGGAGCTTTAGCGCATCATACGTTGCGTACACATCAGTGTACGGCCCTGCAAATCGCAGCTGTAATTCTGCAATGGAAGATGTCGAAGGAACAGAAGAAGCGTCACACAGCAGCAGTCGAGACGAGATCCGCGTGACATCAGAAACCGACATCCCACCATTGAAATTGAATGAAAACACGCATTGGACGGCATCAACGACATGCTCAGTAATCAATACAATTCCCGATGTTCCTGGAACCGCAATTTGGGCCAGAATGGTTTTCAGCAATGAGGAGGCTCGAACTGAGAAAGACACAGGGTCGAGAGGCCTGACCAAGCTGTTATTGAAAGAACCACGAATCATTCCACCTTCGAAACCAACGTCAAGAGAAAAGAATCCCACGGAGGGAATCGCGGGAATGACGTCGTATGCCACAGACGTCGATCGCTTGTCCATTGCAATGCCATACGGACCTACATACATGTACATCACCTTGTTGCCGGTCATAGTGGGATTCGAAACCGAAAAGGTCACAGAAGCACCAGCATGTAAACACGATACGCGTCTATCAATTGACATTGACAGTGCGGTGTTCTGTACGCCAGTCAACAGTGCATGCTTCTCCCTGAATACCTCGACGGAACCAACAGCCATTTGATTCCGCAGATCGTAGCTAATGAAGACCTGCAAGGATGAAAGAGGCTTCAGCATGGGAGATACGGCAGCCATTCGGGCAGCGCCGTTCCAATTCAGGCGAATCACAGTGCGCAATAAGAAAGCCCAGACATGTTCAGCATCTCCTGCATATGGAGTGTCAATTTCGATTTGGAATCCACCAAGAGAAGATAACAGTGTAGAAGCGAGACCGCCTGCCTCCTTCAAGTCTACAATCTTAATCTGCGCAAATTTTCTGCGAAAAGAAGTCCTAATAGTCATATACCGGTCCGTGTCCACGTCAGATGTTTCCGCAGACAGCAACGCAATACTGTCGGAAATGACTCGAATGGCAGTGATGTTTCCGTTGTCCACATAAAACTGCGAGGTTGCCACAATAGATCCAAATTGAAAACTTGTTCCGCAGATGGTAATGACCGATTGAGCAGCAGAACCGATGGCCACACCCATAACCTCCGGGAAGGCCTTGACAATTTCTCCAGTAATTGGCACAGTGAATGAATAATGTACAAAGGCAGTCCACATGCCGCTACCAAACTGAATTCTCACAGGAACAAATCCCGACGCGATTCGCGGGACGTTGCATTCGAAAGTTAAACCAGACGCAACGGAAAATGCCCGGTATTCGTGGCCGTCACTTATCGTGCAAGATACAATGTCCACGAACGAAGGCAGTGCCGATTGCACAGAAAACGGCAAGGCGATATACTCATCCTGCTGGTTGCTCACAAATGTGGCAAGAAGGTTCGAAGGACTAGAGCTGATATTCAGTTCCACAAGTCGAGGTACCAGAATAACACTAGCCGCCAACTGCTGCCGCATGTCAAGTGACCACGACACATTCATCACGTCCGCCGATGTCCGAACACCGGACGAAACAGGAAGCGGGCACGAAAATGTACCCGAAGGTTCCTCCGAAGCTGCAACAAACGTCTTTCCGTTCAAGAAGCAACCAGATCCTGGGTGTTGCCCGACATCACTTGCAAGCAATATTTTGTTTCCTGACGAGTACTCTGATCCAAGAGAACCAGCAAGCACTGTCACTATTGGACCAGAATGAACAGTAACAGCTGCACCCCCCAAGCCTTCTGACAGCAGGATTGTCGTATCATTCTGAAATCCAACACTGCACCATACCAATCTGTCCTCCCCTGTAGGGACTGCAGCATTGACAACAAAATACTTCGAGCTGACAAAAAATATGCTGGAGCTCGTTGCACCCGGAGCAACGCTGCCACTTTGGCCAACGATCTGAAGGCGGAGCGCGCTCGTGTGATGTGCCATAACGCCAGTGCTCTCGAACATCAGCAGCGTTTCAAGTCCTGTCATGATGCTGTCAAAAACAGCACGCTTCACAATGATATCAGCAACGTACTCAAATTTGAAAGACGGCATGTATTGCTCATTCGACTCCAGACCACTAATGGATACTGCAACGAACCCAGCAGCATGAGCAGGAGAGATGCAAGAACAGCGGATGCCAGTACATTCCGCAGCAACCATCGACAGCCCAAATGAGCAATGCGTGACAGCAACAGATCGATTGACAAGCAATGTAACCGATGTACCTCCTCCAACGCGTCCAAAGTAGGGATATGCATATGTTATGTTGCTTTCGATCTCCACAGCAAAGGTAACTGCGGATACCAAGGATCGTGAGGACTGGTGGGGATAACTGTCTCCGACAGTCACCGCTGACAAGCCACCGGGGAACAACAATGGCAGTCGGCATACGCACGATGCTTCGGAAGCCCAGACTGACTGAATACGAGTCTTATCAAAGAAACAAGAAACGTCCGCATCTTGGAGGCCCGCAAATGCTTCTCCAACTACCGTCACCAAGGCACCGCTTCTGTATGTCCCGATTGTCGGTTCGACTCCAAAAACGGTTGGCTGACGGACAGCGAGTAATCGGTGGTCGTCGGATGGGAATGCAGCTGACATAGGATCAACATTGTTAATACCGTTACTGGAGACGGACAACGACGACGGCCCAATGAACGCGGACGTGGTGTGCCTCGCAAGCAGGCACGTAGAAGACACGGCAAGAAGGCGAGACGAGTTCAACACCGTCGACGCGAAAATGCTTCCATCACTCACCAAATGTACAGAAATTCCGCCCACTGCTGTCGGAGTCACAAAATTCGCACCAGAAATGGTCAGCAACAGAGAGCCCATGATACTGTATGTCCGTGGATACACTGTGAACACATGGGGAGAGGGGACTAATTCGAGGGACGCGCTCAGGAGACCCCGAACACCAGATCCATCTTGATGAAGCAATTCCACCGGCTGGAATCCAAAACTGCTCCTCTTTTGCACCGGAAAAACAACAGTCTGCGCTCCTCCATCCACACGCAAAGAACCCACCTCTTCGATACCACCAATCCTTGCAATCCACTGGTATTCATCAGCAACGGCGAACGTTCCAGACAGAACAACACCTGCCCAGCTACCTCCGCTGGAAGAAATGCGAGAGCGGACTTGCAATGACCCGACATCTGCAGCACCTTGAATCACCGACCCGTTGACAGCGGAAGAGTAACGCAACACCGATACCCCTGCACTACCTGCGGTCAGCGATGCACACGCGCGCGGCTCAACACAGATGCCAACCGGGACGTGGCGGAAAGAAGTAAGGCCATCCACAAAAAGCGCAGGTGCAGCACAGCGCAAGCCCCCATGGGAGTCAATGACCGCTTCTACGACAACTCGACTGTCGAACAGGCAGCGCGCCAGCGCCATGTCCTGAAGAACGTGTTCTCCATCAAGAGCAAAACGCACATCCTGACCACCAGCTTGTTGCTGATCCCAAAGCGAAACATTGAGGACCATGGGCCGCGGCCGCGGTCGCACAGACAACGTGTCCTTGACCGCAAAATTGCGATCATTTGCAGAGACTACCAGTGCGAATCCCTCTGCAAAACTGGGGGCTTGCAGCATCGAGAGTGATATGTCCGCGAGCAGCACAGCAGACGACACCGCAGTACAGATACAATGCGACGTGATGTTAGGAGCCGGAATACCAGCGAGACACACCCGGGTGGTCATGTCGGCTCCTGCCACGTCAACTCGGCCCCGCAAGAAATGGCGTCCAGTGACTGTCAACCTCACGGCCTCCAGCACATATCCAATGGTAGGATACACGTCCGATACCACCGGTTCCCCGACGTATTCAAATGGTATATCCGTCGCCAGGATGTGGGATGATCCAGGATTTCCAGCGTCTATGGTTGCTATTTCGATTGTTACATATCCTTTGTTCGGAGGCGTCGTTCCGAAGACACAGTTGCCTACGAAGTTGCCTAATGTCGGTGTGCTTCCGAATGTCAAGATAAACTGCGTATATCTTGAAATGTTCAGAACTGGGTCCCATGAGCTGACATTGAATGGCGTGAGTAAGATTTCTGAGCCACCTGCGGAGCTTCCAAACCGTACGTTCTGAGAAGCAGAATAATTACTAGAGATTTCAGTAACATGCAACGTTGCTGCGAAGTCGTAATCGAGCAGACGCGGGCCTACGGACAGCGAGACTTCGTACGCACCTGGCAAGAGGAGAGGTGGCAAGCAAGAAATATGGCCGGATGCGACGTCTGTTCTTGAAACAATTGTTTTCCCAAAGCGGCACTGAGCAAGATTGGTGGATCGTTCGTCTAGTGTAGACGGAAGAACGACATCAATGGGGGCATTAGTCCACAAAATGTACAAATTTGGGCTCACAAGAAGTGTGTTTGGCGTAATGAAGCTCGGGATGGAGCATGCCGACTCGTGTACTGAGGAGTTTCCAGATGCGTACAGCAATTTCGAATAATTCGTGATGAGCGCATCTGCCAGTGGTGGAAACTCGAGAATGATGACTGCTGAAGAAATTGCAGACTTGCTAGCACAAGCCTCGCCGAAAGAAAAGCAAAGATCGGTGTTGTGAAGAGCAGATCCAGTTAAAACAAGGAAATGTGAAGAATTCGAAAAAAGAGGGCCACTAAAACAGTAAGCAATAGACGGATCTTCTTCTATGAACAGCCCGCCAGCGAGCACAACCGACTCCATGTTCAACGTGCTACTCGCCAAATGCAAAGAGTAAAAGCCTGGGCGAAGGTGATCAATGTAGAAAATCAGCCTCTCTGTTGATGATGCAAAATCTAAAAGAAACGATGCACTGCCTACATGCAAAATGTCATGGACTCGCCCACTGAGGTTCCCGATAACGCTGATTTCGTAAACATCCTGGATCTTTTGGACGCTCGACAACGAAAAATTGCCTGATGTACTTTGAACGCCTATCGTCTGCGGTGTTGTCAATGGACCAAAGACAGTTCCGCATGCAGCCTCTATACCGTCAGAATCTGGAAGCAACGGAACAGTTGGAGAAACTGACACGTCAAATGAAGTTTTCCCAAGGAAAACCACGCTCGCACTGTCTGTATAGATAGAGAGTGCGCTGCCGGATAGCAGAGGATTTGTTTGAAGAGTTATCAGACATCTGCTTTCCTCCACATACAGGATATCCGATGACAGCTGAAGTTTCGCTCCAAAGGAAGCAACGGACACAAACGCGCTGGGGTGTTGGGTGAATTGTTGAAGAAGAGACGCTGTCAAGTGAATCGAAAAGAGGACCAGTGATGAGGAAACAACAGAAGTAGAATTTGCTGAAATACCTTCGGATCCTGCGAATACCAGCAAGTCTGCTGGAATGTCCTTCCCTGATATGATCATTCTTGTGCCTTTCGAGAACGACAACGCACCAATAGATGTTGGAGGTGTATTTGAACGATGCGGCACTTGTAGCGATGAAGAATTGGTCAGCCTGTCTGGAGAAATGAATACGTCAATGGTACGGAATCCTCTTTGGAGAAGGGGAAGCACGCAACTGAACTGTAAGCCGGAAGAAGCCTTCCCAAGAGATTCAATTAAAGCATCAAAAGAACAGACGACCAAATCAGAGTTTGAAATTGCAGAAGCAAAAGACAGCTCTAACATGTCTGAGCTTGCCGAAATAATGGAGAACTCCAATCGTGGATTCACAGATAGGAACTGTGGAGTGTGGGACCGATAGTTAGAAACTTGGAAAGCCATGAGTATGGATCCAGGTTTCATAACCGGGGTCTTGCACGCGATCGTTGTGAACGTTGACTCCGAGGGCGCCACAAACGTTTTGTTCCCAAAAATACAGAAATCGATCTCACTACATGGGGCCCCGGAGAATGAAAGGAGAGCTCCTCCTGCTTCTTGGAAGTCTGAAAACGATGAAGACAACATCGCAGGTTGTGAGACAGAAGACACTGAAGAGAGGGATGCCGGAAACGAAATTCCGTCCACTGAATAATCCAACACCAATGTCGTGCCATCTGCGTACTCCGAAGAGAACGGGCACAAAACGAGCGACGAAGAAATGAAGCTCGATAAAACAGAAGAACGGAGTCCAAATCGGCAAACAGCTGTCGACACGCGAGAAAAAAACTGTCCTATGACTGTAAATAACGTCGATATGGATTTCACAGCTTTGGCTGGGAACACCTGAATGACCGACGGAGTTTCCACAATGTGCAGAGCTACGTTTCCGAAAGAATAGTCAAAGTGATTGTTCGACACACTCAACTCGGCAAAACCAGGGCGGCGAGACGTGACATCAAACGTTAACCAACTCGTATTCTGAGCTTTCGCCAGATATTCGTCAAGATTCAGCCGTGCACTGATAAACCTTGGAAAATCAGAAGAAAAAGATGATCCTCCAATTCCCAGCAGGTACGAGGTGCCTGAAGTTAGCGTTCGACGTCCCAGAAAAGAAGTAGTTCCAACCGCCGCCACGAAAACAGAAGATAGAGATGGATTTGGAATGGAGAAAAACTGAGCCTTCGCAATGGAGAAGTCGTGATTGTTATTGGATACTGCAATCTGGCCCATTCCAATAATACTCGGAACAACGCAAGAAAGCTCATTTTCGCTCACGAACGTCGCAAGTACAACAACAGTTGACGAAAATTCGAAACGGCATCGGAGCAGAGTCGTATCGCGGAAGTTCTCGCCCACCACAGTAACAACAGTCCCTTCGGCTCGGGCTCGCGGAATTGTGTAATTCGCTCTCGGAAATTCGGTCCAAGGGTCTTGATACACAAAGGTGGCAAACGACTCAGACGGCTCATCATCGTTGTACATAACAGCCACTTCCAAAGAGCCGAAAATGGTTTGCGGTGGAGCAGCAAAGACAACCGTTGACGAGGTTGAACCGGAAAGCGGAGTGGCGAGTTCGCTTCCGACTTTCGTCTTTAGTGTTCCATACGACGTCTCAATAGGAAAATTTGCTCCTGAGATTGTTATAATCGTCGAGACAGTACCAATTGTTGGTGTGATTGAGGACACGATGATTTGCGGAAGGTACAGGAAAGAGGTGGCATGCACAAAATTCTGCTTATCTGTGGACAGATCCACCTCCCGCACGGTTCCAAAAACTTTCTTCGGAGAGACACAAACTAACGTTGCTGCACCAAGGATTTCTGCAACAATGTACTCCACATTTGTGCTGCCTGCATCGGAAAATCTGCACCACGGAACTTTTGTGGAATCAAAGTTTGCACCAGAAACCGTGATTCTTGTTCCTCCAAGTTCGGAACCCCTTCTTGGAATTACGGACGATACAGTCATGACTGGCAAAGAAGTGAATGTGTGTCCGTTGCAACTGAATCCTATTTTTGCAATGTTCACTTCAAGACTAAAAACCGTCCGTTGTGAAGCGAAAACAGGGGCAACGCACACAATGTGGTCCCAGGATACATATGTCGGAATAACATCCGTGACAACGGCTTGATTCCCGTCACTGAACCGGCATATCCTGTCGTTCGTACTGGAAATGTTCAGAAAGCCTTTTCCGAATACTGTAATGGCTGTTGCTCCGTTGTGGGGTCCAGAGGTTGGGAAAATCCCGTCGATTCGGAACGGCTGACGAGCGTGGATACTAAGAGAGGTTATTGCAAATGACCCCGCTGCCGAAAATCGGATTTGCTGATGTATTGTCGAATCTGCGAGATCGGGGCTGCTCCATTGTCGAGCCAGTGCTGATCTGTGAATTTGAAACTGCGTAAGGCCGTTGACCGCTGTCAACACTGCTGGCAGCCAGTCATTCGTAGCACAATCTGCGGCATCTGCCTTATTGCATGATTCAACTTGCGGCGCTGCACCTGAGGATGCAAAGGTCACGTTTCCACCAAACTGCAGATTGACGTTTCTGATGTATAATGGACCTGCAGAAGAAACCCCGAGGGATACGGAAGATCCTGCGCCATTTGTTATTGTGTAGGCGGAAACGGGACAGAAACTTTCCTGGCTCAGCTGAACCTCAGAGAAGACAGTGCTCGAAACAGAGAGGAGAATCAACAACAAAATGTCAATAAATATTTTCATCATGAATCGGGCTGAGAATATGCATTATGTTGTCAGAGAATAACAGTGATTAACAAAAGTGCAGATTCAACAAAACAAAATCAAAAAACCAAAAAGGCGATGTGGGGTTTGGTGAATGGGGATTCCCAATGCCTGCACACAGCGCGCTCGCTTTCCGAATGGTTGAGAGAAAACCACACCTGTGGTAAAGTTCTCGAAAATGTCGCCGAAATGGTGTCTATGACGTCTCTTGACAGATGCTTCACCATGACAGCTGACGCTGCCGCGCGGCTGTAGTAGTACGATTCCTGTCCTTCCTCCCTGACCCCTCTCCTCTTTCTGCTTTTTTGCTCCCCGCCCTTCTGGAGGGGCTGGCTTTCAGAAGCACATCCAACGCGAAATTTCCCTGCGGCGATCGTGCAGCGTGATCTGTACAAGCCCAGCGTCTCCAGGAGATTAATCCAAAAAAGGAAGGGCAAGGAAAATGTTTGGCATGAATAACATGCTGATTCCGGCGCGTTTTTTGTTTACGATGGGAAACTTCTTGGTTCTTCTGATGATGTTGAACACTCGTGGTCCGAACGTCAAGGCCTCCGTTCCTACTTCTTATTCCCAGAGTCAGTACGACACAGCGGATTCATCTCTCAAGAATGCCATTATCGTCAGCATAACATGCATGTGCGTCGATGTCATTGGCCTATTCAGCTCATTTTCTATGTTTTCACCATTTATGAACAGTTTGCATGTTCTCTCCAAATTCATCGCGACTCTTGTCCTGTCACTGTTTATTTCCGAAAAGCTGAATTATGTTGTGGTTTGGTATGTCTGGGGGTTCATTACGTTTCCCGTTACATTTCTTGAGATTTGTCGAATAGCGCTTATTGCGTGGTCCAACAAGATGGAGTACTGATTTTTGAGGAGGGGTTTGCACGCAAGTTGCAAGTTGTACATAAGAGATGGTAAATACAAAACAAAACAGAACAACAGCAACAGCAACACATCAGCTCTTTTCCGAGAGGGATTCGGACGGTGCAGCCATCAAATCTTTAGCCTCGACAAGATCCACGTACGCCGACGACGCCGGCTGGCTGAGTGGTTGAGATCCCGCGGTTTCCAGTTCAAGCTCCGCAGTGGATGCACCACGAGCACTTTGAAGAGGCGTCTCGGCACCGGAGTCCTTGGTTGCCAGAGCCTGCTCTTCGTCACGTCGTTCCACTGCCACTGGGAGTGTGCTATCGTTGACGAGATTATTTTCCGGCGTCTCGGAAGGACCAGAGGTCTCAAGTTTCGACTTCTTCGCAGCCGGGCCAGAACCGTCTTCGGCTGTTTGCGGCGTGTGACGGTCCACAGCGTCCACACCCTGGGGTCCAATATGTGAGAGGCTCCGAGAAGGCGCCCCCTGTCCAGCCTCATTCATCACATCTGAGGGCATGGCGCCTACTTGCTGCGTGTGAAGGTTCTGCATTTGCAACCGAATCTTGTGCGAGATGTTCTCCACGGAAACCAGACGTGCGTTCGTAACCTCATGCTGCAGCCTCATTTTCTCTTCATCTGACAAAGCCATACCTAACAGAGCCTGCTCCAAGACAGATTCCAGGCGCCTTCCTAGTTCGGACTTCAAATGGAGTTCGCTATTTAGCATCAGCGCCAGGCGCAAATTTGAATCGGCGTAGGAGGACAGTGCCGTTTTCTCCGATTTGAAATCGTCAATCTCGTTTCGTAAAAGCTGCCGCTGCAGCTGCAGATTTGCATGTTCATCTACAAGTCTCTGACAAAACTGCGCTACTTTGGCGGTTGACGTGTGCGGCATGTTTTCAACGCTGAAAATTCCGAGAACGAGGAGCGAAAGGAATTGTAGAGGGGGTGCGCGGAGAGAAAGAAGAGCGTAGTGGAAGCGGAAGCGGGAAACCCACACACGTTCCAGCACCGCAAATGGGGACGAGTTTCGAAAAAATCAAATGGCTTTCTTTTTTACTTGGATTGATGCTGGAATCTAGAACACTGGAATGTGCTGTTCTCGCTTGTTTTGTTTGCTCTGACTTCTGACTTCGTGCCTCTGACTCTGCTGCGTCTTGTATCTCTCTTCCTTTCTCTCTCCCCGTTCTCTCTTCAATTTTCCATCCTCTTTTCCCCCCTTCGTACTGTTTTTGTCCAGTGGAGCTGCAAACGCCCATATATACAGCATGTCATCCTCTTCTGGCACTGGACGTTCTGGACTGCGACCTGTAAGCTTGGATGGGTCACACATCTTGATTGCCCTTGCCGGCGATACTGGTGCGGGAAAAACGTCGTTCTGCCACGCCCTTGTTGATGAAACGCCGTTTTCTGGTGAGCACTTCAGCCAGCTTTCGGGACCTGTGGTGATTCCTGCGGCGTTGGCTGGTGGGTATGCGGATCTTGCGATCCTGGACTCCAATGCTGATCAAGCGGACCATTTCCAGACTATCTTGTCCAAGTCTCATGTTATTGTGCTCATGTTTGATGGATCGGATCCGACAGATGACTATCTTGCAACTCGGAGGGTGTCATCTTATTGGCTGCCATTGTTCAAGAGCCTGAATTTGAAGGTTCCAGTTATCATTGCAAAGAACAAGAAAGATATCCCTGCAGAAAACGCCGCGCTGGAGTCCGTGCATGCTGCGATGCGCAACGGAGAACTTTGTGCAAACGGACTTTACCTGTGCGAATTGTCGGTCAAGGATCGGCAGGGAATCGGCTTGGTCGTTTCTTATGCCCAAAAAAGCGTGTTGTATCCCATCACCCCGATTTTCGATTTTGTGAATCAAACATTGACACCGCACGCCGCACGGGCATTTTTGCGGATCTTTCGATGCATTAACCGGTCTTGCACAGGCTACTTGTCAGATGATGAATTAAGGCAGATGCAGCGCCGTGTATTTGGATCGGATTTTCAGCCTGCTGAACTGCAGTTGCTGAAGCAGTCGTTGAAGCGGGCCGTTGCACAAACAGCAGACAGCCAAGACAATGGCCCTTCAGATGATGTCAGTGTTGCAGAAGACCAGTCCGGGGTGTCTTTTGAAGGTTTTTTGATCCTGATGCTGCGGTTTGTTACACAGGGTGCCTCAGAGGCAATCTGGGCATTTTTGCGTTCCTTCCATTATGACGACAAGCTAGAGATTGAAATCAATCTTCCGTCTTTGCATCATGAGCCCGACCAGTGTGTCGAGCTTTCATCTGAGGCGGTGGCGTTTATGACCGAGGCGAACAAACAGCTTTTTGCCGTGTTGCTCAACACGGCCACAGGCGGCCTCTTGTTTCCTAGCATGGATCAGCCGAAGACTCTTGAAGAAGAGGCTTCCTCTAGCAGCGGCCAGCGTGCTGTTCCTCTTGATTCAGTAATTGCTCAGTATCAAAGTCTTGCGCTATTTGATGTCGCCACGGTTGCGCGCTTGTTTGCGTTGTCCGGATACGACTCCGATGATTTTGGCAAGCTATTCAAAGTCTCCAAGCGTAGAGCACTGGAGCGTCGGACCAATCGTGTGCAGCGTTCCGTTTTGCAATTCTACGTGTTTGGATCTCCTAATTGTGGAAAGTCGACTTTGCTAAAGAATGGTAGTGCGGTGCGCTTGCAGTCCAAGCACACTCTTGTGTTTCGAGAGATTCCAGAGTCCTACGTCGACAAGGTCCTTCAGAGCCGCGAAGCTTTAGATGTTCCCGACGTTTTTGTGTTGGCCTACGATGGTGCAGATCCGTACTCATTTCAGTACATTTCTCAGGTATACCGAAAGCTGGTTGCGATTGTTCCGGAGACGCCGTGTGTGTTTGTGGTGACAAAGGCGGATCAAGATATTGTTGTTCAGCAAAATGATGAGTCTCCGGAGGTGTTTTGCAAGTCTAGAGGGTTACCGTGGCCGCCAATTCTGACGTCTGCACTGAACGATGATTTTGGGTCGTTTTTCGACAGTCTGCTGCAGGTTGCATTACGCCCACAGTTGTGTTTGCCTTCCGTGTCGCAGAATGCACCCGGCTCGGCCCCTTGCGTGTCTTGTCCACCATCAGCGTCCAATCTCCGCAAGATCGTCTTGATTGGAAGCTCAGTTGTCGTTGTCGTCGGTGTTGCTGCTTATCTGTATCGGCGAGCAAAATCAAACTAGATCTGTTCGCGAAGGACGCAGGTTTTTTCTCCCCTCCTTCAGCGGTGTTGTTCATTTTACCTTTTAGCTGATAATGAGAGCAGCAGAAACCTCTCCAACACCGTTCACGAACACCACATGGTGTTTTCTCATAATCGAAAGAATCTCCTAATAAAACAAGTGTTTTTTTAATTATTATTTATTTATTTATTTGTTTTGTTGGCCGACTGCTGGTGTTACAAACTCATCGAACACACGAGAAGAGTTGGCGTCGGAGGGTAGTCGCCGGAAAGCAAAGAATCCCATTGAAGCGCGTCTTCAATAGAAGAGCCAGGAGAGAAGAAACACAAAAAAAACAACGACTGAATGGCTTCTTGGCGTGCATTGCACAATTGGCAATGTACCCGCGAGTGTCCGAGGAACGCGCTTTGGATTTTCTCATCAGGTCTATCCAGTCAAGCTGTCAGGCTGTGTCAGTCCAGCGGTCCTGTGACAAGGGAACAAACGTGTGACAATCCATTAAACAAAGCGCACGCCAAAAGATTCAGTCCACCACCAAAGTTTTCTTTTTTCCAACCATTCTTTCGTATTATGGATTATTGTTCGCATCTATAACGCCATTTTCTTTTTGGTTCTTCTCTGTTTTCGAATCGTCGTGTTTTCTTTCTGCGGCCTTTCTTGAACGTCTCTTTTTCTGTTCTTTTTCTTCTTTTCCATTTTCAAGACTTGCATTACGGTTGCGTGGTTTGGGGGGCTGTTTTCCTGCTCAGATCGGGCATTCGCAACGAAGCTGAAGAATATCCGTTTGGCGTCGTCGTTTGTTGAACCATGCATGCGCACGAGTGTGCAGCGTCCTCGTCGGAAGAAGGCGAAGGACCTGGCTGTAAAAAAGGAAGTATTACGCACGGGCCGGTTTGCTATTGTGGAATCGGCTGCGGGCCCGTGCGTACCCTAACATTCAATCATCCTGTCAAGGATACGCCGGTGGAGGTCTCCACAGCTGTCAAGACTGAGCATCGCGATGTGTGCGATGCCAGTCATGCGTCCAGCTCCTCTCCGGACAACGAAAAGAAGAGTGCTGTTCCATTTTTCGAGCAGCCGACCTCGGCAGTCCCCTCCTCTATTTCGGCTTGTATTTCTTCTTCTTCTTCTTCATCTTCATCTTCATCTTCATCTTCATCTTCATCCACTTCCTCTTTATCTTTCCATGCCTCCAGCTCCAGCTCCCGCTGTGGCTCCTGCTGTGGCTCCACTTCCACGGACTGCTTGTCTGTGGCACAAGATGTGTGCAATTCGGAAATTGAAGACAGGGATTTCGGTTGTGACAACAGTCGCGATGTCAACAGTGGTCCGCTCTCAATTCAGACCGACAACGAAGGGATTTCTTCTGGATTCGTCTCCACTTTCTCGTCTTCTACTTCCAGCACGTCTCCGAGGTCCTCAGTTACCTCTCGGCGATCAAGTACTGACGTGAATGTGTCAGATGCATTCTCTGAAGACGGTTTGCCACCACGCCTGATGGTTGATTCGGATCTATCCGATCGCTACTCCGTTTATCAGGATCAGCAGGAGCGCCGCCAGTTTCTCCACCAACTCTCGGCGTTGTTTCATGATCTCCCGCACGAGTGTCTGAACCACGTGGCCTTGGCTGGATTGGATCAGCTCATGAAAACTGCAGATTGCAAATATGTTTCCCTATCCGACGTTGAGAATGTGCTTTCCTCAGTCGTCGGAAGCTTGAAAATGGTGACTACCAAGAGCGAGACTTTGGATTCCTTGTCTTCTTCTCTTCCTGCTCATCGTCGCCGCGCAATGCTCAGGCGCCAGCAGTTGCAGATCGCTTCGCACCGTTCTCGCAGCCCTTCTCGTGAATTACGGATGCCGGTCCATCTGTCAAATTTCTTGGCAGAACGGATGCGCGCGTACCTTTTAGAGAAGCAGGTTTCCAGTGCCATCATTAGTAATCGGACTGTGCATGTGTACACTTCTCGCCATTCCGCAGATCCGTCCTTGTGCGATTTTCAGGCCAGCGAGTCAGTGTCCGTAACGAGTGCCGCGAGCGGTGCTTCCCTGTGCTTCATCATGAAGCGCGTCATCCTGGTCTCTGATAAATCGGAATCAGGTGAGGACATGTTCTCGTTCGGCATGGTCTGCGAAGAACAGTACGGACGGGGACTCAATCGTGCAAATATTGCATATTTGGAAGCTGCACCGCATTCAAAGGTATTTCCTTCGTCAATCAAGCCTCTCATCCAGTCCTACGCGGAGTTTTTGGAACGCTTCACAGGCATTGAAAAACTGCACTTGTGGGCCGATCCTCCATCTGCGGATTTTCCATGTTTTTTGTTTCGTGTCAACTATACTGCCGACGAATGGGATGCGTTCGCGAAAACTCTCAAGTCTTCGGCTTCCTTGCACTGCATGTATCGCTCCTTTTTGGGTGTGTATGAGCCCGTTGTGTTGGCCTATCGTGTGAAGTTGGACCCGCTCCCGCAGTTTGGAGTTCTTGATGATCCTGATGACGCAGACGTGAAATCAAGCATGGAACTGAAGACTCTATTTCGTTTGACGCAGCAAGAGATCGACCGCCTCCTTGATGAGCTTAATGAGCCGCTGAAAGAGACGCTGGCTGTTGATTTGAAGCAGACATGCCCGAACGACGTATTGAAACGGCTCGAATCCCATTCTCACCGACTGGGTCATGAAGGCATTCGTCTGCGTTGGTTCGATGCGGACGCTCAAATGGCTTGCGGAAGCGCTTCCTTTGTCCGTCGACAGTTTGTTGCTGATTATGACTTTTCTTCGGTGCAGTCTGCAGTTGCCTCCTGCAGACGAGCCATTCATGATTTGGAGTTGATGTTTGGATCAGGATGCGCTTCCGTCTCGTGCTTCTGGTCCTCTGGGCTGGCCATGGTGCAAGATCGGTTTGCTCCGAGTGTCTTGTACTCTGACGGAAACTCCCCAGTACCCTAGAATGGCCCATTATTTTGCAGGGAACTATGAGCGTGAGTACCTACCACGACAAATGTAAGTTTGTTGCAACGCTGATAGGAAGAAATGTGGTGGATGAAGACCGATGTGCGGCTGCTGATCTGTGGCAGAAAATGATCATGTGTGTGCCGAACGACATTAGTGCTCTTTACTAATGGCAAGAAGAAGAAGAAAAAAAACCGATAAAAACATATTCTGGCCGTTTCGACTTATTTCGATATGATGAATCAATCTGAAGCGCACGCAAACAAAAACACTGGCACGCGCCATGCGCATGCGGTGGTTTTCTTCACAACTCCGTCACACGATGCCCGATTCGTTTCGCCCCATTTTGATCATGAAGTCCCTATACACACGCCGCCGCGTTGCATTATGCATGTTGTTGGGTTGCAACATTGATTATGGGTGATCAGCGATGATTATCCATAGTTAGTGTACAGCGTAGGCGTTCACAAAGTATTCCCAGCAAACCTCCATGCTCTGTACGAGATGACAGACGACATGCCACACAGGCTGCCCGTCGTAGTATCCGACGAACGAATCGACAACTCGAAAAGAAAATCAAAATTAAAAACAAGAACAAAGAACAAGAACAAGAACACGCATTCTGAGCAAGACATCTGTGGGACCGACAGAAGTCTGGAGAGGTTTTTTGGGTCGGGAGGGTGCTAGTAACTCGCTGCTCTTCTCGTTTGCTGTTTATTGCTTATTTACATACTTTGAAGAATCGTCGATTGCCATGACGATACGCGCTACATTATGAACAACCAAAGTGACATTGTGGATACCAATCAGTTTCGATTGCGGCTTGCCAGTCTGCGTCTGAGGGTTCTCCAGAGCAAGGTGCACGAAAGCTGCGCCTCATCAACTCGTCCTCAGGCTGTATCATTTCAGGCTGCTGGCACACAACAGAGGCCCTTTGAGGCCCGAATTTTCGGTCCACAGGGATCGATGCACGATGAGCAGCAACATTCCAGAAGAATTCAGACGCAGCAGTTAATGTCTGTCCTGCAATCTCAACACGAGGCGCTGAGATCGATGATGGCAGAGAGACAGAAGCTGCGGGAGACTCTGATTAAGATGGCAGAAGAAGAATTAGAAGAAGAGCCAGAATCGGAATCTCAGCTGCGTCAACAGGAAATGTTGCCTCAGCACCACACTCTGGGTGATGCGCGACAGGCTATTTTGTCAACGGCACGAAGGCGGAGTTCCAGTCGCGAACCTGATTTTGCCCCCGATTGGTTTGAAAACTTTGAAAGGAAGATCGACCGATTGCTGAGAGCCAAGGAACGCGAGAATAGTGTGCACAATGAGTCCACAAGAGAGCCAGCGAGAGGTGCAGCGAGTGGCTTGCGCCGTGTCCGCGGCTACGGTCCTGAGAATACCAGCGATGCTTTGGAAAATACGGATATCCAGAGCAAGTTACTGCAGGACTTGGTGCAGCAAAACATTGAAACACAGAAGTTCCTGATGGAACAGCAAAGATCTCTGATTGACGGCGGTTGTCGGGAGGCTCAGAAGAATAACAGGTTCACGAGACCAGGGAGTCCATCGGAATCGGAGAACGATATCCATACCGAGAATTACATGCCTCACAGGATCGGTGTTAACGAGAAGACCAGCAACAGCAACAGCAACAGCAACAACAGGGATGCAGACGAGAAGGGGCGAACGGAGACTTTGCAGGATCGAAGACAGTCCTTTGCGAAGCCGTCGAGCCGAATGCAAGCGTTGGAGCTGGATTCCAAGAAATCTGCTCCTGGCGACTTTTTAAATTCCAGTGACGACGACGAAGGCACAGATAGCTCAGACCGCGAGGAGGAAGATTCTGATCTCAAAGCGGCGCGAGAGCGTCTAAAGGCCAAATTGGCGGCACTCGAGGGATCCTCCACTGCGAAAGCTCACACACCACTGCGAAAGCTTCGCATCCGCGTCTGGTATGTGTTGTTTGCGTTTATTCTCCGAAAGCTGTTGAAACAGAGGAAAGAGGATGCAGGTCGGTCGAGCACCGAGATGACTGCTTATCTGGATTCATTTCTTCGTGCCTCCGAGTTCCTGACACGACGTGCTGTCAAGATCCCATTTGTTTCTGTTATTCAAGAGTCGAAAATGGAACTGGACATCATCAAGCCGGGAGAGAAGAGTGGAGAGGAATGGTCGTCAGTGCTGAAGAGCGAGAAAGAAACGCAAGTCCGCATCATGAAATTGAAAGTCAAAGCAAAAGGAATTCTCGATGCGTTGACAGAACATTGGATCCTTCCGTGGGTGTACCTCCGGTTTCATCCCGACAAGCGCCAGCCTGTCTTTTCGGATGATGAGCAGGATGACGCTGCAGCTTCTGCAGCACCATCCGCTCGAAACTCGGTCAATCAGTCCGTTTATTCATTGAAGAAACAGGAGCAGGATGCTTCGTCTTTTGCATTGTTTCTGCAGAGTTCTCGTCGACATATGGATGACGAGAGTGTCAAATCCCATCTCGCGCTAATTCGGTTTTTCAGAGACTACCTTTCCCCCGGTAACTCCTTTCCGAAAGGATGGTATGCGCCTCAGGAGTCAAAGTTCATGTCCTTCAGTCCCGACGACAATGCAGCACCCCTTTCTATCTCTGTGGAGGGAGTATTCATTCAGGTGGCACACTTTATTTTCTTTCGAGTTTTGATTGCCCGTGTCTTGCTACCCTCTTCATCAGCGGTTGTTTCGGGGTCTTCTGCGTTCAACTATTCTGGCAATAAGAAGGCCGCTCGGAATTTTTTGGTGATCTCTTCGCTCCTGTACGAAATTGTAATCCAAGCGCTTGTCAGGGGATGCCGAATTATGCGGTCCGATGCTGTTTATGCGCCCGTTGAGAATCAGTTGTTGCCGGATGGAATCAGGAAAGCTCTTGCGAACGCAGTGTTTGGATCCTGGATGCAGGACACGTCCGCAAGTGTCTTTCGGTTCCTGTGCGACTTTGTGTTGTTGGTATTGTGCAAGAGGAAAGGAGAGGGTCTGTGGAGAAAGTTGAGTTTTCGATCCTCCGTGTTGGAAACATCTGCTTCTGGGCCGGCTTCCTCTGCTGAGGATCTGTCATGGTCGTCGTCTATCTGGTCCTTCTTTGTCGCGCTCATCGAAGATGGAACGTGGAAGAAGCATCGAAAGGAAAATAGAATGGACGCGCAGAGAAAGGCTTATCAATCTCAGGTTCAGGAAATCCGGAAGGTGCTGCAGGATTGGCTTGCAGTCCAGCATGCTACAGACGCGAGAGGCCCAATGCGAAGCTAACGATAGTTGGAAGAGAGGCGAAGATCATTTGCTTTCTTTCTGTTTGGTGTTGTTTCTGTTTCTGCTCCATATATAATGTATCGTGTCGCGCTAAAAGGTAAACCGAGTCGTCTTCTCTCCTATTGGAACGTTTCCGAAACTCTGGTGTTCCTGCGTGCTGACACACACTAATTGCTAGCAAGAATCAATGTCTGCTGTGCCATCTCCTCCATGTCCTCCGAAATGCGGCACCAAGAACGCAATCATGCGTACAGACCCCAACGGCTTGCACTCGTTGACGAAGCAAGAAGCGCACAATAGAAAATAATAGCGGAGTGTCGATCACGGCTGGCACTCACGGTCTTGAGACTTTGCCCGGCTCGTCGGACTCGGCAAATGAAAGCCATATTGATCCCTGCAGTGGGGTGGGACATTAAAAGCAAGACAGCTCATCTTGGATAAAAGAATCTACCGAGGTTCCCGCAAACAATTCGTCAACAGACAAATCATCATTCCGGAGCGAAGTAGAAAGTCCGGAAACCGGAATGCGATGTCTTCGGGAGAACTCTGCAATCCAGGTCACCAGTGCTGCTTTCAAGTGCTCCTCCTCTGCTGCCAAGTCCTTCTTGTCCTCAGCAGAAGTTCGCTCGGTATCCTCCTCCTTGGAGGAAAGCGATCCCACAGACGAGGTCGACGAGGAAGAGGCACTATCGTCGGTAAGCCACATGTCTCCAATATCATTCTTCAGATTGTGGTAGATCAGTGAAACCAGCTTCAGATTCGCAGAAATGCCTCGGAACTTTCGGCCCAACAATGGTGCCATACTCTTGATGATCTTCAATGAATACAGATTGACCTCCGGCATGAAGAACGTCTGCTCATTTGAAACTAGAAGCATTCTCTTCATGCTCGAATGAGCTTTGAAGTGAACAAGGACCGACACACGAGAATTCACATGTTTTGTTAGCTTTTGCAGCACACGGAGGAATAGCACAGTAATGGACCACGCTCTGAAATTGATTTTTGTCGGATACTCGGAGATCGACCCAGAAAAAATCGGCCAGTCCAACATTTCATGAATCATTTCACTTTGCCATTCCAGGGCAGTGAGAAACTTCAAAATAAGCAGCAGAACCTTTCCATCAACAAGGCGCATTGCAAAGTCCTCCGACGGCAATCCATGAAGAACTCGCTTCCATTTCTTCAAGAGCAGCAATAAAATGTGTCCGACAGACCGCAGTACAATGGACTTGCACCGAGACTTTCCCATTGTAGCGACCAACTCGGGAAGTTTGGAAAGCGGAGACGGAGCGGTCGCATACGTAACGCCGGCTGGAAGATCATCCGGAGAGGAGAATCGTTCCAGATCGGCCAAAAAGAAAATGTGTCCCCGATAGAAGCTCTTCTTCGCCGACGGAAGCGATGCGTACATGATCTTCAGAAGAGCATTGACGAATTGGTCCATTTGAGGAACCATTCGAGTGAAATAATCTTCGACAACCAGTGACGCGTTGTCCGCTGACGACACGGTACCCGCTGTGGAAAATGCCGGAAGATGGGAGGTTGAGATATGGTACTCATCGGTCATTCGATTGACAAACTCTGTCACTCGTGAAACGCGGTCCTCCAACGCGTGCTTCGCTGTAACATCAACAGCTTCTTTGAGAGACTTTGGAACAGAACCGAGAAAGCGTCGGCCCTCGAGCTTGGACTGCAGCTCATCCAAATAACGACGCCGAGACTTTTGACGAGACCCCCTAGCAGAATTTGTGTAATGGCCCGAGGACGCCGCCCCTTCATCCGTTCCGTCTACGATCGGATCCACGCACGATCTCGCACGACAGGAGTCAATCGGGCCGCAAGTCGCGACCAAAATCTTCTCAAACAACAGCACAAGGCGCTTCACAGGAAGCACTTGGTTGTGGTCTGTCGCCACAAGGATCAGCAGCTGGGAAACGTTTTCCAATGGAGACTGTCCATTCCAAAGAACTGTGCGAAGTTCGGCAGACAGATTCGCGGTCAGGTCAGAGTGATCGCTGCCGTCACCGTCACCGTCGACTAGAGACTTCTCCTGTCTGAGGATATGCTGTCGGCATCGTTCTGTAAGCAGTAATGCCAAGGACAGTGACCATCGACACAACGCACGAAGATACGTCAACGACGATGAGTTTGCTACGGAACGCAGTGGGGAGTCCGCAGAAAACTCTCCAGCTGCCTCCTGTGCATTCGGTTCTGTACTCTGCATATGCGTCTGACTTGAGTCATTCAGTTTCGACTGCGCATGTGGCGGCGGTTGTGAAGGAGACGACGCAGGGGAGCTTTTTGCAATGTCCTTGTCTGTTCTGACTCGGGTCATCGCCGAGCTGCAGACATTCATTGCAAATTGAAGAACTGGAATCAAACAGCCTTCTGACAGCAGAAGATCACATCCGCGTTGAACACCATCCTTCTCGGGGGCGGTAGACTGTGAAGAGTCTGAAAATGAATCGCATCCGATCCGCACAGTTGCCGAACTGGCCGAACCACCTCCGATGAAAAAGACACTCGGGATTCCGAGGGCAATATCGTACAGCTTCCTCAGCGCACACAGCCTAACCTGTTCATCCAAGCTTTCTAGACGATCCACGACAAAAGACACCGAGGTCGTTGGTGCAAAAACAGACTGGATGCTTTGCGATAGAACATTCTCTGGTAGCGAGAACGACCCCTTGTCCTCACGCAGACTCCATAACACATGGCGAGGAGGTTCGTGCACCGGATCGTCAATGTATGAAAATATCTCCTCAAAATAATACCAATCCAGGCGGGGGTCAAGGTACACCCAGTCAAAATAGTATCTTTCCCTGGATGGCCCTCCGCTACTAGAATCCGTATCCTCTCCAGAGTATATGGATTCACCAGACACTGAGGAGGAGGAGGAGGAGGAGGAGGAGGACAACGTAGACGACGACGAAGAGATTAGCGAAGCAGAAGCAGTAGAAGGAGCATTACGAAGATCAAAGATCTGGCCATTCATTGATTGCAGATTAGCCTCATGTGCATGCTCCATATCATCTCCGGTTTCGCAAAGGGCATCTTCCACGCCGGCAGTCGACTGCGTTTCGACATACCGATGTCTTCCGTTCATTGGTTTCCGTTCATACATTGTGCTCATCTTTCCTTTCGCTGCGGACTGCCCAAGCCCGCTGCCTGCGCCGTCCTTCCCATTTGCGCGGCCACTGATCGGCGTCTCCATCCGACTCATCATCGAAATCGCTTCCTGCGACGAATCCAAGTTCAGCGAATCTTTAGGCAACGGTCTCCTTGACTTGCGAGACGATGCGGCACCAACTACACCACCTCCACCTCCCGCGTACGTTGCAGATGCATCGTCTGAAAACGAAGGCGCCAAAGCAGGTTCCGATGCAGACGAATTGCTCACTGGCGAATCCACCACACCCCGTTGCATAATTCGAATAGGTCGACTAGGCAACGGACTTCCAACCCCCGTTGCCATCGTGGTGGCGGGTGACGTCGCAGTTGAGGTGGAAGCGTGTGTCGCTGTCGTTGCCATAGAAGAAGGCGTCGGAGAGTCCGGAGAACCAGGAATAGGCACTCGAGTCAGCAGATGACTGGGGTGATGGCTAGTAGTCCATGCTTCTGTGGCTGCTAAATCATCCGGAATAGGAAGCTCGTCATTCCCAGATTCTGCAGTGCTCGGTGCAGAATTACTCATGTACAACTTGCTGTACAAAAAGCAAGCAAACCCGTAAGTCTACGTCCTGCAGGATTGAGTTAAGGTGATGGATCTGCTCTTGCTTGTTTCCGTCCTCGCTGCTCCAGCAGTACTCTCGTATTCAAACAATTGTTATTATTTGTGCAAAATAAAAGGAATAAGAATGACAATTGGATGTGTATTCGAGCAGTGATTGACGACGAATAAAGTGTCTTCGGTCCAACAGCCGTCTTGTTCTGGGCTGTAGCATCGATTGTGCCCATAGCATCAATTTCGGGACAAAAGATTCGATGAGAGATTCGACTTTTTCCGAGCACAGAAGCAGCAAGTGGCAAACTTTTGGTTTATGCAACACGCCTCTCCGACCATCTTGCTTGCCATATGGCTTAACCTAAGTGCAGAAGGGGAAAAAACGGACCCATCGACCAGGAATCCCCCCCTCTGTACAAACGAACGAACGAACAAACGAACAAACACACACACACACACACACACACACACACACACACACACACACACACACACAAACACACACACACACACACACACACACACACACACACACACACACACACACACACACACATGTCGATTTTGTTATTTCTGGGAACCGTTCTAGCGATTGCGGTCTTTGCGGTTGGCTCTGCTCCATTGTACAGTGCATACAAGTCTCTTTACTCTTCGTCGGCTCCCCTGTCTTCCAGGGCGGACCCTGCAGCCGCTCTGAATCCTGTGACCTATGTGTCCATGGTGGTCTCGACAGTGTTGTGGATGACCTACGGTGGTCTCATTGGCAACACCGCCATCCTGTATCAAAACCTCTTCTTTTTCTCAATCTGCCTGTCCTACGTGTGCGTTCTCTATGTGTTTTTTGGAGCGCAGTCAACCTTTCTCCCGCTCTCCTCGTCCGCACTACCATCACCACCAGCATCGTCAAGTCCGTTGGAAAGCCGACGCGATGTGCTCGTGAGCCTCGTAAAGAAGGTGTTTGGTGCGCTGTTTGGCGGATACGTCGCCGTTGCGATCGCGATTCCGTCGGCGTGGTGGAGTACGACCGCTGGAATGGCAGCTGCAATCGGACAAGTCGTTATGATGGGCACGGAATTCGTACCGGCCTTTCACAATCTCGTGGAGAAGTTCAGCAAGCCCACTGGATCCCAGCAGCCGTCTTCCTCGACCGCTCTCGCAGACAGCGGCGGTCGACTGGCGACACTGCCCAAGTTCGTCAATTTTGCATGCTCCATTACGTGGACCCTCTATGGAATAGTTGCGGCAGATCCGTTCATTGGAGTCACAAACTTTCTCGCATCCATCGCCACTGCAACCCAGTGTCTCGCCATCGTCCTGTAGTCGCGGGCCTTGATTCCCAATTTCCAACACCAATCAACGATCAACAATCAAAAAAGTAGCAATAAACAAGGTAAACCATGGTTTTCCTTCTGGGGGAATTTGCGTTCGTTTCGACAACTGTCAACAGTCCAACTTGGAATAAAGAAAACCCGACAACGCGCGCGCCTGTCGTCCTCATTTCGACTTTAGAAGCCTTTTTTCCCGTCCTTTTCTTTTTCTCCTTCTTTTCCTCCTCCTCCTCCTTCTTCTCCTTCTTCTTCTTCTTCTTCTTCTTTTTCCAGTTGTTCGTTTTTCTTTTTGTATCAATTTTCCGTCCTGTTGGATATTCAGTTGTGGCTGATTCTGGGTCTTCTCTTTCTCTGCGCCGATTGCCATTTCATCGCATATAGATGGGTCGTAAGCGTGCTGCGGGGTCTGGGTCGGCAAGTGGTGGGGTGTCTGCTGCAGGTTCCGCGATCGGACTTCCCCACGGACACCCACATGGGCATCCGTCGTCTGTGTCTGCTGCAGGTGGAGGCGGTCCATCAGCCGGGGCTGTCATCATGCCACAAATTTCATCTTCGCGCTTTGTTGCAGCCGAATACTGCGATTTTATCAAAATGGAATTTGATCGATTAATGGCTGAAAACATGACTGCGCGCGCGGACCTCGAGCGGTCCCTTGCAGATCGAGAGGAAATGGATGCAACGGCTAAAAAGTTTTTTGAGACTGCATATTTTTTGAATGTGCAACTTCACAAGCAAAACATTGTGAACGAACGTCTATTTGCAATAGCGGAGAATCTTTTGCGTTCTCATGCCAATGAGCCTCTTGCTGCGATTTTGGACAAGCAGCTTTCTGCCGTGGAAGACGTGTCCGTGCAAGAAACGCAGAAGAGGATCGCGCAGAATATGCTTTCCTACCATCCATTTCCTATCGAGTTGTACATGGATGATGGACGGCAGTTCCACCACCATGTTTCTGCCGCACAAACACAAGCCCATGCCGTCGCAGCAGCCCATGCTGCTCATGCTCATGCACAAACACAGGCACAGGCACAGGCCGCTCATGCTGCTGCTGCTGCGGCGGCGGCGCAGGCGCATCATCAGCAGCATCTGCATGGAATGCAATTGGGCTTGCCAATGATGCCAATGGCTGTTGCGATGCCGCAAACACAACCGCAACCGCCCGGGCAGCCGTATCCGCATCCTTTGACACCAAACTCTGGAGGTCAGCACGGACATGCCATGTCAAGTCCACAGAGCATGTCCATGAACACTTCCTTTGAAAACAAGACTCTGGGTTCGCCAAGCACGGGAGTCATTCAAGGCGGCTCTCCTTTTAAGCAGTTGCCGCAGCAGCAGCAACAACAGTTCCTTCACCTGCACCATCAACAACAACAGCAGCAAATTCAGCACATGCAACAGCATCACCATCAACAACAACACCAGCTTCATCATCATCAGCAGCAACAGCAGCAACAGCAACAACAACAGCTGCAGCTGCAGCATGTTGACAATGTGCCAAGCGTTTCTGTTTCATCTCCTCAAATGATGGACATCGAGACATCGGAGACAACGCGAAACCCGCCCGAGACTCTTGCATCGCCGCTGCTGCAGACGTCTGCAGACTTGGGATCGTCTTTGCATCCTTCGCATGTTCCCAGTTCTCCATCTGGTCAGCCATTAGGAAGCTCTTCAACAGCCGAGCCTTTGAAAACGGCGGATGAAAAATCGACTCCGATTGTGTCGGATTCCACAATCGTTTCAGGTACTGGGTCTCTCTCTGGCCTCAGCCCAGGTTCTGGTTTCAGTTCCGGTTTCGGGGCTCAATCTGGATCTGGATCCGGTTTGTCAGCTGCTACTGCAAAGCCGAGCCCGTCGTCCCCGTTACCCGTGCACGCGTCCTCCGAAGCGGGTCTTCACTCGCAAATATCCGGAAGCGCTGTGATGCAATCTTCTTCCGATCACGCTGCTGACCTGTCGTTTTCCAGTAGTGGCGATGTGCGTAGCAGTGTCCCTGCACCGCAAGGGAGTTCTGAGGTTGCTTCATCAGGATCCTCTATTACGTCGAACACGGATTCGCTCGAACCGTTCGTGCGAAAAACCAACCTGAAGTTGTTGTACGCTTACGAAACAACGTACCCAGTTTCTGCCATGACGATTGACGTTCAAAGAAACAGGCTGTACGTTGGACATCGCGGAGTGTTTGAAACATATGTTCTCGATTCCGGAAGATGTCTAGGCAGTGAAACCATCTTTGATCGATTTCATATTCGTGCTTCCGTACTTTCGCTGAGTGGTCGCCACTTGTATTTATGTGGAGAATCGCAGGTCGTAGTGGGCTGGGATCTTCAGACGCATCAGCGGTCATTCCATTTGGAAACTGGCGTGCATCAGTATGCATTGACCTTTTCGGACGAGAACACGCTGCTTTGCAGTCAGGCTGCTGGAGTCATTGCTGCGTGGGACGTGCGATCGAATGGCATGGCCCCTGTTGGAGTCTTCCCCCGACCAAACGCGCAGGCGTCTCGCATTTCCTCTTTGCAAATGCTCGGAGAAGGGTCGCCTTTCGTGATTGCTGCTGATGCCGGTGGCTTCATTCGTGTGTGGGATGTCCGCATGATGGTTTCCAATCTTTCCAATCCCTCCGTCATCAGCTGCAACGAAAGCAAGGGAGCATCTCTTCTGTCTGCAGAAGAGATGCGCGAGTGTGGATTGGTTGCAGTTCGCGGGTTTGGTCATGCAGTCAACTCAGTGTCGGTGCGCAATGGAACTGTCTTGGCTGGAAAAGCAGACGGCGAATTGCTTATTCTGTCTGCCGAGACGCTTGACGTGTTGGGCGTCGAAAAGACAGACTCTCCGATCCTCGCTGTGAAGCACATGAAGTCTTCGCCCGGCCACACCGAAGAAGAGGCGGTTCCTGCGATTGTCTGTGGGCAAAACGGCAACCTGCAAGTTTGGGGTGGTCGACAGTCTCTTCTTGTGGACGACGCAGTCTTATGCATTGACACTACCGACCGGTTTGTCGCGTGTGGCTTGTGGAACCACTCGTTCAGCGTCTTTATCGACAGCTCCGTGGAGTCTGTCTCCCCGATCCACACAGTACATCGTTGAAACAGTTTCATCCTCTTAATTGAAGGTAAGTAATTAAAATGATTTTTAAAAAGGATGGAATCCTGTTCTCTTCGCCACGCGAACTTCCTCTCCTTCTCCCCTGCGTGCGCGGAAAATGCAGTCAACGGAAGATGCGAAATGACAGTGTTTGCTGATAATTTTGTGTCAACTATTGTTTTGACAGCGCAGACGTGCCATGCTCCCAAGGCAAAACTGCTCGTTGGACTAGTGCTGCTGCCGAATCGAAAGTGCCTTTTGGAAGGAGGAAAACACATTATGAACAATACAGTTATGAAAAACGACAGATTCTGGCGAGGTTTGTGCAGGGGGGTTGTATAGTAGTAGGTGTAGTACTATTGATGTTTACGGCGACACATCCAAAAAAACAAACTTATCACAGCAAATTTTCTCAGCATAGATGCATGGTCGTCAAAACATCAACCTCATGACTGCAGCCAGCAACGACCGCGAATTATCATTATTGCATCACAGAAGAAACGGTTGACCGTTTTGTGCATCAACATTGAACATTAAACAATATTATGCCGGAAGTTTGTTTATCTGCAGGGACGCGATGTTCATACCGCGGTCAAGTCCAGAATTTCTTCATTCTGCACTTTTTATTCTTCTATTTATTTCTGTTATTTTACATTTTTAATCGAACCCTCAAGCACCTTTCATCAGAGACAAACCACGTCTCATGGCTCCAAAGAGAGATCTTCCCGACAAACTCACACCGGTCCTGCCCGAAGATACCGAGAACCAAGAAACCCGTTGACCCCCCTCTCGTCGGAGGCCGAGAGCAAGAGGAAGCGATGATCCTTTGATACAGAGCAATCTGCATTGAAGAGTTGGTGCTCGCCCCAAACTGGATCTGTCTTTGGTGACAGCTTAGCCGACAATCGGTATCGATTTGTGTTTTGGCCAGCGGATCCCGACCAGCATACCGCATCTACTGTATGCGTTCATAGAAAGTATTTCCCTCCAACCCAAATCCTCTCCAAGCATTTGGCTCGCATGCTGCGCCTCAAACTGATTTTGATTATTTTTTTTGGCGTAAAGGGACTCTATAAGCCAGCATCAGCGCTCATCATCGATTACAAAGGAATCGGTAGTCAATATTCGACAGTGTCTCTCAGCGGGCCCTCGACCTGCACACGTTCAACCGTACTATCCGATGATGCCGCAATCGTCAACCAGACCTTTGGGGTTGCCAGTTTTATTTGCCTGCATCACGTGATCCTTGCTCGACCTTGACAAACGATGGATAAAAGTGATCACTTATGAGTTATCAACTTGGCGAGTTTAATGTTCGTCTCGGAAGGTTTTCAGCATTGAAATTTTTTTAAATTAAAAAATAATAATAATAGAAGTGATAGAAAAAGAAGTACTGGTAGAAAAGGTAGGTAAAGAAGGAGGAGATGAAGTGGACGCTGTTGGCGGCCGATTCGGCGTGTGTTTGTCCTGCGGCGCGAGCTGGTCACTGCGTCGTGTGTGTATCATCAAGTGCATGCAGTCCTTCCTCTGATGTGATCTTGGTGTGTGGCGGAGCGAATCGATCGGGTGTCGTGTTCAACGATGCATTTCTGTACCACTCTTTGGAAAATCGGTATACTGCATTGCCGTTCTGGACCGATGCGATTCCAGCACGGACGTCGCACTCTGTCGTCGTTGCAGCGTCTCGGCGCCGTCATCACACGGACACTGGGAAGGACGACGACGATGATGATGGTGCAGCGATGGTGGTGTTTGTGTTTGGAGGCCACGACGTCAATGGCGCTCCTCTGTGCGATCTGTACGCGGTGAACCTGGCGACGAGCACCGTCACACGGCTCAAAGATGCACCGCAGGGCAGACACTCTCATGCAATGTGCCTGGCCTCGAGAGGCAATGAGCTTATCATCGTGGGGGGAGCGTGTTCTACGGACGGTACTTTGGCTACGGACATTCTGTCGTATGACATTCGAGCGAACGAATGGGCCGTGGTCGCGACGAGGAACACCCCGCGAGATGCCGACGTGCGAAAGGAGATGCTGCACATCGGCGCTTTTGCAGCCGGGGCAGACGCGAAAGACAGGGACGACACAAAACGAGTCATTGTTTATGGCGGTCGGGCACAAACAACAATCTTTGGAGACGTTCGCGTTCTGGATTTCACCGGGCACGTGTCGTATTCCAATGAATATTTATTGGAGGATGGCCGATGTGCGGCAGCATACTGCGTTCGAGGCAATGAATTGGTGGTGATAGGAGGGTTTGACGGGTCCAGCATGCGCAACGATGTCGCAGCAATCGATTCGTCCACCTTGCAATGGACATACTGGACAGACGTTCGTGGACCGCCCATTCCTGGGCGATTTGCCGCCGCCGCCACATACTGCAAAGGATCGGACTGCATCTACGTTTTTGGAGGCAGCTCGCTTGAATCAGAACTGGCAGACTTGTGGAGGCTGCATTGTTCGGCCAAGTAGATTTTTTTTTTTTCTTCTTCTTCCGCAGAACGCACGTGCGGCCATTCAGAAAGTACACGCCGCAGGCCGCTTTGTATTGTACACTAGCCAGGCATGCCCTGTCATATTAAAACAACATTGCCTATCTACCAAGTTACACTGCCTGGGAGAATACCCCCAAAATGACTCGCTCCTTAGCGTTCTTAACGATTAATTAAAAAAAAAACAGCATTACGTCATGCCAGGTTTCCATTTTCGCGTCTCTCTCCATTCCGACATCCACCCGCACCCTCCCCTCCTCTCCATCCATCTCACTCGCATCTGACACACGTAATGCATTTCTGTTGCACAAAGGGCACTGCTCGAAAAGGAGATTCTCAAAGAAATGTTGGACTTCCGAGGCTCCCAAAACCTGTCTGCTTCGCATGGAACTTGTTAACATCTCCCACAACACAACAGGCAATTAATCTTGCTTGCTCAACGTGTCCGGTGCGCGTGACAATGTGGAGAAGTTGCTTGAGAAGCAAGTCGACGATTCTTCAGGGATTCGTTAGGGACTTGCATTCGTTATCTGCAACGCGTGCTTGATTCGTGTGTTCCTTTTGGTTTTCTTTTTTTGAAGTCACAGTGTGCACGCTCACTGTTGAGCGAGTGCCAGGGACAGAGAACACATAAACACGAGGAGACCCATCGAAAATAATCAGAAAATGATTCCGAGTGTTTAATTGATTGACAACATGCAAACGTTCCGAGGTCTTTCTTGCTGAGAGGACAATAGAGGGAGGATTTATTTTTGCAGCAACATGTTCCGAGGCGACTTTTTGTTTGTAATATTATCGTTGATCTCAATTTCTTAAGCAATCGCAGCGAGCAACAGATCAGTGACATCACGTCGCGGTGAACGAATACTAATGTCAAGAACCGGGACGTTGGATGACTGGTCAAGAACCAACACAGCGGTCACGTCGATTGGAACGTGAGCCAGGAAAAACCCGGTCATTCTAAACTCATGTTTCTTCGTCGCAGTCTGAATGGAGGTGATCGCGTTTGCCGGAACAACACACAGACCAGCATACAGATCCCGGATTCCACGAGCAGCCTCGGCAACCGATCGCATGGACGACAGCTCCAAAGAAGCTCGTTCTTCAACCCACCCTTCCGTGTTCTTAGCGGCCTGTGCTGCAGAAGAAACGGAAGAAAACGGCGTCAAAAAGTCCCCCACAGACACCTCTAAAGCGTTTAGTGGATACTCATCGTCATCACCGTCATCATCCTCGGACGCATCTGCGTCTTTCACTCGGAATTGCAAAGTACAAGCAATGTTCATGCTGTACGATTCGATGTCTTCGTCGACCATAGGAGAGCCAGAACCACCCGCCGCCTTGCGCAATACCACAAATGCGGAGGATCCTACAATTTGTGGATCTTCCAACAATCTTTGCTGTAATTGCACAAGAGTGCTAACCGCATGACCGTCCGCAGGAACCACGGCAGTAGACAGGAATGACGCAATTGGACTTTCATCTCCACGAAACGGCAATTGCGGAACCCGAACAAGAGACTCGACTTGCCACTTGCCATTTCCACTCGTAAAAGACGTTTGGACAGCAACATGAGCAAGCAGCAAAACATCCACAGTGTTTCGGCACACAAACTGCAAAACCAGATGTGTTCCTGAGGCTAGGACATGCTTGACAACGGCAACCTGATATTCAGTGCCCGATTCGGTGAGCAGCGACATCGCCGACGTGCACGCAACGAGCCCAAGAGAAGATAAAGCACCCGGCAGCTGGCGTTTCGCCACAAGAGCAGCAGCAACCGAAGCTGCGCCGGACGTCTGTGTCTGCGATTTCGAGCCCGCCACACCAGATCCCGCGGAGACCTGCGGGCCATTCTGAAAGCCTGCGTTCGATGCCGGACCAACTGCCACCATCTCCATGGTGACATGATCATGGAGCAAACTTCGCACATCCGTGCCATCCAAGACAGTGGCGCTCTTCTGCTCCTCCGAGAAATCCTCACCTTCTGCAAGACGCTTGCGCTGATCCAAGAGCGCCTTCTCCAAAACCCCAAGGGGAACGCGGAAGTCCTTGGTCATGGCATCTCGAAGCGCTTTACCGCTGGTGTCGTCAACAGGAATCTCATTTTCCTTTTCGGATTCCAGTTCGTTGCGCTCCCGCTGCAAGGAGCGCACTGCCTCAAGAAGCACAACTGCACGATCACGGACTTCGTCATCCGCATCAGAAAGCGCGCGCGAAAGCATGTGCACGATAGAACGTCGAAGGACAGCATCGTCGGTGGCGAGTGCAAACTTCCCAAGAGCAGACATTGCGGCTGCTCGAACTGAGGCATTTTCGAGGATCAGTCTGTTGTACATGTATCGGACAAAACGGGACGGCTGAGGAGCGTGTGGCGCTTCGCGACCCAAGACATGCAGCACTTGTTGCGACAGGAGAGGATACTCGCAATCTTCTATGAATTCACAAAGAACCAGCAGTGCTCTTTCTAGAAGACTGTTCGAATCCGTTTGCGGTGACTGACCGCCGTTGTTTTGTAACGCATCCTGCTGCGCCTGTATTTGTGCAGCAGATTCTCTCTCAAGAACATCCAAAATCGTATCGACGATCGCTCTCTTGTATTCGAAGCCGCCTTCATCGTGCAGAAAGCCAGCGAGGAAAGAGATGACAGCACGAGCACGGGCAGGCTGTCTGGAAACAAGTTCCCGCAATGCATGCACAACGACAAGTCGGAACTCGTCAGACAAATCGCCAATGAGATGGGCCATTTGAGCCAACAGACGATCAAGTTGACCCTCTGACGCTCCAGCCCCGCCACCAATCTTCAACAGCGTGGTAACTGCGAAAGTGGCGATAGAACGGTTCGGATCGTGAACGAGCTGCTCCATGTCCGAAGCACACGATGCTTGTACTGCAGACGGATATCGAAGCGCTGCCGCTTCGAGGGTGCGAATAGCCGCAAAACGAAGCACTGGCCGGCCAGATGACAGAAACAGCTGTAGCACGGTTAGTGCAGCGGTCAGTTCACGGGGAGACACATTTGGCAGAGTTGTGATCGCCCGTGCGGCCTCCAGAGACACCATTTCGCTCTTTGACCTGAGGGACGAGTCCAGATAGGTCATGAGCTCACGGATTGTCGCGTTGTTCGACGACATCGACAGAACTTCAGATGCAGTATTGCCTACACTGAACACTGGTGCAAATGAAGGGGAAGACGACGACGATGACAGAATATGCAGAGGTGGGATTGAAGGATTTTGAGAAGCGGCAAGGATCCACTGTCCCGAGCCAGACGACGTAGCCAACGCAGACGAACCAGACGCAAGAATGTGCAACTGCTGCGCAACATACCTAATGAGAATGATATGCGCAACCGGAGAGCGCACAGTGCGAACAGCTTGCGAGACCATCTTTTGCACTCCCATTCGATCTGGAGACTTGATGGACTGCAGCAATGCGAGTGCATGGTACTGCACCATTTGGCCTGAGCGGGCTGTTGAACTCGAGGAAGATGACGAAGAGCCGGATGCAGAAGAGGAGGAAACGGACGACGAAGACGACGGGAGAGCAGCTTCTTGGACTTCTCCGATCCATCGCCGAACAATATCGGGACCACCTGACGCAGACGCCATGAGCTTCATGCCTGAAACAAGTGCGGCAGACGCAACAAGTGCGGATCGATCCACAACAGCCTGTTTCATGTACCGTTCTATGGGACCGAGCATGGACGGGTCAGCAATCTGCATCAAAGTTCGAATAGCAGCAGCACGATAAATTTCGTTCTTCCCGTTGACATCTTTTGCCAAAGAGTTGACCGAGATGAGGATGTCCTCTGCAAACGGTGCAAGTTCCTTGAGAATGATGTATAAAAGACGCCTGAGGACAATATCGTGTGACTGGAACAGCTTCACAGCGTTGAAGAACACCTGCGTCGCTTCAGAGCGAGTAATATGCTGGTCGCCTTGCGCAAAGAGATAGAGCAATTTGGACAGAACTTCGCGGCACGTTGACGTTGACAGCGGCGTGTCATTGAAATGACGGGACTGTTGAATCACTGCAGATTTGTCCAAATTGGTGAACGGCAACGGCTCATTATCGCCATCATCGTCTCGATCACGGTCTCGATCGCGCTCACGGTCGCGCTCCCGGTCACGCTTGGACCCAGCACCCGTATGTGATGACGACATGGAACTCTGAGGAAGCGCAGGAAGAACGATAAGCAGCAAGAAACACAACCAGAAGCAAGGAGAAGAATGAAGGAATGAAGCAAAGAGGGAATGAAGCAAAAAGAGGGAAAATAAAAGAAAACAAATCCCATATAAAATATATAAAAGAAAAATGCACACTTTGCTAATCGAGTAAATGGAGGCTACGCAGGAAAAGGGAAATGGTACAGTATTTCCCTCGTCATTTTGTGTGTCATTGCCCAACAGAGTCAAATGCGTTGTGCTGACAAATTCAAGTGTCAGCCTTTTTTGAATTTTATTTGAGCCTTCAGAAAAAGTCAGCCGGGGGGGGGGGGTTCACTCGAGGGGTGTCTTCTTTGTGCCTTCAAGCTGTAGATGCCGCTGTCGATCGCGTGTCTGCTGCCTGTTTCTCCCCACCCCTTTGCGCGCAAGCCCTCAAGCAAGCAGAAATCCGTGGGCCAGCGATAAAAAAAATATAATAAAATAGAGTCTCAAAGAAAACAACAAAACATCAATTTAAAAAAAAGGGGGGAAAAAAGGAAACAGATTTACAAGGGAAGAAGGAAGGAGGACCACACCGCATCAAACCCAGATCAATAAGAAAAGGGCAAATCGATCAAGACTGGAAAGCCCATCGATACTCTTCGCGCAGCCGGGCTTCTTCTTCCGGGGAGAAATCATTCTCAATGTTGAATCGTTGTCTGATTTCCTCTGGAGTCTTGTTTTTGAGAAGAGTCGCGATCTTGGCGCAGGTGAGATCCAGAAGAGGATCAATCGTCAAATAGTTGGCACCGAGGACAGTCCGGAACAGGGTTTCATCATCCACATTCACAAATTCGCGATCAAAGTCGCCAACGACATCGTCCACGGTCGTCCGCAACGGCTTCTCAATTTCAGGCATGGGGTTGTCTGCATGATACTCCATGAAACTGATGATTCGCGGAAGAACAGAAGAAGCAACTTCCGTCACCGGAATCGGCTCCACTTCTCCATCTTCCGGCAGCTCCTCCAGCAGTCCTCGAAGAAGCTCCGACATCAAGCATGCTTTGCGCGTTGTTTCAAAAGACTTTCCATCAGAAGTCGTCAGCACAATTTTTTGCGACATTTCAAAGGGTGATTCACTTGCAAGTTGAGAAGCGTGAGAATAATAATGATAATAAGAAGCGCAGGCAGTAGCACTTGTAGTAGTAGCAACAACAACGGCAACAACGGCAACAACGGCAGCAGTTATAATAAATGGAATAAATATAGCCAATGATGGTGGTTTGAAAAATACAAAACCAAAAGGCAAAGGTCAAGCATCCAGAGCAGATCAAGGCAGGAATTGACAACGTGGGACAACAAGAGACTTGAGACTTGAGACGCGCAGCAAACAAATAATAATAAAAATAAAGGAAAAGACAGAATAATGATTTTTGTGTATTTTTTTTTCTCTTGAATTCATCCACAGGCAAAGCCCGCTCGTCAGCACAAGAAAGAAGAAGGAAACCATGATACAGAAAGACAAAACAAACGCAAAAGAAAAATGAAGCTCTAGAACCAATGCATGCCAAAGCAACACTCTCACATAGACCGCCACAGAAGGAGAGCCTCCGATGCGTCCACATGTAAGCAGATGCTTTACTTCTTGGACTGCTTCGCAGCATCGACGGCCTTGGCAAGGTCGTCTGACTGTTTCTTGGCGCGGCGCTCGTTGCGGGCGGTACGCTTGCTGCGTTCCTGGAGCTTCTTTGCCTGGATGGCGTCTGCTTCCTCCTGGAGCTGGCGAACCTTGGCGTTCTCGGCCTTCTCCTTGAAGATGTGCTCCATCAAGTTACGCTTGTTCTTGAAGACGTTACCCTTGGACTTCATGTACAGGTCGTGGTACATGTGCTTGTCGATCTTACCGGAGGCACGGTACTTCTTCAACAAGCGGCGGAGAACACGAAGGCGGCGCATCCAGAGAACCTTCTCGGGCATACGAGCGTTGGCAGTACCATGGCGCTTTCCGGCACCAGTGTGACGACCCTTCTGCTTGGCAAGGAGGCGCAGGCGCGTGCGGGCACGGGAGTGCATTTCAACCGGACGACGGATGATCAGGTTGGACTTGATCAGCTTGCGAACACCGGAGCCTGGGAAGCGACGACAACAGAAAAGAAAAATAAGAAAGGCGGAGTGAGCACATCATCTGACAATCCATAAACAACGCAAGGGAAAAAAAAGACAGTTGCTGCAATCGATAGACGAGCATTGGCAAACGTGCTTTTGCCATCCATCATCTCAATCTGGCCAACGCATAACAAGCAGTCACAATGAAAAACAAGGATACATACGAGAGTTGACAGTTCCAATCTCTGCAATCTCTGTCGGGTCCATCCAAACACGGCGCTGTCCGCATCCGAGGACTGCGGCGGCCAATCTCTTCTGAAGGGCGAGCGACACCATTTTTTCCTAGCAAGCAAAAGTAAGTTACTGCACCAACAACACTACAAACCTGGAAGCAAGAACACAGAATAAACACATACCGATCTATTGGATATAAGCACGCGAAGAAGTGAAAAGAACGAAAAAAGAAAACCAAAAACAATTCTCCAATGTCGAAATGACGCAAATGAACTCGGTCGAAGGAACGGAAGAAAGCCTTTTGGACGTGCTAGGGTTTTGCCAACCTGCAAAAGATGAGATCCTCTGCCGGATCTAGGGCTTTTTTTATTACTCTAATCACTTTTTATGTTTTTTTTTTGTTATCGGCTAAATAAAAAAAATTAGTTGATTCCCCATCTCTCTCTCGCCAGAGGAGGGGCTTGCATCAACCTCCCCTGCGGTTTGTAGCAAAGTGATGCTTCTCAGACTTTGTTCGGGTCCTCAAGAAAGCTTTTGGATTTGTGCAGCGATCAATCACGTGACACAAACAGACTGGCAGACACGTGTGACGGCGGATTCATGAGAAATCGTTTTTGCAAAAGAAGGCTTTTCCCTCTTGGCTCCTTTCTTTCTTCCGTCACTTCTTCGTCCTTTATATTTTCTCTTTCATATTTTCTCCAGTCTCGTCTTTTTAAAAATTCTTTTGACATTTTTTTGATACTTTTGATATCTCCGTCTTTTTTCTTTTCACTTCAGCTTTTGATTCATCATCATGTCGCACGGAGCAGCGATTGCGCGTAAGCGGAACACCAAGTTCAATGTCTACAAGGGGAAGAAGCCGTCCTCCGAGGTTGAGACCAAGAAGAAGAGCGTGTCGTACGGACCGTGGGTCATCGGCCTGATTGTGTTCTTGGTGTTTGGCTCAGCCGTTGTGCAGATCCTCCGCACAGCGTCCATCGGATCGCAATCGCAAGCCGCTGAAGAGTAAAGGTGGTTTCCTCCTTCCCCGCCCACCGTTCCACCTAGGAGTTAGACCGTAGAGCGTGGGATGCATCCGTCTGTTTTTCACGTGCATGTCTGCAATTCGGATTCCCACCTTCCTGTCAATGCCCCCCGTTTATTATCATTATTTCTCCAGTCTGTTTTGTTTGCTTGGTTTTTTGTTTTGTTGAACTACCACGATCGCAGCGTGGCCTCGATCTCTCTTTCAGTCTTTTTGTTGTGTTTTTTTGCGTTCATGTACACAGGTAGTAAAAAGAAAGGAATGTTTGCATCCCCCCGTCTTCGCGAAGAACCGCACTGACTCCCGCCGCGTGTTCCCATCCCCTCTTCTTTGTTGGCAGACTTGGAAGTCGGAGGGATCATTGGCGTGTGGACGGGGCGAGGAACAGCAGAGCCGCAACTGCGCGGTCTTCCTGATTGAGTATGTTGAAAGTGGCGCAAGCGGCAGTGATTTCCTGGATCTCGACTGCGATACCGGCGTGCTTCATCTGATCCAAAAACGGCACCAACTGTGACTGAATGGTCGCCGGCACGTCTTTCCCGATGCCGCACGGACCCGCGGATGTGGTTTGCACAGACACAGATGACGGATGGTTGTGCAAGCCCACGAGAAGGATTTCCGGACGTGGATCCAAATTCAAGATGGGAACTGCGATTTGCAAAGCAGTCGATTCCGAATTCACAACATGTGCATGGCGTGGAAGACAAAGCACGCGCTTCTCGAGAATCAGAAAGTCGTTCACAAGCAACCCGGTGGACGTAAGACCTGCAATCTGGATCTTTGCAGTCTCGTTTGCTATCAAATTCAGATCGTCGAAATACCGGCTTGAAGACCGCAGCATCCCGTGCAACACGCGTCGACTCAGCATTTCCCGGCCTCCTTTCCCCCCGTTTTTTTCCTTTTTCTTTTTCTTTTCCCCTCTTATTCTTTTCCCCTTCTTCCTTGCTCCTCGCCACCCATGAAGAATCTCTAGGGGTTTTATTCAAAACACTCACGACACTCACAGCACTCAGAGAGAGCACTCAGAGAGAGCACTCAAAACACTCTCAACAACTCCAAAACATAAAGCAGCAGAAAACCCAGGCCCGCCGGACCTTCCCTCCAATGACGACCGCCAACACATTCCTCTCTCTTCTTCTGTGTGTGCGGTGGTGCGTACCATTTTATAATCCAGATTCATTGATGCTTTCCTCTCCTGGAAAAGGACCTCGCAATCTTTGTACGTTATGTGACTGCAGCAACGGCGACCAATCAAGCAGTCAACCAGTCAAGAAAGACGCGGATCAAAGAAAAGAAAAGGAACAACAGCAGCAACAACTGCTGGTAAAGAAGAAGCATGTCTCGAGCAGTGCTGTCGGATACATCTCGTCAGATTCTGTCTTCTGTGGTTGTGGAAGAAAGTCGACGGATTGCGAGTTATTGCTCGACCTTGTCGTTCGGAAGGTACCTTCGCTATCGACCTCGGACGGCATGGTGGCGACTGGGTGCCGTGGTGTTTACGCTTGTGTTGATGCTGATTGTCATTGTGCTGGAGTCGCTGGATGGAGTTGTCGACCGCAGGAATTCGACGATTTCTGAATTTGCAGTGCTGGTCTTTCTTGTTCTGTTGGGACTCGTAATTGATTTTCGCGAATGGTACCTGCAGAACTCAGAAATGCTAACAAAGTATCGGTCTCATCTTTCACTTTTCGGATCACGGGTGTCTGCGGAGGAGAAACCCTTTTCTGATGAGGTTGCGTATTTCTTGTCGTTCTTATGCGAACGGGGGTACTTCGAGCATCTGAATGCGTACCAGTCACTGATTCGAGAGGTTCTGTGGCCAGTACTGCAGGAAGACGGGTCGTTTGCGCTGCAGCATGCGTTGCTCTGTGTGAAGGGAGACGTCATTCACGGCTCAGTAGCAACATGGATGCCGGATTACTTGCGCTGTCATTCTGGCATATACAATGCACACTCGCGGAACATCGTCTCGGAATCCGAGGCAAATCCAATCACTTCAAGTATCCACCAGCGCTCTCAGCGATTTTCAGTGAACGCCGCTTCCTTTGCCACCACGTCTAGCATGGATCGTGTGTCGTCATTCTTGCTCGGCGACGCTTGCCCAACCTGCGTTGCAACAAAGTGCATCGTCCTTGACGAGACTCCACTCTTTACAGTGTCTGAAATCATATTGACGACAGTTCGTGAAGAGAACGAGAGACGAGCAGATCGCCCCATGTCAACATTGGTGTCGCAGTTTCGAAAGGTAGTGTATCCACTGACTGTTCTCATGTTTGCAGGAATGTGGATCGTTTACGGATCCCTGTTTGGGCCGGACTCAATCATTTTTGTTGTGTCGTTCCTGTACATGGTTATGGCTTTGGAGTATCCAGTCATTCTCCACGCACTCTACTGGATCGGAAATGCATTCTTAGTTGCACAGTGGCATCCTAGTTTTTGGTCCAGAGGAGTTTCAAAAGATTCCGGGTTTCCCGGTCAGCAAAAGACTGAAGGACCGCCCGTCCAGGACGAGGATGCTTTTCGAGTTCCTGTACGAGGCGAGAAACTCGACAAGGTTCGAAGACGTATTGCAGAAGAGATCCTGCATCCATCTCCAGTGTCAAGCCCTTTGCCAGTTGGCGAAACACGACCGAGGAGGGCGATGGGCAGCGAATTTGGCCTCTTTCAGGAGGACGTAGTTGTGCGAGAAGGTGACCACGGAAGAATGGAAACCGGGGACTGGAGCGAAGACGATGACTCGGACATCAGCACGGATTCAGACGGAAGTTCGTCGGATGCTGGTGTTCCTCCGGAGGGCATCTGTGCACACTATCACGGAAAATCCGGTACAGAGCACGATACGCTTCCCGAGATGCAGGACTTTCGCAAACTTCCTCTTCCCATTCAGAAGACACCGGGAGTCGCGCTCATATTGAAATCACTGTGGAATGTCATCAGCGCTAGTCCCACTTGTCTCGTCCGCAGCCGGAATCCGGTGGAGAATCTGGGGTGTGCAACAATATTTTCGTTTGTCCACCGGGATGGCATCCTTGGCAAGACACACCGGACGCCTGAGCAGATAACGTTTCTTACAGAAGCAGGCGAGGCCACTACTCTTCATCTTAGCTATGAAGAATCCTACACGAATCGCATTTCTTTTTCCGATCCCGATTGGCACAATCACATAGAATCCCTGAAGCCACTTGGGCTCCAGTTTCTGATGCATGCACCCGAGCGTCGTTTTTTCGATGGTGTTTTGCACACACATCGATCCTGGCGGCAGTTGCTCTGTCTGCTGGCAAAGGAAATAGGATTTGAAGCTGGCGTGCTTTCGCAGTACCATCCTGTAGCTTGCTTGTCCAAGGAAGCAGGGTCCGTAATTGAACTGCAAATTGAGACTGCGGAAACCGGCACCCAGATTCTGCTGGAAGGGTGCGGTGACCGAGTTCTTGCACATTGTGCCGAGTATTTTTGTGGGAATGACATCAAGCCCCTGAGCACCGAACTGCGGAAGGAGCTATTGACGGTGCTTCTAAGTTGGATTCGCCAGCAGGACATCATCCCTGTTGCGTTTGCGTGCCGAAATGTCGACGACGATGAAACGAACAGCAGCAGTCCTCCTCTTGCTGTTTCGGCAAGCACCCCAAGCGGCATGTCGACGCAGCCGGAAGGCACAGCCGCCGCGACTTCTGAACTGACTGGCAGAGGTGTTCGAGTCCGGCAACCGTACGCAGGAGAAGAACACGGACAATGCGAAGTGTGCTCTTCATTGTTGCGCAATGTCGGGATGCATTCGGAAGAAGACGCTGCGACATCTTCGCATCTGAATTCTTCAAATATAGAACTTCATATGCAGACAGATGAGCTGGACGGCGAGTCTGCCAGTAACACGAAATCTTCTGCCGTTCAGCCGGACATCTTCATTGGATTTGCTGGCTTTGGACTGCGAGTCCGTCGATCTGCCCCGCAGTTTGCGCAGATGCTGCACGACGCCGGCATCCGCTTTGTCTATTTTGGTGAAGAAAGCGAGCGCCGGACGAAATCATTCGGCGCAAAACTGGGATTGGAAACCGATTGGAATTCTTGCATTTCTCTGGAGCCTCACAAGGATGCCGTTTCGTTGGATCTCTCGGACCTGAAGGCGCATCTGCCTCACGGAATTCCGTCCATTCGTGATCATCTGCAGGACGTCGACGACGTTCCGCTGCTCGTCTCGCTGTTCTGCGATTCTCGACCCGAAGGAGTCGCGGACATGACCTCGATTTATCATGAAAATGGCGACATTGTGTGCTGTGTCGGAAACGCGTCATCCCTGCGGCACTTGAAGACGTTTTTAACCGCGGATGTGACGCTTGGCACTGCACCTCATTTTACAAGCTGGATTCTGCCAGATGGCTTGCCCACGTCATCTGTGTCTGTTGCAGCCACGCTTCCGCACACCCACTTGTTTGAGTGTCTTTCGCTGTCGCTCTACGAAGCTCGCCGGGTTGCCCACAATGTGCGCCTTGCGCAAGCGGCGTGGGTCGTGCTGATCAGCGCCTTGATGACGCTTTTTGCAATTTCCGCGATTGCGCTGGGGATTGCGCCGCCGGTTTCTGGCACGCAGTTGTTGTTTGTGATTTGTGTCGTTTGTCCCTTGCTGATATTACCGCTGGTGAACACGGATGTCGACCCGAACATCTTGAAGACACTGCCGGAGAAAAACCGGCAGGTGCAAGACCCGTGGTTCTACGGAGGCCTTTGGGCACTACGTGTTCTTCCAAGTGCCATATTTCTGGCATTTCTTCACGCATGGCTCATATTTACGTTCCACATCGGTCTGTGCAGCAGCTCCGCAGCCAATGCGCAGTCGAGCAATGACGGCCCGTCGAGTTTTGGCAGTGTGTTTTGGACGGAAAAGTACGGAACTGCATATCTGGAGTCTTCGAAATCGTACTCGCCATTGTCATTGACGTCGTCGGTAACCGACTGTCATTCCTCATCGTCGCTTGCGTCTGTCGTCGCCGACGCAAACGCAACGGTTTTGTGGATCCTCACGCTGTACAGCATATTCTTGGTTTCCGGATTCATCCACAGAACGCAGTCCTTGTGGCAATTCAGTCCATGGAAGAACAATCGAACGTGGTGCATGATTGCAATCATTACTCTTGGTCTGCAGTCTCTCATGTCAGGCTTGGTATGGCCGATTCCGCTTTCCCGAATCCCTGTCGAGATCTGGGTGATTGCCATGGTTGCGTGGCCCATTGTCCTGCTCTTGACCACGGAGGCATCCAAGGCGCGCGATGCCAAGCTGTATGTACGCAATCAAAAGCGCTTACGCATTGTTTTTGACACGCGTCTCGGGATGCATTCCCCTGTCTAGACTCTCGAGTCTCGACTCGCCGCCGCCCATTTCACGCATTCACTTCGCCTTGGTGGTCCCCCCCCCCCTTCCCTTTTTTTTTTCCTTTTTCTTTTTGTTCCAGATGCAAACAAAGGTCTTTTCCCAGCTGGGTTTAGCGGCAACCCGACTCGTTTCCCAATTCGTCAGCGGGCTTGTGCAAGCAGATCTGCTCGGACTCCCCCTCTTTTTTTTCCCTCTCTCTTTTGCATGCGCTTCGCCATTTTCTTTCTCTCAAAGTGTAACCTGCCACCGTCGCATCAGTAGAGTCGAGAAAGTGGCGGACGTCCAGAGAGCGATGTTCAAGCGCCATAGCAGATTCGTAGGATCTCTGCGTTTTTCCTTTTTTGTGCTGCGCATTTCAACACCTGTTTTCATCGGTATGAGCAAACGAGTTTCCCGGACTCTCCGATCGCAGAGAATGGATGGCCGTTCTGGGTAATGTCCGGAGCGTTGGGACAGTGATTGATGCGCATTGATTGTCACACTTCGTCCGTGACAGCGAGTGGTAGAATCCTCATCAGTCACACACGCATTGCATGCTCCAAAAGAAAAAAAAATTGGCCGACCGATCGGGGGTGACCCTTCTGGGTTTTCTCTCTCTTTTTTATTGAGCCCCTGTCTCTTTACTTGCCCCAACCCAACCCAACCCAACCCAACCCCACCCAACCCCAACCCCGCCCAACCCCACCACTTTCGGAGGGGTCATCCGACCTCGTGTCTCCTCGATTCTCCAAAAAGAATTAGCAAATAAATAATAGCATCGCAAAAGCAAAAGCAAAAGCAAAAGCAAAAGCAAAAGCAAAGGAAAAAGAAAAAGAAAAAGAAAAAGAAAAAGAAAAAGAAAAAGAAAAAGAAAAGGGTATTACTTTTTCTGCTTCATTCTGTTCTGTTTCCTTCTGTTTCATTCTCGTAATCGACTTCTTCTTTTTTCAACCTCTTTTTTCACTTTCAAATTATTCCCAACTTCTTGGTGGCGAACTCCTGGCCTCATTCTCCATCATCCGGTAATCTTCTTCTGTCCACTTCTCTTTGTAATTAGCAATTTCTCTTTTTCTCTTTCCTCTTTCCTCTTTCCTCTTTCCTCTTTCCTCTTTCCTCTTTCCTCTTTCCTCTTTCCTCTTTCCTCTTTCCTCTTTTCTCTTCTTCTCATTTTCTTTCTTTCTTCTCTTCCCTCCTTCTCTTCCCTCCTTCCCTTCTCCTTGTAATTATAATTGTAATTGTTTTTGTTATATTTAACTTGCTCTTCCTGTCCTGCCTCTCGAGCAACGCTAGAATCTGTCGTTCTCTTCGCCCACCTTACTTCGCTCGCTGTGACTCTTCCTGGTGTTCTCCGCAGATTTTGTTTACAACGTTGTCTTCGTATCGCCGTCTTCTGCTTCCCGCATATCTGTTGTTGGCTGCAGTGTGATTTGTGTTGTAATTATAGTGTAGAATTGGTGTAATTTTGGCAGAGGAGAGGTTGTTGTTGCGACTGCTGGGGGATTTTATATTTGAGGAAGAGAGAAAAAAAAAGGAAGATACTAATTTACCAATACTTACATCAATAAGAAGAGGAAGAAGAAGAAGAAATGGATCCTGTATATTCGAGTCATTTATGGACAAGTGCAGAGCCAGCAGGCGACCTGTCGTCTTCGGCGGCGAGCGCGAGCAACGGAATGTCTCTTGATTTTTCTCTGTCGTCTCTGTCTTCAACAGGCGCTATCGGATCCGGAATTGGTTCAAAGTCTGGCCGCACGTCTTCGAATGGCAGTACCGCGTCATCTCACTCAACATCCTTGTATGCAGATGCTGCCTCGAATTCCAATATTCCTTCCACTTCCACTTCGTCTTCATCTGCATCTGCATCTTTATCATCATCATTGGCATCCGCTTCAGCTTGTGCACCTACACATGCACCATCTTCGTTGTACAATTCAGGGAATGGATTCATGGGCGGCAGCACCGGTGCATCGAATTCCAGCAGTGGGAGTGGCTCCAGTTTTCACCAGTATCCTGCATACAATGGCATGTCTCCTGCCATGATGCATATGATCGGCTCTACAACAACTGGAAACGTTGGAAGGGGGCGGTCTTCGTCGTCGCCCGATGCGTACTGGACAGCGTCTCTTGCAGGAAATGCCTCGTCTTCTGGCTTGCCGCCGTCCCTTTCACACTCCTTTAATCAGCACAGCGCCGGCGAAGGAATGATGATCAAGGGCGGGCATTCCGGTTCTCATCCAGGCTCTGGTGCGTCGTCATTGTCATCTTCTCTGGGGTCTGGGTTCATGCGGCCGTATCCGCTGCATCGCGGGTCTCTTGACCAACAGTCCTCCACTTCGTCGACAAGCTCGACATCCACACTGATGTCTTCCTCTGCGGATGTACCGACTTCTTCGGGTTGGGGTTTCAGCGGGGTTTCAGCGTTGAGAACGACCCAATTCCAAATGGTTCGACAGGGATCATCCGGAGTAGTGTCGAACGTTCCGGCGATGCATACTTCTGGTTTCATTGGCGATGGGCAGGATGGGTACCTGGGACCATCATCTTTCCAAGACGTTGTCGGCCACGATAGAGACATTCGGTCCATCGAGGCAAGTATGGGAATGGGAATGGGTATCGGTATGGGAGTGGGAATGGACGACGACGATGCAGACGAGAGTCCTCGTGCATTCGGACAGCATAATCATCCGCAGAGGTTTGCTGTTCCTCGATCTGGCCATTCTGCGTCGCACCCGTACTCTCTGAACCAGGCGCCCGCTCACCACCAGAATCCATATCCGTCGCAGCAGACTCAAGGATATAACAGCTACGGCGCCGCGCCCGCATCACCCAACAGAGTTCCCAGTTCTCCATCACACCACTTCCAGGGGCTTGCACCGGGACATTCTGCATCAAACCCCCTTCCCATGCCACATCATCATCCAAGTGGATATGCTCATTCTCACGGTCCACTGCACTTGCCCGCTTCTGCTACGTCTTCCAACATGTATCAGCAGCAGCACCAGCAGCAGCAGCAGCACCAGCAGCAGCAGCAGCACCAGCAACATCAGTCGTTTCAACCGAACCACTACGGTCATTCTATGCATCATCAGCATGCGGGGCCATTGTCGATGCAACAGCAACAGAGTGCTGCGGGCAGCATGTATCCGCCATCGCATGGACAAATGCCAAGTACCATGCATCCAATGCAATACAACAGTGGGCAAATGAATCCACAGGCACCTCCGCAATCGCAGCAGTCTCTCGGGTCTGGGAACAGCAGCTCCAGTGGGAGTGATTTGGAACCAGCTCCCGGAAGCCCAGGTCTAGCCCCTCAGATGTACGGTGGTGCGCCAGCAATGACAAAGCCAATTCAAAATGGCCCGGGTATGGGGGGCCGTCAACAGTCCTCGGGGAATGGCAACAACAATCCCAGTAACGGGAGCAGCACCTCGCAGATGCAAAACACGTCGATGGGATTGCCGTCCGTTAATGCTGTTCCACCACCGTCCGATGGTCTTTGCTTCTACGAAGTAGAATTCAAGTCGCAGCGCCGGGGGTTGTTCAAAGCATCGTATCATGCAGTGTTCAAAGTTGGAGATTTCGCGATTGTTTCTGCTGACCGGGGAGAAGACCTTGGACGGATTCGGCGCGTCTTGGACCCGAGAAAGGTGAATCCCGAGAAAGTCTCCCGGTTTGTTATTCGTGTTGCGTCTGCAGCAGAGATTGCAGAGCTTGCTCGAAAGGCAGCGGACGAGGATTCCGCGGTTGCGTCTTGCCAGTTGCAGGTGCAGGAGCGTGGCTTGCCACTTTCCATTGTTGGTGCTGAATATCAGTTCGATCGAAATAAGCTGACGTTCTTCTACATCGCTGACGATCGAGTGGATTTCCGAGAACTCGTCCGTTCTCTATTTCGTCTGTACAGAGTCCGTATCTGGATGCAAAAGGCAGGGGAGTGATCCTGTGGTTCGTTGGTTCCCTTGCGTGTGCTCCATTTTATTATTATTATTATTGTTATGCTCATCGTCATCATCATGTTCCATTGTGTCGTTTTTTTTTTTTTTTGTTGGCATGGATGTTTGCATGCCGTCTTTTCCAAAGATTGCAAGCAGACCTTTTGCAATCCGCGGTTTATTTGTATTTTATTGTTTTCCCATTTTCATGAACTTACATGTGTGTGTGTGCGTGTATGTGTCTTCTGTTGTTTTCGAGGTTTTTAAATAGATCGTTTGTTAAAGTTTCTGTGCTTTTAAAAATTAATAATTATAATTATGAATTTAAACTTCGCCTTCATTGTGCACTAACCACGGATAATCATCGCTGATCACCCATAATCAATGCTGCAACCCAACAACATGCATAATGCAACGCGGTGGCGTGTGTAAAGGGGTTTCATGATCAAAATGAGGGCGAAACGAATCGGGCATCGTGTGACGGAGTTGCTTAAGATGACAAGCGCATGCGCATGGGCGCGTGGCAGTGTTTTTGTTTGCGCGCGCTTGAGATTGCTCCGTCATATCGCGATAAGTGGCAGCGATTTATTGGTTTATTTTTATGTTTGTTACCTGTTGAAGTCATTCATGTATTATTTTATTTATTTTTAATTTAATCTACGACGTCTTCATAGCGACGATGTCTTTGCAGCAGTGCTCGTTTTCTTCGGTTTTGACTGCCCACTGCGCACTTTTTCGGGATGCTCGGTCCTTGTGTTGGAAGGCACGGAACTCCTCTCCTCGGCCTCAGCAGCAACGGGCTTCGCCTTCTTACTGGGAAGAAGAATCCTTGTGGACTCCGCTTGCTCCTCCACTTCCTCACTGCTCGCCTCAAGCTGAGGTCGCTTACGAGAGTTCTCAACTGGGATCGAGTCATCAATGTTGGGCTCATCGGTTTCTTCGAGATTCCGGTCCGCAGTGGGGATTTCGTTGCTGATCTTCTTGAGCTTGCAAACATAGAAGCCGTCCATATTGTGGACGTGAGGATAGATCCGACGACTGAGGCTCAAACTGGGGTGGAACCGACGAGAGCGATACTTCACAAAACCGGGAACGCCAAACGGAAGGCCACTTTCCACGACCTTGACATTTCGTTTTCGCAGAGCATATGCAATGACGTCTTCGTTTTCTTCGACGGTGACTGTGCACGTTGAATACGTGATGTATCCGCCCGTTTTAGAATTCGCATCCACACAGTCGATGGCAGCAAGGATCAGCTGTTTTTGCAAGTACGCACAATCGCGAATATCGGAAAATTGTTTGGAGGTCTTGACAGACACATCCTTGGAGACGACACCAAGACCAGAGCAAGGAGCATCGAGCAACACTCGATCAAAGCCTTGCATGATCTTTGGATACTTGCGACCGTCATAGTTCGTTACAACAGCAATGCGAACACCCATTCGATGCAGATTGGCGTTTAACGCCTTCAGACGATCCTTGTTTGAATCGTTTGCAAACAGCGTACCCTCGTTTCGCATCAGGGCAGCCATGTAACTCGTCTTGCCTCCAGGAGCGGCTGCCATATCCAAGACACGCTCTCCCGGAAGTGGGTTCAAAGAAACGACTGGGAGGAAAGAGGACGCACTCTGAATCATATAGTGTCCTGCAAGGTACTCTGGTGTTGCTCCTACTGGAACTGCAGAATCAAAAATTTGCAGACCTACCTTGGACCACTCACCCAATGGGTCCAAATTCACACCGCGCGACAACAAAGCCTGTGCAAGATCACGGCGACGAACCTTCAGTGTATTTGCGCGGATTGTGACAGGGCGCGGCTGCTCGGAGGAATCAAGGTACGGCATGACCTGGTCCATCGGCAACAGCTGCAAGATGCGATCCATCACAAACTCATTGTATCCGTATACCGCACACAAGTCGCGCATCAAACTGTCGCGATATTCTGCGCGCGAGCGATTTTGGTCACGCAATTCGGAAAAATTTGCCAGTGTTTGCAAGGTTTTCTCCACCCGCTTCTTGACAATGTTCACATCCTCGGTTGACAGAACTCCCGGAATAACAGTCGTCCCCGTTTCATCACCGTCCTCATTGTTCTTACTCCCATCTCGAGCAGATGTCTCTTCTCTTTCCGCGTTCAATTCCAAATCATCATCCCCGTCCACTTCGCTTTCTTCCTCAGTGCCATCAGAATCAGTTTCCTCGTCTTCGTCATCCTGTTCGTCGTCGTCGTCTTCTTCTTCTTCGGACTCCGACTCCGACTCTGGTTCAACAACCTTCTTTCCCTTGTCAATGGTTGCTGCCTTGGGCGGAGCTTGTTTTGCAGCAGCGCCCTTCTTGCTGCCTTTTGAAAGAGCAGCCATGTGTCTAAGTTCTGCCTCGGCTTCTTCTTCCTCCTGCTTCCGTCTCGCAGACTCCTTCTTCGCCTCTCGTTCAAATGCAGTCTCCTCTTCCGATTCATCACCATCGCTATCGCCGTCACCTGCACCACCACGACCATTCGAATCTTCCTCAGAGCTGTCGCCCATTTCCAACACAGTCTTGTTTGTCTTTCGAACACCAAGCTGCTCAAAATTCTTCTTTTCCTTTGCACTCAACGCGGCCCTTGGTTTCTGCTCGACTACAACAGCCTTTTTCGCATTCTTCGCACTCTTGCTCGCAGTCCGTGACGCAGGCGCAACCGTCCCGTCTGACTCTGACTCTGACTCTGACGAAGGATTTACAAAACTGAATCCATCCTCTGCATCCACCATCTCCAGCTCTTCTTCTTCGCTCGAGAACTCATCCTCGTCTTTCGCATGCCTGGCACGTTTCGCAAAGTCCTTTGCAGACAAGAACTGCGACTTCCCGCCTTTCAAAGGCTTCGTTGGCGCAGCAACGACAGCAGCAGCAGACGTCCTCAAGGAGGCAGCCTTTGCAGGAACGGCCTTTTTCAGTTCTTGGCGAGCCATTGTGCACTGTGAAGAAACACCAATAATCTATATAAAAAGAATAAGAGTATCGATCCAACAAGCCCAATAATGATCACGAAACCAAGACATAAGCAAGAAAGGAAAAGTAAAAACAACGCGAAACGAGAAAATGGGAAATCTGGCCTTTCAAATTTCGCTCTTCTGCTCTTTTCGCATGCCTTTTCCTCTTGCTTTATTACAGTCGATTTTTCCAGTTCAAGATAAAAAAGGCTGACCAAAGGACCTTCACTTTATGGTTCATACGTGGTGAGCTCCAGTCAACTATTTACATGTATATATATTCTGTTTTCTGCGGTTTCGGTACGTTGTAAATATTGGGAAGAGAGAGGAGAGAGAGGAGAGAGAGGAGAGAGAGAAATGTCGTCGTCTTCTGGGAAAAAACATCAACCGGTCGTGTGTCTTGTGATTGGGATGGCTGGATCCGGGAAATCGACGCTGATGCAGCGTTTGTGTGCACACACGTTTTCAATGTCGAAGCGAGATCCATCGAGTCATGGACAACCGTATATAGTGAATCTTGATCCAGCGGTTCATGGAGGCCTTCGGTTTCCGGCGCACATTGACATTCGCCAAAGCATTGATTACAAATCAGTGATGAAACAGTATGAGCTAGGACCGAATGGAGCCATTATGACGTGTCTCAACTTGTTTGGAACAAAGATGCATGAGCTCATGCAGCTTTTGGAGACAAAGGTGGACAAGGACCCGCTTTTGGAATATGTGTGGGTGGATACTCCCGGGCAAATCGAGGTGTTTACTTGGAGTGCGTCTGGATCGCTTATTACACAGTGCTTTGCAACCGCACTCCCCACGGTTCTGCTGTATGTCGTGGATGCAGAACGTTCGCGCAGTTCGCCAAACACTTTTATGAGTAACATGCTCTATGCCTGCAGTATCATGTACAAGACCCAGCTTCCAATGCTGGTTGTGTTCAACAAGAGTGATCTTGTCTCGGATCCCGAGATCTTGCATTCATGGATGACGGACCCAAGCGAGCTGCAGAGTGCATTGCAGGTTTCAAGAGAGTCGCAGTCCTCGTATTATTCGGATCTCTCGTATTCTCTCTCGCTGGTTTTGGATTCGTTTTACGAAAACATACGGTCGTGTGCTGTATCAGCCGTGACGGGAGCCGGAGTCGATACACTGTTGGAAAACATCGAATTGTGCAAGCAGGAGTTCAATGCAAACTACAAGGAATCGCTCAAGCTTCAAAGCGCAGAGCACATGAAGAGGCTCGAGGCAGACTTGGCCAAGTCGACAATCGATGATGCTGGTGGTGCCGGCTCTTATGGAGGCCCTCTTCTTGCACAGAGCATTCCTCTCAAAGCCAAGAACAACGCGTTTTATGCCGACAACGACGACGACGATGACAATGATGACGACGGGCTAGCTGGCGGTGACGCAGACATGAACAATGAACCAGAGGAAGAGCTGGATGATGATTTGCCCGACGACCCTCGATTGCGGAGAGCTGGCATCTGAGTGCCCAATCCCCCTTCTTTACCGTCTAAATGGATGTGAATTGTTGCGACGAAGTGCTGTGGATAAAATGCGACAAGGCCAACAGGCATCAGACGCCGTGGTTGTAGGGGGTGTTCGCACCATTCAGGATGATGGATTCAGCAAACAAAAAGCCGCGGGATTGCATTGAATGTGCATATGTTTGGGGAGGAAAAGAAAGCGCATGGCGACCGACTTATTGTACATTAAATGTTAACGTTGTTGTTTCGTTTCTACAATAACCCACCTAGTTGAACAAAGGGGCTGGATCATGTTGCGGAGGCGTCGGGAGAATTGGAACGTCTTCGCTCATTTGCCGAGCATGTCGAGCGCCGCGGCGTGCGCCACGATTGTCAACCGTCGAAGCGACAAGCGGAAGGGCGTCACTGTTGCTCGCTTCCACAAAATCCACTGTGATTGACAATCGAGGAGAAACTACTGCCTGGGTCGCGGAGGCAGAATCAATGTTGTCGGTAGACGTGGAGGATGGAAATGAACCGCTCGACGTAGTTCGTCCACCCATTGACGAACCCAAAATATTCATCGAAACAAGAGACGCAGCCGAGGACTTGTCAGAATGCGCGTGAACGGAGACGTATGCATCCAACAAAGAGAGGCCCTCATCATCGAACAGCGCTAGCTCGAACATTTCGTGAATAAACCGTCTGGCATTCAGCCTGAACCGAAAACGCTCCATCAGGACCATCGCATGTGCAGCAAGGATAGGGTCCAGGAACAAATCGCTATTTTCGGTTCGCAATTTTCGAATCGCTTTGGAGGATACCTCTTGGATAACGGGGTTACTCAATCCGCAAATATGGCGTATGATTTCAACGTATATATTCGGATCGACGGAGCATTTGGAAAATGCTTCGACATCACCATCATTCTCAACATCCAATGCGTCTTCTCGGTTAGCGACATCAAGAACGGGCTCCTTCGAGTACAGCTCGGAGACGTGCGTCGCAGACCCTTGAAACGACGGCTTTCGCTCGACGGTGAAGAAATTGGTCAAATCGCGAGGCAGGGCAACTTTCAGGGAACATTCCCAACCCAGACGCTCGACAAGTGCTCTTCCACCAGGAGAAACAGAAAAAAGCGATATTATGTAGCAGCAGGTTCCACGAACAGACAAAGAAGGGTGATTGAAAGCCATGTCAGAGACGTGGCGGAGAAAGTGTGGCTCCTTTGCCAGAAGCAGACTCAGACCATACTCGGATGCACCAATCCAACCGGTTGCCCACAAGGCTGCGGTCTGCTTGGGGCACTGGGTAAGAGCACTCTCAATCATCCTGTCCAAGACACCAGAAGCGTTCAAGAGAAACGCGCATCCTTCCTCTGTCCTGCAGAGTTCACCGAAGAAATGAAGTGGCAACACAATGGAGCTCTCTGTGTGCTTGAAAACGGATCTGCCCTTCTTGGACAGCGAAGACAAGAGCGACGAATCACCGCGTAGCTCAAATGCCTCCTCCAGAGATCGTTCGACCACATCAACGTAAACGTCGCATTCAGTCGCCAACCACGTGTCCATCTGTCGTTGCAGCCATCCGTCGGCCATCGCGATTGCCAAACCATCTGATCTTGCGAGAAACCTGAGGAGCAGTGAACAACCAGGAACATCCATCAGAGCAGTTCTGGGCGGATGCATAATGAGAGCGTCCAAATGGCTATCCGACGCCATCATTGCATCTTCCAGAATCGCTCGGGCGGTCCGCACTATCTCCTCCCAAGGATCCTCCAACATTGCTTTTAATAATCCAATGCCCCACTCCGAAAAATTCGGCATTTTGTTATTCAACATTGTTCGCAGGTGCATCGCCGCGACGAATCGGATCTTATTTGACCCAGACATGGCGGCTGTCGTCAGCAAATTCCGCGCGTATTGGTTGTAGGTTTCGTCGACCAACGAGTAGTCAAAATGCTTCATGACCAACTGCGCTAGATCATCTCGATTCAATTTGGAATCGACTAGTCGATACAAAACAGGAAACGCATCCAGTTCTACAAGCAAGAGAATACCCCGAGGATGCGAGGACAGCTCCCCAAGAAGTGCGAAGAAGTCTCGACTCATCTTGATCCCGACAACCTGCGACGCAAAGGGCCTGAACTCAAACTGCACGCCATTTCGTCCTGCAGAGGACGAAGGCGTCGGCGGGCCGCTAAACGCTCCGCTGGGCGGAGGAGCAGTCGAGCTGTTTAGCTCATCGCGCAAGTACTTGACAATCTGATTCACAAGTCCAGATGCAGCCAAAAACTTGATGAAACGATCAGTGCTGCACAAACGGCGAATGAGTATTCGACCAACCCGCGTGTACTTCTCTTCCAGGTTTGACAAGTATGGCTCGTCAACAAACAAATGCTTGTCTGGTTTGAAAAACGAGGTAATACGCTTCACAAATTTGGACTTTTCCATAGCGTCCTTCATCTTATCGGGGTTGGAAAAAGGACCCTCCAGCAATGTGTAAATGAGAGAAAAGTTCCATTTCTGGAAATCCTTGAACAAATTCACTCCAGTGTCCTTCATCATTGCGACGGTATCGATCAGTGCTGTTTCCTTGGAAATTCGATACTCATCAATGTGGCGAGCGAGAATGCTCTTCCGAGCTCGGTCAATATTGACCTGATGCATGATAGAGCCATGCAACGCTTCCACCCCTCGAGATTGCAGATACGTATCCCAGGAATCGTGTAATTGCAGACATCGTTTTGCAGAAAGTGTCGTTTCCGACAACGCAAGCACGAGAATCAGCAAGCGTGATGACTTTTCAGACATCGGGGACTCCCGCATGAGCGCATCCACCACGCCGGTATGGTAGTATCCAGAAAGCACAAACGAAAGAAAAATATCGACAAGATCCACACGATATGCTTCGCTTGCTGCAGCCCATCGCGACCAAGCTTGCTTCTGATCCTGCTTTCCATCTCGAAGGACACTCTTTCCAACAATTGTGGACTGCCTTCGAGAGCGATTCTGCGGCGACGCAACGGGAAATGAAGCGTGCTTACTACTGCTGCTTGCCGTCAGTGCTGCAGCAGAACTGGCAACGCGCTCGTGTCCTGCTCCTCCTCCTTTAGGAGACATTGGGGTTGACGAAGAGGAGTACGAGGTACTGTTGAAGAGCGAGATCCAATCCGCAGCTGAGCCAAGTGCGTCTGCGTACTCTTCCGGATTCAAAAAATTGGACACCTTGTTGGGAGCGATGGATCTGAGAATCTCGTACAACATGTCCACAATGGCCTGCTTTCGAATGACGGACCCATTCTGGCGGAGAACGTATACAACCGACCTAAGTTCTGCACACAGTGCAATTGTGCCCGCCCATGTGCGAAAAAGCATGCAAATCGCTCGAATGGCAAGCGCAAACCGTCTCTTTCCGTCGTCGTCGTCCAAAGACAACTCCAAATCCGTGAACGGCAAGAAGAGCAGCTTGAGATCCAGATACGGTCGAATGAACAGTCGATGAGATTCTGCATCCAGTACATACGCCAGAGCCCTGATGACGGAGACAGACATGTCTGCAAATAACGGGTCGATCGAAATCTGCACTAGCGTGCGAATACCGTTCGCTCTTGCAACTGCACGAGGATTCACAATCAGCAAATCGCGCAAGATTTCCGCAGCTCGTCTTCGCATGCCATCATCTATAAATTCAACAATTGACACAAGAGTATGAACACATATCCGTGGGAGAGACTTTCCGTGGAGCCAAACAGCGTGTGCAATGAACTTCAGCGCTTGCAGCCGCTCTTTGGACAGTTTCTTATCTCGTTCTGCAGATCTGCACACGAAAAACTGACACTGGTGTCTCCAACACTCCACAAGAAACTCAGGAGTAACTGCGAATCCTCGGATGGTCTTGAGCGACGCAATCCTCACGAATCGATTGAAGTCGCAGAGACCCTTTCGTATTAGACGAATCAGATCCTGCTGCGGAAGTTTTGCATAGAACGCTTGCGAACCAAGTTCCCGATAGAGCTCCACGAGTTTGGGAAGCATTCCCACTTTGGCATCATCCGACGCATTAGGACGCTGCAGTTCCTCGAGCAGTACTTCCAAATGCTCTTCATGAACCGACGTTGCCATTCGCACTCTCTCCCTCCTGCGTGCCTGCCTACCTGCCTATCCGTCCGTCGGTTTTGGTAAGCCCAACAAAAACTGCACAAACTACACAAACAGCAACAAAGTCCGTTCAGCTCGGTCAACAAGTCAATTCGTACGCGCTGTATTCACTCTATGTGTGAAGAAGCCTCTCGAAGCCAACAGATTACGTATGGATGGATGAACGGATGGATGAACGGATGGATGAACGGATGGATGAACGGATGGATGAACGGATGGATGAGGATGGGTCTATACTGCTCAAAAAATGGTGTCGGTGTCCCTGTTTCGGAAACGTGGTGCAGCTATTCCAAGGATAAAAAGTCTCCAGAGCTCACAACGTACGTCCCGTGAAACGGTGGGGGGGAAAGAGGGGGAAAAAAATAATACAAGGAAATGCTGCTTCTCGATTTGCTTCCGCCAATCGGCATTCGATCGAAAAAACGCCGACTGTTACGTGATGAAGCGGTACAGCAGATGATGGAGCTGTTCGCGAGTCGTCTCTTCTCTGCAAAAAATTATGATAAATAAATAAATAAAACAAATAATAATAATAATAATAATAATAATAATAATATGAAAAGAAAAAAAGAAAAAGGTAGAAGCTGTCTTCTGATCTTCATGTTATCCGTCCTACTGGGCAAGGCCCAAGTCGCGGGCGACCATCTTGGAACAGATCGCATGATACGCATTACGCATACGAGCAAACAAGGTCAAAGCACGTTCGTTGCCCTCTGGCCCGGCCTGCACCAACGACCGGAAAAGCGGACGTACAAACTTCATGCGGCCAAACTCTTGAAGGAATTTCTCCACCAGCGGAAAGACAGACACGTCGCCAGACTTCAGACAGACCTGATAAAATGCAAAGCGAATCTCTGCATTTCGGGTGTCATTGATGCGGTACGCAGTCTCCATTTCACGCAACACAGCATGGTCGACAGGACATGCATGCTGCAACATGAATTCAAAATAGTAGATGCGCTGTTTTGGAGTCCACGAGAAGTAGGAAGCATCGACTTTCTTGGACAGGGCCGAGGCTTCGCAGACGTCTGCCAATGACCGGTCGATCTTCGGCATCAGCTTCGGCATGCCAGGAGAATACAACAAGTCGTCCCAATCGATCTTCGCCAAAACGTCTTGCCGATTCTGCTTCGTAAAGTAGCTGATGAAGTGGTTCTTGAAATCATCCGAGTCGATTGCCTTGTGCGCAAACGTGCGGAAGTAAGATCGATAGTACTCGTCCATGACAGGATCGTCGTCGACCATCTGCTCAACAGCGAGAAGGAACAAAGACCCCTTTTCGTACGGCACAGAACTGAAAGCGTCGTCGGGATCGTCCTCAGTGGTGATGGGCGGGACTAGCTGCGTGAACGGGTGGTCGTGTCCGTAGCGGTCGACATCAGCTTTCAGCGCATTGTACCCAATAAGGACTTCAAGATGTCGCGCCGCCTGTCCTTCTCTCCTTCCGAGAACCTTGCGTTCCAAAACGACATCATTCGACTCGTTGAGCCAGAAATGTGCCCACGACTTGGACGTAACCAGATTTCCAGACCAGGCATGAAGGACTTCATGAAGGAGGACATTCATAAGCGACTTGTCTCCAGCCAGAATAGAGGGAGTACAGAACGTCAGCGTACCTTCCATGCCGCCGTACGGGAATGAGAACGGCATACTGAGCGCGTCCTGGCGACCGAATGCGTACGGAATGAGGCATTCTTCTGCAGACGAGACGAACACTTCCAAATCCGAATACTCGCTCTGGCACAAATCGGCAACCTCTGGCTCACTCCAGACTCCACAGCGATGGGAGATCGGGCGGAACTCCAAGTTGCCACACGCTAGCGCAATCAAATACGAAGGAATCGATGTGTTTTGCTCGTATTCGAACAGAGTTTCGTCGTCTGAAACCGGATTGGTGCTCTTCAGGACTCCGGAGACGACAACTTTGAGAGGATTCTTGCACCGAACAGCAGCAGAATAAGTGATTTTCACGGCGGGCGTGTCCTGGCAGGGAAGCAGAGAACGGGCATGGATGGCCTGGCACTGCGTAAACATGAACGGATGTTTTCCTCCGGTAGTTTGCACAGGAGCAAGCCACGAGATTGCAGAGCTCTGAGGAGTCGTCGTGTACTCGACAGTCAATGAAAACGCAGCAGCGTCGAACCCATCCGGAAGCCGGACCGTCAGCTTAGAGCCCTTGGCGCGATGCTCATCCGCAAATGAAAACTCGCATTCTTGACCTGTTGCATCCAGTAGAGTGGAGGCGACGCTGACTTTGGATACTGCCAAGTAACGAGTATCGAGGGTTACGATCGCCGCGGTAACATCGGCGGCAGTGCGGACCATGTCCAGCCGAACTGAGCCTGCAAGCTCAGACCGAGCAAAGTCGACAAACAGCGAAAGGTGCACGTGCTTCGTCACATATACATCAATGTTTGCATACGATGAAGGATCAGTGAACGCAGGCATCTCCACCCCCTATTCTCTCCACGCTCTCTACCCCGTGCAGTGTGCCGTGCCGTGTGCAACAGAAGAACGCTTTCCGAGAGAGAGAGAGAGAGAGAGAGAGAGACACACACACACACACACACACACACACAGAGAACGCCCATTGGGACCTTTGAGAACTGCCCACCTGAGAAGCAAGCATCAGGCGGATCTAGCATCAAGGAAACTGAATGAAATCCCAAGGATCCTTCCGTTTTTACCGAGTGGCGATCGATAAAAAGGCTGTTGCTTATCACACGTTCATGTTCCCACGGAGCTTCTCGGGTTTGATGCAATGACGGCTGCATTATCATCGTATCGAAGGTTGCTGAGGACGCTGAAATCTCGGAGCAATGACTTTTCAAATTCCGTGCAATTGTTTACGAAACTGAAGGATATGTTTCGTACGCAACGGAACGCAGAGTCGATACGAGTGGTGGACCAGTACTTGAAACAGATGATCCATGTTGATGAGCATCGGGAGCTTCTGAAGAGGTCGGGATACCTCCGAAGTGAAGACATCTCGGAGTTGGAGCGTGTGCGCGTCAATGCTGCTCGCGTTGGCCTTGGACTCCCTCATTTATATGGCGTGGATGGCGATGTCGCCACCACCAAGAGATGAATCATCCCTGGACTCCTGGAACTACGTGTATAAAGCAAATAAAAAGAAGAAGAAGCAGAAGAAACCTTTGGGGAATTGTTGGTGTTGTACAACTCACTGGTTAGCGCAATAATGATACAATTTCGACAGATTGCAGTTTTTTTTTCTTTCCTGGCGGTTTCCCCTCTCCCTTGTGCTGCTGTTCTTATGGAAGCAGGATGCCTGGAAGATGGAAAAAGAGATGGAAACGGCAGCAACAGCAGCGACGCGAGACTCAGCGGGCAGTGGATGGCGCGGACTGGCCATCAATTTGTGCTCGGACAGTGGAGGTCCTGCTCAGGACGGCAGAGACTTGTCGCTGGAGATCTTCAAATGCTGCGAGCCGCTGCTTCTGTTTTTCAGCCAGAGCTTCACGACGCTTATCCGATGGTGCAGACGCAGTTGTCCCCGAAGTTCCGTTCTGGGGCTGGGAAAGACCGGTGTTGTTGGCGCCCACAGAAGCTCCGGTGGCATGACGCTCCGATAGCGGACGATCCGCCGACAACGACAGAGAGCCGGTCGACTTTACACGAGCAGACAGCGGCAACGCAGGAACGGGTGGCGCAGACGTTGTGGATGCACTGGAAGGATTGGCGGAAGTGGAAGGTTGCAAAATCGTCGATACCGGAACAGAGTTGTTTGTTGCCGAAGAAGAGACAGATCGGCCGCTGATCTTCTGCAACAATTTCTGCCGCTCCATAATCTGCTTGCGTATTCTGGAAGCCTCTGCTTCGAACCCTCCATCATTCCCGGAAGCTGCCGACAGAGTCACCGCCGGTGTCGTCGAATTCGCCGCGGACACCGGCGTTGGCGCACTCGAGAAGGAATATGAATTGGCGGAGGACTGTACAATGGAAATGGATGTTGCCGCATCGGCAGCGCCGTTGGAATGAGAATGCTGGGTCGGTGCGGGCTGTTGAGAAATGGGCACATTGTCTTGATTAGACGCGTACGACGATGCATACGCAGCAGAAGAAGGGTTCGAGGTCGCCGAGTTCGCAGCAGGTCCCGAGGGAGCACTTGCGCGTGAGCGCGTTGATAAATGCGCTTCTGTCGGTGGCCCAGGATACCGCGCACTCATTTGGGAGGCGATTGTGGGAGCGGCGTACCCTGCAGTAGCTCGCGGTGAAACAATCGATGCAGGGGTCGGATTCGAAAGGGGCGTAACCAGGCCTGGACCCGCCACGCGACTCGATAAAGTGCCACGAGACGCCAGAGATGTATACGAACTGTGCGTACTTTGTGTCCCATATGTGCCCAAGTCCTTGGAGGATGGCATTCGAGCAGAGAGTGGTCGGGGTGCCGACGGTTTTTGATCAGCATACGCGGGAGAGGCTGACAGCGGACCAACGGATCCTCCCGCGCTGGAAGACGCTGTCCCGGCAGCTGAAATCGAAGTCAACGTCGAGGCACTAGGTACGGTGGATGCCCCTGTAGAGGGCGTAGCGGTGCCGGGAACTGGGGCAAGCGACGCAAGATTTAATTTTGGAACAACCGGAACGGCGCCTGCAGACGTTGACGACGTTTGACTGGCAGTGACTGGACGCTGAGTGGCAGACTGGACGGACGGTGGTGGCCGCGAGGGCACTTTCGGCGCTGTCTGCTGCGGTCGCACTGCTGTTTCGTGTTCTTGCTCGAATTCCGACGACAGTCTTCGAATCACCTGTTGATGCTGCTGCTGAAGAGACATTGGGGCTTGTTGAGGAGCTTGTGAGTGTGGCTGCTGCTGTTGCGTATTCCCCAGCGGACGCTTCACAAAAAGAATCTGGTCTTGATTCAAGACGGACACTGCAGTCGTTGCGGCAGCTGCCGACTCCTTTTCCTTCCGTTCACGTCTTGCAGATTGCAAACGAGGAGATACCATTCGAGATGCGCTAGTATCTCTGGAGGGGGTGCTATCTTCCGAGGGAAGCCGAGGAGACGAACTTGCCGATGAATTACTCTTGTAGTGAGAGAGTTCCGATCGGAGCGCCACGAGTTCTTTTTCCAGAGTTTTCTGCTCGTGCTCTGCCATCAGTGCACGCTTCTGCATTTCAAGAATACGAGAGTGCATGTCAATGCGTTCCATTTTGAGTCGATGCAATTCCGATTCAAGGAGTTTCTGCTGATCAGGGCTTAGCATGATCCCCGACGCATCATTGCCGGATCCGTGCGAAATATTTGACGCGTTCAACGCACCACTCATCTGAGGAGACGTCAGACGAGGAGTTGACATGGGAGAATGCCCGTCGGTCTGCATTCGGATTTTCGTCTTGAGCGTGTCAACTTCGGTCCGTAGCGACTCGATGATTCTCTTGTATTCCGAAATATGCTGCTCGACCGAAACAGTGTTCCTGGTGATCTTGTGTCGAATGTTCTTGGCTCGACTCGCGTACTTGAGCGTGTTGTGGGTCTCTTCATAATACAGAACGGAAGGAGAGACATTCGCAATCATTACGGTTCTCGTGTTTCCGCCCAAAGAGTCCTTTAGCAAACGCGTTAATTTCGAATCGCGATACGGAACGTAAGTACCGCCGTTATCGAGAATGTTAATACAATTGCCAAGAGCGAGTAGAGAGCGATTGATGTTGGCACCTTCAACCATGCGAATGCCGCGATTATCTGATCTGGCCGCCCTCTCAGAGCCGGCAAGATCAATCAAATTCAATTTGCTCACTCGCAGCTCTTCAACTATGTTCCGTGAGCGATCTTTTTGCTCCACGGTCATCTGAAAGATGGCATGCGATCGAGAAGAGGCTACGTTTGCGCCCGTAGCTGCCATTGTCCGTTTCTTGGATCCTTCTTCAATGATCAACTGGACATCCTCTACATTCTTCACTTCGAATTCCGACAAATCTTGTACCACCATACCTTTGGATGGGTCCTCATGCAAGTCGAGATACTTCGGCCCTGCTGGATTCAAAAGATCCTTAATTTTCTCGTTGTAGATTTCAAGGAAAGACACGCGGACTCGATACTCGCGATCCGTGTCGGTTCGAATCCGCTGAAAGATATCATCCATGCAGAGCGCGTACATGCCCTTCACAGATCCGTCCATTCTCCCCATCATTGTGTACGTCTTTCCCGCGCCCGTCATGCCGTATGCAAAACAGGTTGCATTATAGCCATCCAAAACGCCGTCGATGAGCGGTTTGGTCGTTTGACTGTACACATCATCGTTACTAGAATATTCATCAAAGACCTTGTCAAAAGTATACACTCTTTCTTTCCGAGCTCGCTCGGCACCGTCAAATGCAACACCGGAATCTGGGTCCAGGAGAAACACCATTGCATCTTGGATCCTCAAAATCACGGGCATTTTGTAGCGTGCCCGTTGCGATGTCGCAAGCATTCGTTCCTTCTCCGTCAACGGTCGAGAACGAACCGCTACCATGATGCGGTTCTCCGTTGGATGCGCAGACTCGCGGTGACTGTGACTGTGGCCATGGTTACTGTGAGCATGATTCTGGTTGTGATTCATGTTGTGGCTGTCAGATCCTAGTCTTGCTGATAGCGGAGCATGTAGGTGGTGATGATGGTGGTGGTGTTGCACGGGAGCAGCGGATGATGATGACGACTGAGAATCCATTGTGGAGACTTGCTGATTGGTCGAATATCCTGAATGACTACTCGACGAATACAAGGGCATATCGGAAGCGAGCCCAAGATGTGCACTGCTTGAATGAATTATCTGGCCGTTTTGCGGTGGGGACGGAGACATCTGAATCGTTCCCTCCTGTTCTTGTTCTTGTTCTTGTTCTTGTTCTTGTTCTTCTCACTCTTTCGGATAATCAAACAGCTTCAGCTAGGCATTCGACCGTGTTTCTCTTACACAAATTGCAACCAACAAATATTAAGAAAAACAGAATATGGGAGAAAGAAGGAGCTGCGGGCAGAATTCAAAGAAAAAATGGAATCCAGATTTCCAACAACTTTTGCGATTTGCAAAACAAGAAAAATGCAGCGACGACTCTTCCTCTTCGTAAAGCTAAATTAGAAAATCAAAAACCACCCCCTAAAGATATCAAAATGCACGAACACCACTAGCAAAAAACAACAACAACAATAGCGGTAATAACAACGCTAAAAAACAATAATTACAGCTATTATTATTATTCTTACGACTATAATTATTATTCTTATTTATAAAAATAATTGATGACGATGACGATGACGATGACGATGACGATGATGATAAACAAAGATGGAGAGGCATGCCGGACGGAACAACCTAGGTTGGGAAAGAAATTGGGGGATTTGGGATGGAGAGACTAAAGGAAATGTGTTCGTTGAGGTCTTTATTTTATTTTGTTTTGACCTCGGGAAACTAGGGTTGTTGTTGCTGCTGCTGTTGCACAATACAAAGGTCAAAGGGGAACTTATCGGCTTTTTGACGCTTATTCTCCTTTCCCTTCTTTCTGTTGTCATTCTCATGATTGTCATTGCTATTATCACTACTCTTGCTATTATTATTATTGCTGTATTACCCAATTTTTTTTTGTTTTGCTGTTGTTATTGTTATTGTTATTGTTATTGTTATTGTTGTTGTTTTTTTTTGTTTTTTTTGGCTTCGTCTTGTTCCCACCCATTATTTTCTCTGTGGTTTTTTTGTGTTGGGTGTGTTTTCCACAGTTCTCAGTCAGCCAGTCTCAGTCAGTCTCAGTCGGTCTCAGTCGGCAACGTGTATTATTTCCCCCTCAGTGGATAACAGTAGGTCGAAGATGGAGGGTGCTGAGCGGATTTTGGATTTCCTGTCCAAGCGTACGCTGTATGACATGATGCCTCATAGTTGCAAGGTGGTCGTGTACGATGTGGATTTGCGGGTGAAGGATGCGTTCCGCGGCGCAGTCGAGCATGAAATGACGTTTGCTACGCTATGGGATGGAAGGATAAAGGATTTTGTGGGTATGTTGACAGTAACGGATTTCATCGACATTATGTTGTACTTCCGTCAGGTTTCACAAGGCGATCCGTCGCGGATGCTTATGGAGCTTGAAGAGTATCGCATCTGCACATGGCGAGGAATGCAGAAGAGAAATCGGCCAAACAAGCTATTGTTTGCAGATCCCGAGGAGTCCCTCTTGTCTGCGGCAGTCAAGCTTCGGCATAACCGGATCCATCGGTTGCCTGTTCTCGACCGGGATGAGAACGCAAAGTCACTCTTGTACATTGTAACCCACTCTCGAATGATGGATGACATCGTCCGACATTTTGACTTTTCCATGATCCCGCTGGTGCAACGATCAATCGAAGAACTGGGCGTTGGGACGTTCTCCGATCCCGTCACGGTTCCCAAACATGCGAAGTTGGACCAGGTTCTCCGCACGTTATCCCAGAGGTCCATCTCCGCCGTGCCCGTTGTGGGTGCCGACGGCGTTGCTATAGACATCTACTCCAGAACAGACGTCATGGATCTTGCCGCTGATCGTTTCTACAATCTCGATGCAACGGTTGCACAAGCGCTGGAGCACCGTCGAGTCAAGGATGTACACAAGGGCGAGCGGACGCTGCACACTTGCACCAGAAAGGACTCGCTTGCGTCGGTGATGACCAGGCTCGTGAACAATAGAGTCCACAGGTTGGTGTGCGTCGATGCTGGCGGGCGTGTTGTTGGCATTGTTTCCATGTCAGACATCTTTGACTTTTTCCTGGATCAGCAGCCTGGCTACTCTCCTCCGCCCAAGCGGTCCGCTGGAGTTGCGCAGCCAGTCTCCACGCCTTCTCAGCCCGCATCCGTGACATCCTCTGCGGCGTTTCCGTCCCAGGCACACTCTCACGCATCTTCGCACGGATCTGTGTCAGCGGTGCCATTTGGCGATCTGAAAATTGGCAGTCACGGCCACTCAAGCGCCGCCTCTGCTGCGCAGGATGCCGTGGTTGCTGGCGGCGCGGTTCCGAATCCTACGCAGCAGTTTGATGAAGATCTGGATGTCGATATGAGAGGTATTCGATCGAACTCGGATCAGGACATGTTTGATATGGATCACGCGTAAAACGATTTGCAGAAAGAACACCGAGAAATATGTGGATGATTTACAAAACTTCGAAACCAAAATCTCGCTTCGACCGTGTGGAGCAAGATGCCAGTGCTCACAAGCAGAATGTCTGCTTCCGTTGCTTTGGGACCGGTGAGCTCAGCAGTGCTCTCCGTGCGGCAAGGCGCACGCAAAGTTTTTGGCCTCCAATATCCTCACAAATCTTTTCGAATCTCGTCAAAGGTAAGACTCGGATTCTTGGCAGTGAAATAGTAGTACACCTTGCGAGACAATGCCTCGCCAATTCGGCGATCTCGCGTATTGTATTCTGCAGTGGTCACCAGGTTGGCAAGCATGAGTTCCTTGGCCTGGGAAGACAGGCCCGAGGTATGATACGCCTCCATCAGATGATTCAGAGTCGGGTACCGCAAACGAATAGATTTTGCAACATCTTCCGCGACACCCGGAAGAGCCAGCAGCATTTCATGAAAGATCTCCGATCCGTCGAACGAGGAACGCAATTCTCCCTTGGAATACTGTCGGTCGCGATCTCGGTACGGCGCTTCACAAACAGATCTGCACAACCGTCCAATCAGGTCCGCTGACTCCTTCTCGTTCACCGTTTCGACTACATAGAACTGATGCATGGCTTCCAAAATCTGCAAAGCATCTCGATAATCCTCCAGACTGACAGCAGCAAATGCTGCATCTTTCTGGCGTTTAGTGAGTCTACTGGATCTTCGTGGGCCACGACCGCCTCGCAGATCAGTGTCGCTCCCGGAGAACGCCTCCTCCTGCGCAGCTAGTATATGGCTCTGAACTGCGGTTGACGCCGCTTTGTTTTGAATTGCAGCAATTCTTGCAGAAACTCCTTCCAGAAAAAGAAAGATTCTGAAACGCTCACGGGGGCCACTACTACTACTACTACTACTGCTGCTGCTGCTGCTGCTGCTGCTGCTGGAGCTGGAGCTGGGAAACTGCTTCTTGATGTTTTCTGCAAAGTGATTCAATTTCTTGTGAGCGAGAACAGAACACAGGGTGTCGGCAGAAATGCGGATCACTACAAATGATTCCAGCTGCAGTTTCTCAAGGGATGAGCACAGGGAAGAGCGCAGGTCGGAACTGAAAGGCTTAACAATGGACCACACATCCCTCTTCTCTTGCAGGTCTTGAATTCGTTGAAGCATGATCGATTTCTCGTGCTTCCGTCGAGTCATATATTCCAGCATGTCTTCCAGACGGTCCGCTATCTTTGGAACGCGTCGCAGCATCATCAGCGAGGAGGATACGCGCAAGTGATGTGTGAAGACGTGGGGAAACTCTGCAAGGACTGTGGACAACGCAAGGCTGCCCAGTGCAGGATCCACCAGCACAACACATTCCTCGCGATCGAAAGATCCAGACGATTGGGATCGTTCAAACTGCGCTCGAAATTTCTCCTGCGTCTTCCTTTCCTTTTCGAGTCGCTTTTCGACCTTCTTCTCTTCTTCCTCCTTGATCTTCGTCAGCGTCTCCAGCGCCTTCTTCTTCTTATTCTCCAGTTTCTTTCTGAATGCGTCGGCCTTTCGGTACATTGAGGATTCCGAGTCCATGCTCAGCAAGGAGCAACCAAATTGCTTAATTACCTCAACGTCTATCAGGATAGAAGCATCCTCAAGCGCCCTCAGCTTTCGAGATGCGAGCAGTTGACTGGACGACGACGACGACGACGAGCGACCAGTCGCACTTCTGCGACCAGCAGATGGTGAGCAGTCACGAGACGACGGAAGAGAGATGACCGCATCTGGCGTGAGAGGACGGAAATTGACAGAAAACCCGTCATTGTCCAGTTCATGACGATTTTGAATTCCAGAAGTTGATGATCCAAGCACAAATGCCTGCTGGACAGCCAATGAATCATCGCCGTCAAAGCCAAAACCATTACCGTCGACAACGACGGTGTCATCGTCATCATCATCTGAAATTTCAATTACATCATCGGCGCTGTGAGAGGAGGCTGTCCTTTCCGGTGGGTCATGAAACGACACGGAGTCGCGAGCCGTGGACAATACTGAAGCCGCATCTATTGGTTTCCAAGTCGAACTGGAGGGCTGAGCCGCAGCGGCCATGTGTCGCCTTATGGCATCCATCAGTCTGGATCCTACTATGAAAAAACAAGGAATTAGAGAGCAGTTTGAGAAAGAAAAGTAACCATAGCAGTATATAGGAAGGAACAAACCATCTTACTTACCGTGGGAATCTTTGTCCGTGCTCGTGTCGTTCTTGGTCGGTTTCGAGCTACGCAAAATCAGCGGAAAATGCGCAGAAAAAAGAAAATGTGAGCAACCATGAAGCAGAAGAATTTAAAAAAAAAAACACCAGGAAAAGAAGGGAAGCAACAGGAAGTTCCATACCGAACGACTCTCAAAAACTGCGGACTAAAAGGCGATTCTTGGGCTAGGTTGATCAGCGATGAAGTAGACGATGATTTTGCTTGCTCAGGAGTTTTCTGTGCGGGTCCGCCGTGTTTGGTTGAAACAGTTGTCGGAGACGTCGACAAGGCTCGTTCTCGTTCATGATTGTTGTCGATTCGCGGAGAAGGTGAACACGCGGACGATGAAACGGAACTGGAGGCTGGGGGAAACGAAACTGTGGTTGGCGACGCTGCCGATTGGGATGCAGTGGGCGGTATCTCGCACGACAACGAAGCAGTTCTCCGTTTCTTCACCGGGGGACAGTCTTCAATACGAACGTCATCCAAAGAAAGAAAGCCTTCCGGAATCCCAGTGTCTGCAGATTCCGATTCCAACGCCGTTTTACGGGAGACACCACCATGGCGCTGGTCTGCTATTGTGGAATCCAATCGTAATGGATCGCATGTTCTGAGCTGCTGCGACGGAATCATCGCAGCCTCCCGTGCATCAATGGAGGAAGCCGGGCTTGCGTGCGCCATGGTCGCAACCGATTGGTCCGGAGAAGATGACCGGCGGCTTGGCGAAGAAGACGGGCGTCGTGGCGATCTCGACCGCGACGATGGCGTGGACGGTTGGACGGTCTCCGTTTCATGGTCAGGAAGACCAGGACCGTGACCGGACTCGGTCAAGAAACGATCCATGTGTGGAGTACGTGCGGATGGATCTCTTGCTGGATCGCAGTCGGTGCCTGTCACGTGGCGCACAACAGTTTGCATTCCGCTGTCAAAAAGCACTTCTAAAGTGTTTTCGGGATTCTGAAATAGCCGTAAGTGACTTCTGATGTACTTGATGTCATGTTCAGAATCCACAGGGAACACATTCAACACAAAAGAAAGCCAGTCGGAGATTTGGTCACTCATGTACGGACAACCCTGGGCGTGAGCGCAAGCTTCAAAACACGCATTGCAGGATGGAAGAATAATAATATAATATAGAAATTAAAAAAATGAAAAGAAATCAATAAAAGGTGGCTCGTTGATGAACACAATGGGTATCCGGGAAAAGGACTTCCGAGGGTCTCAGCTACAGTTGGCATGCATGCCCAAAGTGTGTCGATTTAACGGGCGCAGAGAGTCGGAGGCTCAGGACTGGGTTTCGTCATCGTCAGCCACTTGCGCAAACATCGAGAACCTTGAAATGTCGAAGCAGCACCGGCTCGAAAGTTTGTGTCGATTATTCCAAGCGCAGACCAAAGCGAGTTCGATTGTCTTCGTCGTCGACAGTCGATTCCGTGTTTTCGAGTGAATGAAACTGAAGTTCGACCAGACTCTTTCTGTCGACGCAGAATTACAAATGACTGGCAGAAGACGCAGCGCCACCTTTGAAATGATCCGCCAATTCGGACCAACAAGCTGCATTCTTTTCCAAAATGTCATTGCGTCGCCATTTGCCCGATTCCACAGCAACTCTTCATTGCGACCGTCCTTGAACCGGTTGTCCAGAACCGTTTGAAAATCATAATACTCTTGGTATTCTTTTCCGGGACGAGCTAGCATGTGGAATCCTGCTGATGTGGAGATCCGTCAAATGTTTCCTTTGGTACCGGGGGGGGGGGGGGTCTAAAGAATACGCAACTAAAATGCGATCATCCGACACACACTGCGACAAATGTTGTTCGAACTCATCGACTTGGCATATGATTACCAGCCAGAAGGATCCGGTTTTGTAATCGACGGAAACATCGGTCTGGCAATTTACCTTCTCTTAAATCTGAAAGATCCAGAAACCCAATCGTCCCATGAAGCCGCGTGCTGCTTCGACATTTCAAGGTTCTCGATGTTTGCGCAAGTGGCTGACGATGACGATGACGATGATGTTGCGGATACGTCTTCCGTCTCATCAACCAGTGATCAAGAAGAAGAGCTGAGGGAAAACGGACCGGTGGCTGTCTTTCTAGAACAGGATGCGCCATCGGCATGGTCGTTTGAAAATGAAACTGATTCTGCAGCAGCCATGATCTGCAGGATGTGTCAACCTTCGTAAATCGTAAAACATACTGAGCATCAAATATGGCAGAAAGGGCTGGCGTCGTCTGACGAATCCTACTCAGGACGCGGATGTCCAGGACCGAGAAGATCAAAGGCAGTTCATTTGCAGGCTGAAGCCATTTGCACATCCGAGTGTCAGCATGAGAAGGAGAGAACGATAGTATTCGAGACCCAGGACTTTGGCAGGTTGAATAACGGGATTTCAGGAGGGAAAGCATCCTGCATTCAATTGAAGTGCTTGCAGTGTAGACAATTTGTGCTGGGGGTTTTTAGGGACCGCTCCGCAAGGGCTGGAAAACGAAATTTGGTGGAAGGATTGCGTTGTTATAGCAAAACGAAGAAACAGAAGAAGGCGAAGAGGAGAGTTCACAACATCAAGCGATGCAGATCATTAGAAATGTTTTTGAGGCCATTGGAAACACTCCATTGTGGGAAATCGGTTGTTTGTCGAGAGCAACGCGGTGCAGAATCTTCATCAAGGCCGAATTTTGCAATCCTGGAGGATCGATCAAGGACCGAGCAGCGCGTTCGATGATACTGGACGCTGAGGCTCGAGGAATTCTGGATCCGAGAAACCCAGCCAAGTACGGAATCACAGAGGAGACGGGCGGGAACACGGGAATTGCACTTGCGATGTTATGCCGTCAGCGCGGATACAGGTGCATTTTGGCGGTCCAAGAAGGGATGGAGGCCTCGAAGCTGCGAATCATGGAACGTCTGGGCGCACAGATCATAACGTGCCCGAAGGATGTGGGAGTGGATGATCCCGATCACTACACAAATAAGCCACGGAGCATTGCTGCTGCGAATCCTGGGTTCTATTTCACGAAGCAGTCTGACAATTGGGCAAATCCAATGGCACACATCGACACTACCGGACCCGAAGCATGGTCACAGGTCTCCTCCTTAGCAACAGCAGGAGAAGGAGAAGGAGAAGGAGGCGAGGGGAGGAAAAAGATCATCGATGGGTTTGTGTGTTCGTCGGGAACCGGAGGGACGATCGCAGGGATGTCAAAGTTCTTGAAAGAAAAGGACGCTTCGATCCAAGTGTTCTTTATCGATCCTCCCGGGTCTGGTAATCGAGAGTACTATGAGCATGGGCGGTTCAAAGTATCAGAAGGAACCACCCATGCAGAAGGAGTGGGGTCGACGTACCTAACGCGCAACTTCCAAGAGGCTTGCACGCGCATTGACGGTTCATTTTCATGCTCGAATGAAGAAATGGCTAAAATGAACCAGCTGATCGTCGAGCAAGAAGGACTATTCCTTGGTCCGTCTTCGGCCATGAACCTCGTCGGCACAGTCAAGCTTGCTCGGATTCTCGGTCCCGGAAAGACAGTTCTCTCCGTGGCATGCGACGGTGGCGAGCGATACGTCTCGACACTCTGTGACCCCGAGGCCGAGAGAAGACAGGGAATCTACTTTCGAAACGTACCTAGCAATCTTTCCTGGATCTCCTAAATGATCCGTCACATTTCCTGAAATCTGATGCACCGTCACCATCATCAATCGGCAAGGTTGTGCGCGAAGTGCGGGCAAACCGGGTGGACCGGGAGTAAAAATCGAGATCTTTCCGCTTAAAGGTCCATTCTGTTCTTTTCTTTTCTTTTCTTACTTTCTTACTTTTTCTTCTTCTTCTTCCTTTCACCCATTCTCGTTTTTGTTCTTTCAGCATATTTTCCTTCTTGTTTTCATTTCGTTTCTGGCGTCATCATTTTTCGTGCTGCACGGTATCTGGGAAATGCAGAATCGACTGGGATTGCTGTTGTGCTTGCTCTTCTTCTTCTCTGCCTGCTGCGCTGCACAGTCGAAGACGTATGTCAATCCAGTGGTGGAAACACTTGATCTTCCTGATCCCGGCGTGATGTTTGACACTGATACGTCCTTGTATTATGCTGCCACAACATCGCAGTCGACTCCGAATGCATACCCGATTCGATCCTCGAAGGATCTCGTGAACTGGGACGTCGTCGGTCATATTTTCCCTTCGGACAGCACTACGCGTCCCAAATGGGCCGTGACTGACTTTTGGGCTCCTGAAATCCACTCGGTTCCCGTCACAGGATCGACTTCGCATCGGCGATTTCTTGCTGTGTTTGCGGCACGCGATACCACGGGGATCCTCTGTGTTGGGCTCGCATTTTCCGACTCGCAGTCTGCGCTTGGTCCGTGGAAGGACGTTGGTGCCCCGTTCGTGAGAAATGCCTCTGTCGGCATGATCGATCCGCATTTGTTTGTCGATCCCGAGACTCTGCTTACGTATCTTGTGTGGAAAGAAGACGGAAATGGCGCACGTCCGCCTGAAAAGCATACTCCGATCTGGGCACAGCTGCTCGACACATCCAAACTGGAGCTAACGGGGTCGCGCATCAAGCTGATTGAGAATACACTGGACTGGGAAGGGCCGCTTGTCGAGGCTCCTTTTATCATCTACGCCAATGACATGTACTATCTCTTTTATTCCTGCAATGCGTTCTACAATGACAAGTACGCGGTGGGTGTTGCGCGGTCTAAATACGTACTCGGGCCCTACGAGAAGCTCGCTACCCCGGTTGTCCATTCCAATGAGAAGTGGGCAGGACCCGGCCACTGCTCTGTTGTTCCCACGCGCAGCGGAAAATCCTGGGCCATGGTCTATCACTCATGGCTGGTGCCCAATGTCGGAGCGCCAGGAGACTCTCGCTTGCTTATGGCCGACGAGCTGCAATGGACTTCCGATGGCTGGCCGCAGCTCTCCACGCTGACCAATTCGCCGTCCACCGGTCCCGTCCCGTATCCAACCTGAGGGCGCATCCTGTGTACCTGCAGACGGCATGCGACTTGCCTGCGTACGTGCCTCTCTCTCTCTCACACACACACACACACACACTCTCTCTCTCTCTCTCTCTCTCACTCACATACTAGTCTCTACTCTCCAGCAGCACCAGCTTGAGGTCAGTTTGAGGAGTGGTCTGTTCCATGTGGCCTTTTTCGTTTTTTATTTTTTTCGGTGTTGTATTTTCTCTCTCATCTCAACGCATTAAAATCAAAGTGTCTTAGTCCGATCAATAGTATACCATCTTTCCTCAAACGAGCTCTGTTAAAAAGGAATCTCGCTTTTAAATTTCCTCTTAACTGATTCCTTGTTTGATGCTTTGGCTTTGATCAAGGAGGAAAACAGAAAGACTGGGCTCCATTTTTGAAGAATTGTCTGCAATTGTTCGCAGAAATGACAGAATCGGCAGCTCTGTTCTTCGTGTTTGGTGCCGGGACATTGCTGACTGCAGTACTTACTTTTGCGCTGCTTCTTGTCCGCAGAAGAAAGATGGAAGAAGACTTTCGACAACACTACATGCAGCTCGTTTCATCGGTATAAGCACCACACTGTGAAATTCAAGTGTTCCCTTTGGCACGCATGCTGCGCCTCAAACAGATTTTTTTTTTGGCGTAAAGGGACTTTATAAGCCAGCATCAGCGCTCATCATCGATTACAAAGGAATCGGTTGTCAATATTCGACAGTGTCTCTCAGCGGGCCCTCGACCTGCACACGTTCAGCCATACTATCCGATGATGCCACAGTCGTCAACCAGACCTTTGGGTTGGAGGGTTATACAGTAAACTGCTGCATCATAGACTCGTGATGAACGACGGCAACGCCCCCATTCGTCGTTCGTCATTCGACAGCCCGTTTTCCTGCCGTAGTCTGCTTCTGTGATGCATCAAAACAGTGTCTGCAACCTGTTTTTAATTTAAAAAATATGAATATTAATGCAGGTTGTTAGGGGACACCCATTTCAATGGCGGAACGGATTGTGTGCAACACGCTTCACGAATGGTTTCCGTCATTGCAGTCGCGCGTTAGTGTGGCCCAGTTGCTGGTTTCCGAGAGCTCGTCCGCATCGCACTCGCTCTACGTGACGATTTTCAGCGAGATCTACGCATCGCAGTTACGGCCGTTCCTGTTGGAGGCAAGAGCACAGCGGTCGGTTCTCATCTTGCAAAATGCACGGCCTGCACGCATTGCAGCGTTCGACGAGCTGTTTCGCATGCGCTTCGTGGAAAAGGTAAAGGAGCTTGCGAACATGCCACGCGCGCCGTCGCTCTTTCACATCCTATCAGCCATTTGCAAACAACGTCGCAGCGCTCTGCAGCACCAGCACCAACAGCACAAAAAAATTGAAGCGGAGAGCGGAGAGAAGACGGAGGAGCAGGAGGAAGAGAAAAAAAATTGGAGCTGTGCTACAAAATCATCTCGTCCGGCTTCTTCGACATCGTCAGGCGCTCGTATTCTACTGGAGCTGCGACTTTTGCAGTCAGACGATGGATCGCAAGAATTAGAGGATGAAGATCGAGAAGATCCGCTTGGCTTGGTGCAATTCCTTGCGTTTGAGCAGGATGCGCTGGAGAGCTTGCTTCGGCGGAAGTTGCCGCAATCTGGGACCCGCTTGTCGCTGGGACGCATGAGTCGACTGATTACTCGATTCGTAGACCAGAATTCGCAGTTGCAGCGCCATCTGTGCACGATGCACAGAGAAGCAGAGATGGTGCCTTCACACAGCGGACGCAGCTGCACCTCGGGTGAAGAGGGAGATGTTGCAAATATTATGAATCGTGTGTATCGCACGCTGCTGCATCTTTTGAGCACGCTCGAAACAACTTTGGAGTTCCTATCAACTGCTAGCTTGTCTCTCGCTGCGACATCGCCATCGCCATCGCCATCGCCATCGCCATCAAGACTGTCAGCGCTCTGTAGGGCGGTACCATCACCAGCCGAAAGCATGGTCCGGTCACATGCGACAAGCCGACTGTCCTGTGCTCTGCAGAGGATCCTAGATTCACATGTCACCGAAGACGTACTGGACTCTCTGTCGCAGCTTGCCTCTGTTTCTTCTCTTCACCCACGTCACCTGCAACCACCATATTTATCGTTTGCGTCGCCCTGTCCACGATCCATGTCCTCGCCGCTGCCGACGTTGCCCCCACTGCAGACCGAAAGCGCAGATGAGAGCGCAGACGCAGACGTGAGTGAATATCAAAGGCTTGCCAAGATAGCCCAATCCATCATTGCGTCCTTTGAATCTTTGCAGCGCGATTCGACCGCCGAGTCTCTCTCTGCATTTTGCACTCTCCTCGCAAATCTCGATGGCAGCAACCCGTAGGTCGGTGGCTTTTGAACTTCGAAAAAGATGCCACATATGTACATAAGGCTGTATGGTTGACTGTTATTAAACTTCTTTTTTTTTTTTACTTGACGAGTATGAGAAAAAAAACCGGAAAATGAGAAGACGTTTGTAATTATCACGAGCACAGACATTGAAAACACACAGACACACGCAAACATGTAATAGAAGAAGAAAATCGAGAGTAAGAGAGTGAGAGGAAAATATCGAATCAGCAAAAATGAAAACACGGAAAAAATTACAGCGCAGCGGTTTGTCATTTTAGGATCGTCGGACGTCAGGATGCTCGACGCGTCCCTGGTGAGCCGAGTCTCGGATTGCGGACTCGGAATCCTGATGGACAAGTTTCTGGTCGCCCGGACCAAGATCTGGGTGCTGGGTGGTCGGGGACCTTGGCGAGCCGTCTTCAGAGCCAACTCGCTTGTGCGGTTGCGCCTGCGGTACAGAAAGGTACGTTTGTCCGTCAGCAGACTGGAGCCAGGACGCATAGGCGCCCTTTGATGTCGGATTGAGATGCGGGTTAGGGTCTGCACCTGCAGCATCGACCTGTTCCCAATACCTCTTGTTTGCGACGAGTTGTTCAAAGCAAAATGTAAAAGACTTGTCAAAGTTTGCAAGCGCCTCGAACAGCGGCAGGGTGATGAAGTTTGCGAATCCGATCTGGCACTTTGCAAACTTTGTGTCACGTGAGCAGAACGGTGAGATCGATAGTCCAATCTTGGTTTCGTGGTCTCCCTGCTTGAAAAACTCCTCCATGATGCGGTCTGTCCATTGCAGATAAAGCGGCTGGACCTTTGCAATATTGGAGACATCCGACGCCTTGATGAAGATCGAGAGCATGAGCTTCATTTCCTCGGGCGTCTTCGGCTTGAATTTCTCTCCGCTAGGCCGCACCAACTGGGTCTGGTACTTTCCGAGGTACTCAAAGTGTCGCCCAAGATCTGTTGCAAGAATCAAGGTGATGATAATGTCTCGGATCTGGAGTCGTGTTTCCATGGGCAAGTCATCAATGAAGTTATTCTCCGCCTTGAGCAGCAGCGCAAATGTTGTTGAGCAGTGATGCATCTCGAGCACCGCCTGATTGGAATACAACAAGGCAAGTGGAGACATTGTCTTGATCTGGAATGGGTTTGCCAAACCGGGATGGTCTACATCGTGCGCCACGGTTGCGATAATCACCGCAAGAATCTCGATATCCGACAACAATTCCCGGAACCCGCCGTGCTCCAGGAAGAAGATGGTCGACTGAAGCACATCGGCTGCATGCGTCGAATTGTGGTATGGATTGTCGGCATGATAGTGAGCCTCGACATCCGTGAAAAAGTTCTTTGCTCGAACCTCGGAGATCGACAGGCGATCAAAGAGACCATACTTGTACATGCACCCCAGCGCCATTGCATACAACGGCCGCCCATTCGCGCGACGAGCGAAGTCAAACACATCAAAGTCCCATCGCACCAAATTCGCGTCCACCGCAGCAATCAGGGCGCGGGGGTCCACTTCCGGAGCCGCTCGTGCCAGGGCAGACAGACCATAGGTCATAGCAGGCTCCCCGCCATTAGGATCCGCCGAGACCGACTTACGACGCTTTGCAAACTGCAGGACAGATCGCACAATTGTCTGCTCACGGGCTTCCTTATCTGCATTCTCATTGCCATTCTCGTCATCATCATCCTCGCTGTTGGCCGGGTTCGACGTCGCAAGTTCCTCCACCATGTAGCGCAGTGCCTCGTCATCTGTTGCACTGATCGATCGTTGGCTTCCGCCTCCATTTGCATCGCCATTGTTCTTGTTGTTTTTGTTGCGACGATTGCGACGGGACCGTTCGAGGAATTCAGGGCGGAAGAAGCGATGCGAAGAAAGAACGTCCTGGACATAGTCAAAGTCCTCGACGGACATCTGCGACCCCTCAAGGAGCGACGGGTTCTTGAGAGCCTGCGTTCGGAAGTGCATGAACAAATCCACGACTTTGCGGATCGGCAAGACCGTGTCGTCCGCCACAACAGGTGCCCCTGATCCAGGAACAATTGACCCGCTGACGGAAGCGTTCGCCGAATTTGGTCCACGCGTGCGCATCGTGCGATACGACGACCGAGATCGTGACTGCTGCAGTCCCGAGTAGGGTGCCGGTATATTCCCCGTCGCACCCGTACCAGTCGTCGCTAGTGAATCCCCGGCATTCGCAGCAGTACCTGGAGCTGAAACGGGTGCTGGAGCAGCGGCTGCAGCGGTTACAGGTGCTGGTTCGGCCGCGACCTCTGCAGTGCCGTCGGTGCGATACGAGGCTGGATGTGCGATGTTATTTCCCGCGTCAGCGTTGTTCTCATTATCATTGTCATTGTCTGCATCGTCCACAAGTTGCGAATGGACCACGTCATACATGTCAATCTTGCGCTCGAGGGTGTCGACCTCAAACTGCAATTCTTCGATGCGGGCTTGCATGGTTCGCCGCTCCTCGTCCTCCATACCTGCCAATGCCGCTCCCACCGCCTGATGCTCGAATTGTGTTGCGGCATCGTTATTCTTCATTCCAATGTTATTACCACTGCAGCTGTTGTTGTTGCTCTCGTTGAAGGAATCCTCATCATTATACCAGTCGTCCATAATGCTGTTGCCGTTGCTGTTGTTGTTATTGCCGGAAGAAATGAAGCTTGACTTTTGGTTGTTATTGAAGGAACTGGAAGAGCCGAGGATTCCAAAGTCGTAGATGGACAGCACGAGTTCGGTAGCGATGCGGCGCGATTCCGCAGGATCGTCGACTCGCGTGAGTTCAATTGAGACGGTCTTCGGTGACAGCGCACAGCAGCAGTTTGGAGGCCAAGCAAGCACAGATTTCTTCTGGAGAGAAGACGCGCGGAATTCACCGAGCGGGAACTTGACCACAACCGTCTTCATCTCCGCCGTGATGGGAATACTGCTTCCGGAGGTCCGGAGCTTGTTGGAAGTCGTCGTTGTGGCGTAATTCGCAGCGGGAGCTGACGTGGAAGAAGCTGATTTTGACAGATAGTCCGCAGACGGTCGCACAAGGAACTTGCCCATTTGGAACGACGCAGCAACAAGGGCGTAAAGCGCTGTCGTGTCCACATACTTGCGGAACATGCCCACATCTGCTCGCCAAGTCATACACGTCCGCGAATCCGTTACGTAAAAGACATCCATGCGCGGTCGACCGGCTCCACCAGACAGTCCCCCGCCATTCGACATTCCGTACCCCGATCCTGACCCCGATCCCGATCCTGATCCCGAAGAGATCGTCGTCGTCCCATTCTTGGCAGCCGGTGCCTGCACCTGCGATTGCGACTGTTGTTGCGCCTGTAGCGCTGAAGAGGATCGATCGTTTCGACCATATCCGTAACACAGGTATCGGGTCTGGGCGACATCCCAGTGACCAAACACTGGATTTGGTTTGCTTAGATCAGGGCTCTGGTCGCCAAACGGATCAAGCGTTGCCACTCCGGCACCAGATGCATCTTTGGAGGCTCCACAACCCATCTCTTTCTCGGCGTGTTTGGACCTGTAAAAGATGAAGCGAATGCTGATGGGTGGGGGGGGGGGGGGGGAAACCAAGGCTGGGAAAGGGAGTGAGAGGAGATCAAAAGAAGAATTGAAGAAGAAGAGGGATGATGATGAAAAACAATACTAATGACCAAAACCTACAACAAAGACAAAAGGAAAATAAAGAAAATAAAGGCAAAATAAGGAGGATTGAGCGACACGAGAAACACCAAACACGCTGATCAGAATAGATTTCAAACTGGCAAAACTGCCTCCGAGTGTCTCGAAAAGGAAGGTTCACTGATGGAGAGGAACCAAAAACAGACACACGTCACAGGCGCCAACGGATCCAAAAGCAGCAAGGAATGCAAGAATCCCTCACCAGAGTTTCTCGTTTTGGTCTTTTGGGGTGAGATGTCTTGTGCGCCAAAAATAGGGAGATCAGCCGACTGAAGAAGGAGTATTTACAGCTGTCCAACACGATCTACAACAAGAAGAAGAAAGGAGAGGGCAATGGCGGAGGAGGAATTAAAAGAAGAAGAAGAAGAAGAAGAAGAAGAAGAAAAATGAAGACGGATTGCTTTGATGGAGACAACGAACAAAAAAGAAAACGGAAGAGTGCTGAGAGAAAAAAGTCGGGAGGAAAAAAGGAAAAAAAGAAAAAGAAAAAGAATCGAAAACGTGCAAAAACCAGCATCAGCCATTGTTCCTCATCAGCCTGGATGCTTCCTTTTATAGGAGTCGTTGGAACTGAGTCAGCTCGTACCGCACTGCGAGACATGCGAGGTGAACGGATTGCATGTACGAGCTGGAGAGGATCGATTGGCTAACGCTGGTGTTACCTCCCAAGTGATGAGATGGTTGGATCCGTTATCAGGGCGGATTCAGGGGCGCTCACATTTTCGCCAATCGGCAAAACTCGTCCTTTTTCGTCCGTTTTGGAGGTTTTGAAAACTGTGAGTCATTCGTACCTGGCTTCCAGCTGTCGTAATACATCTTAAAGTCGTGTCACTCATACGATAAGCTGAGGAAATCGTAACGACCTTCGTCGACAATGGGTTTCCCGCCACCTCCACATTTCCTTTTGAGCTTTCTTTCCTTTGGTTTTTTTTTTTCCAGACTTTCTTCTGTTTCCAATTTTCTTTATGGCAAATTTCCCTTTTGATTCTGGTTTGTTTTGTTTTTTGCTTTTTGCTTTTGTTTTTGTGTTTCGTTTTGCAATTTTTTTTAAATTTCCGTGAGCTTCCTACACCACTCGACTGACGGAGGAAAAGACAAGAAATTAAGAGAAGAGGAAAGGAAGGTCCCGTTTCGAACCGTGTGATTCATAAGCCATGTCCGACGACTATTCATTTTCTCTTTCGGGACCCGCATCTGCATCTGCATCTGCGTCCTTCCCAAACAAACCGCAGATGCAAGCAAAGCATTCAACATCTCTCTTTGGCAATGCATCATCGTCGTCAGGAACAGGAACTGGAGCGGGAGCGGGGTCGGGGTCGGGGACAGTAGACTCTCCTCATCGCAGACCGTTGCTGCTGAACAATAGAGCTGGATCGGGACGCGAGATGACGGATCGTCCGGTGATTCTCGGGCTTCAAGGACGCCGAACAGGCTTGGAAATCGCCCCTTCGTCGATCCAGAAGGACGCAGATGGTCTCGATAGCATCGACGCGTACTTTGAACCAAAGCAATCTCAACCACCATCACAGTCGCAATTGCGATCGCAGCCTGCTGGTCTTCACCGGCCACAGCAACAAAAGACAAGGCAGCCATCTGAACAGAAACGGATGATTGCGAAGAGCACCTATTCTGCTGTGGAAGATGCTCGTGATTCGAACAACCACAACAACTCGGACGAGAATGGTGGAAATAACAATGCGGATAGGGATGGCGGTGATGACGACGACGATGCGGGGTTCTACCATTTGAATCAGAGCGGTTTTCCGTTTCGGAAGCAAAAAAAGAAGATTGTGTCGCCCGTCATGGGCACGAAGAATTTGATCAAATCTCGGAGTCCGTCGACTCCACTTGATTTGGTCGCGTCTGCAGCGGAAAAGATGGGCAGCGATTCTCCGGAAATCGCACTGACAAAGACGAAGAAGAAGCCGACGGCGTCGCGATCGACGTTGGAACAAAACAAGGATGCTGAACAACTTAAAACAGGAAAGGACAGGGACAAGGGACTGCAACGGCTGCCTGCCAAGAGAATGATTTCCGAGTCGGAAGAAGAGGACGTGATCGACGCGAACGTCTCAGGCACTAGGGACGGACATATTGATGACGATGACTCGTTTCAAATGGTAATGCCAAAAAGGAAAAAGGAACCAGCCAAAAAACAGAGTGCCAAAACAACAGCAGAAAGGACGGTTGTGCCGCCACCTGCAAAAGCAGCAAAGAAGACGGCAACGGCGAAGCGAACGGTGGCTGCTCCAAAGCAGCAGCAGAAGAGCCTAGATGTGGACGAATCGTTTTCAGGTGACAACAATGAAGAGGATGCAGATGCGTCGTTTAGGATCCCTGTGGAAGACGTGTCCGATGATGACAACATGTCGGGCAGCGATGCTGGCTTCAGGAGGTCCAGACGGCACAGGATCCAGCCGGTGAACTGGTGGAAAGGGGAGCAGCCTGTGTATGTCAAGGAAGACGCGTCTGGAGTCACGCTCAAGGAAATCATCAAAGCCCCGCCAAGCGATGTCAAGCCGAAGCCAAAGAAGCGGCCGCAGCGCTCGAGCGGGAACGGAAATGCTTCGAGCGGTTCGTCTAAGATTCAGCTTCCTGCTTCGCGAGATGTGCCAATTGTCGTGCGCAAGAAGGGCGCAGCGCAGTCGTTCCCGGTGGTTAGTACTTTTGATCACGAATTGGACCAGTTCGTCGAATCCAGTGCAGAGTATAGTCGATCGGCAGTGTTTGAAACAGGGCACTTTACTTGTGGGTCCCTTATCGTTGCTCGGAATGCCGCATTCTCAAACTCGATGAGTAATGATGCCGATATTGCCGGCAAGCGTTGTGCGTTGGTTTGCTTCATCCGAGCGGGCGCTGCCCGTGTCACGATCCACGAAACCGCCGTCGAGCTCAACAGAGGCTGCTACTTTATGATTCCACCAAAAAACTCATTTTCTGTCGAGACGTTGAGCACCTCGTCGTGCGAAATCGTGTATTTTAAGTATGGCGCTTCATCGGAAGAAGCCTAATAATAATAATGTTCTCTCTCTCTC